>CM055103.1:39484124-39810032 GCA_029204225.1 Diphasiastrum complanatum
GGTGTATCTACCCCATGCATAGGCACAAATTGTGACACACAAATATATTTATATATGTATATACTAGTAAAGAGTGCCCGTCGTTGACAGGCAATGGCGGCCGATCTAGGTGGCGGCCGATGATTTTGAGAGAGAGAGAGAGAGAGAGATGAGAGAGAGAGAGAGAGGAGAGAGAGAGAGAGAGAGAGAGAGAGAGAGAGAGAGGTGTCTGTGTGTCTGTGTGTGTATTCAATGTGTGTGTTTGAAAAAAATTCATCACAAAAACCCAAACTACTATAAAAAATTGAAGCAGCAACAATTTCATATTCCAATATTTTTAAGAAATAGATGTGAAAATTGTCAAAACATTTCCTAGCTAGTTTGAGGCCTAAATTGGCTAAAATTGTAAATAGTTTTGGTTATGGAGTTTCACCCGTGTGAACCAGGCCACAATGTTTTTATTTACTGTATTTTTTCAGTATGATGAAGTGTCAAACTTCATACCCTTCAAAATGAGACCATTTTGATGTATTTTGGTCATATAAGCCATTTTTAGCTATTTTTCCTATATAGGGAATATCTAGGGTCAAGTACCTTCTAGAGAGAGGAGAGAGAGTCATCTTCCTCATCCATAAATAGTAGGGAAGTCGTGGAAAACAGGTTGGAGAAACCTTTTGTATGCTTCATTGAGATCAATAGATCATTGTCATTGTTTCTTCCTCCATTGAGAGCATTGTTGTGTGTATTGTCTTCAAGCTATTGTGTATGATCTTAGGTGCTTTCCAAAAGTGGTAGGCTGATGTATTATGGACTGTATAATGCTATTTTGGGCCGCACTTGATGTTTATGGAAGTTTCCATTTGTGATAAATGCTTTTTGATCAAGTTCTTTGCATTCTAGGTAGCATAGAATGTGTTGCCAATTCCTAGCTTATGTAGTTTGGAGTGCAAGCATTCAAGCCAATGATCTTGGAGTTTAGATCCACTTAGGATCTGTATTTTTCACATGGTATCAGAGCTGGTTGGCTTCTATTTACAGTAAGTATTCCATTTTTGGTGATATTTGGATGTTTGATCAAGTTCTAGCATGATTTTGCATTGCTTTGTTGATCAAATCTTACTAACCTTTGTTTTGTGAGTTGAACTTGTGGATCAAAAGCATATTTCAGGTCTATTGAAGATCAGAGGCTGAAAAGAAACTATTTTGGATCAGATCATAACACCTAATCATTTGTGATTGTGAGGCTTGTGCATATTCAATACTAACAATGTTCTTTTCAATCCTATTGTTGACAATCTCCATTCTTGGATGAACACTCTCCTTAAGTGGATGAAACTTCTCCTTAAGTGGATGACAAATGCTCTTTTGAGTGAGTTGTAATTCTCCTAAAGGCTGAGCAAAGCTCCCATTTGGATGAAAGATCCCCTTTTTTGGGTGAACATATGTAAGCTCCATTGTGAAGAGCATATTGTAAAGATTGTCATCAATTTTGGCATAAATTTTGGTGTACTTTGTTGAGCATGTAAGTAACTCTCCTTATGTAATTTGATTGGAGCATTTGCTGGAAGGTGTTAACCATTATGCAAGTGTGTTTTCAGGTTCTTAACAGGTTGAGGAACATTCTCATGTGAAGTGATCTTAGATCTACATCTAAACACCAAGATTTGACAAGATAGTGAAGCTAGTCTTGTGATTCACTAAGTGTGCTCATTCATTCACCTCTAAATCTTGTATTTATCACTTGCTGGAGTTTATAAACTTTTAGAAGTGTGGTTTACATGTGGTTTTACAGGTTGAATCAATATCTTATTGTGTTGATCATATGTTGATCAAGTTTGTTCATTACTAGGTAATCTTGGCATCCTAGTTTTGGGTATTTTCTAAGAATGCAAGTAACTCTTCACACCATAACTTGATTTGGTCACTTGATGGAAAGTTTGAGAGCTTAAGCAAGAGTGTGTTCAGGTTGGTTTGATTTTGTAATCCATTCTTAGTGTGTGCAAAGTGTTGCATGTGTTTCAATCTTCCTTTCTATGCTTGGAAACCATCTAGGTTCAAGATAGAAGTGTTTTAGGGTCCTAAATCTTCATAGATCTCTTTATCTATCATTTGTTGAGAGAAAAGTGAGTGCTAAGTGCTTTAGGACAGAACCTAAAAGTTGAAGAAACATTAGAATCATGGCTTCCAATGGTGGGATCATGCTAGAGTCTAGTGAAAGGTTGAGTTCATCAAACTACTCTACTTGGAAAGTGAGGATGGAGTCCTTACTTGAGTTGAATGAACTCATGGACATAGTTGCAGAAATTGAAGAGAGACCTCTCACACTTCAAGAGCAACAAAGGTTTGATAAGAAGGCCAAAAGGGCTCTTCATATCATTAAAATGAATGTTACAAATGAACTTCTCAAGGAAGTTGGAAAGTGTCAAAGTGCAAGTGAGGCATGGAATGCCTTAAAGAAGCTCTTTGAATCAAAGTCCACATCTAGGGTATTGACCCTAAGGAGACAAATATTTTCTAGTAGGCAAAGAGAGGGTGAAAGTGCTCATGCATTTATCTTGAGAGTTAAGTCCCTAAGTGATGATTTAGCATGCATTGATGAGAACATAAAAGATGGTGAAATAGTCCAAGTTATGTTGAATGGTTTGCTAAATGAACATGCTAACCTTGTGCAAAGTTTTGCCATTCAAAGAGTCTTGCCAAGTGTGGTTGACTTGCAAGAAATCTTATTGGCTGAAGAACATAGGTTGCAATCAAAGCTTGATGGTGCATCCTTGCAAGGTGGAGGTGAAGAGGCTTTCTTCACAAAAGGCAAATTCAAGGGTTTAGGGTTTAGGGTAAGGGAAATGGTCCAAAGGTGGTAACTTTGATCATGATGATCACTCTTCCTCTTCCTCTTCTACTAAGAACAATAAGTCAAAGTTCAAGTGCTTTTATTGTGGGATAAAAGGTCATTTTGCAAATGAATGTTATAAGAAGAAAAGAGAGCAAGGAGAGAGGCAAGGAAATCTTACAATAGATGAGGAAGAACATAACACATGTGAATCACTTGTTATGACTTCAAGTTTGTTAGCCAACATAGATGATAATGATCCTTGGTGGATTGATAGTGGAGCCTCATCTCACATGACAAGACATAAGGAATACTTTACATCCTTATTGTCTTATGAGGGAGAAGGTAACATCATCTACACTGCAAATGATGGTCAATGTGACATCAAAGGCATAGGCACTATTCCTATTTCCCTTTCAACAAATAGGAAAGCAAATCTTGAAAATGTTTTGTACATTCCTTCAATCACTAAGAATTTGCTTAGTGTAAGTCAAATGATTGACAAAGGACTTGATGTGGAGTTCATTGGAGATGCATGTTTGATAAGTAAATGTGGATCCTTGATTGCTCAAGGTAGGAGGCATGGTAAACTTTTCAAGCTTGATGCATGTGTGATCTCTAATCATGAAGGATGTATGGCTAGGGAGCAATTGACAAACCAAGAAGTTTGGCACAAGAGGTTGGGCCATCCCAACTTCAAATCTTTGGAGGTAATGGCAAAGAAAGAGCTTGTTCTTGGTCTCCCTAAAAGTCTTGTTGCAAACAATAGTGTTTGTGAACATTGTGCCTTGTCCAAATCTCATAGACTTGCTTATTCTAGATCTACTTCTAGATCTAAAGAAGCTTTTCAACTTGTGCATTCTGATATTCATTCTTCTAGTACAACTAGCAATGGTGGGGCAAAGATGTATGCAACTTTCATTGATGACTTTAGTAGGTATACTTGGATCTATCTTCTTAAAAGTAAGGATGAAGTGTTTGCTGCATTTGTCAAGTTCAAGAATGAAATGGAAAACCAATTCAATACAAAGATCAAATGCTTAAGATCTGATAATGGAGGGGAATACACCTCAAATAGGTTCAAAGACTTTTGTATAGCACATGGGATTAAGAGGGAGATGTCTAGTCCTAGGACTCCACAACAGAATGGAGTGGCCGAGAGGAAGAATAGAACCCTTTGTGAATGTGCCAAGGCAATGAGACTACATGCTAATCTTGCTAAGTCTTTTTGGGGGGAAGCTTTAGCATGTGCTAACTATCTATGTAATAGATGGACAAGTGCTTCCTTGGATGGTAAAACTCCTCATGAGGTTCTTTATGGTAGAAGGCCGAGTGTCAAGCATTGTAGGATCTTTGGATGTACATGTTTTGTCAATATCACACTTGATGATAGAACTAAAGAAGATCCTTCATCAAAGAAGGGTGTGTTTGTTGGCTATAGTGAAGTAAGCAAGGCTTACAAAGTGTACATTCCTTCTACAAAGAAAGTTGTCATAAGTAGGGATGTCATCTTTCATGAAGAGAATGTTTCCAATGTTGTTGATGTTGATGTTGATGTGCCTACTAATCATCATGATGTGCAAGATGTCTTGGATGAAGATGGAGATGCCACTCCAAAGCAAACTTCAAGGAAGACTCAAAGGCAAAGGGCTAAGCCATCAAGGCTAACCTATGATGAAAAAGGAAAGCAAGTGGTGGACAACTCTAACCTTGCTTTTCTTACCTCTTTTGATGAACCAACTTGTGTAGGTGAAGCAATTCAAAAGAAGGAATGGATCCAAGCCATGGATCATGAGCATCAAGCACTCATCAAAAGCAACACATGGAGGTTGGTAAAGCTTCCAAAGGACAAGAAGGCAATTGGTTGTAAGTGGATCTTCAAGATCAAGACAAATCAAGATGGATCAATCAACAAGTACAAGGCAAGGTTGGTGGCAAAGGGGTATGCTCAAGAATATGGTATTGACTATGATGAGACCTTTGCACCCGTGGCAAAGATGGTAACTATTCGAATCCTAATCTCTCTTGCAACTCTTTATGATTGGGATATGTGGCAAATGGATGTTACTAATGCCTTCTTGAATGGTTATCTTGAAGAAGATATTTACATGGAGCAACCCGAGGGCTATGTTTCACATGATGAGCCTAATCATGTGTGCTATCTCCAAAAGAGTTTGTATGGGCTAAAGCAAGCACCAAGGAGTTGGTATGCTAAGCTCAATTCCTTCTTACTTTCTCAAAACTTTGTTATGAGTGAGTATGATCATTCTCTCTACTTTAGATTGAATGAAAATGATATCACTTTACTTTTGATCTATGTTGATGACATTATCTTAAGTGGTGGTAACAATCTAGATATAGATGAAATCAAGATGGCACTCAAAAGAGAGTTTGAAATTCAAGATCTTGGTAAACTTCATTATATCTTAGGAATAGAGATTATTAGAACTTCTAAATCTACATTCATATGTCAAGAAAAGTATGTTAACTCTATTCTAAAAAGGTTTCATATGGAAGATTGTAAAGTTGTTTCTACTCCTATGGAATCAAATGTAAAGCTAACTACAAGAAGTAATGAAAGATCCTTCAAGGACATTACTCTCTATAGAAAGCTAATAGGATCTCTTATATGGTTAATCATCACAAGACCTGATCTAAGCTTTGTGGTTGGTAAACTAAGTCAATTTATGCAAGATCCTAGTGAGGCTCATTGGAAGCTAGGAAAGAGAGTACTTAGATACATCTCGGGATCTAGAGATTTTGGCATCTTGTATGGAGGTACTACACCTAACCTTTGTGGATTTTCAGATTCAGATTTTGCAGGTGATCAAATGGATAGGAAGTCAACAAGTGCCTTTGCAATCTATCTTGGAGATGGAGTGGTCTCATGGCTATCAAAGAAGCAACCAACTATCTCTCTATCTTCCACCGAAGCCGAGTACAAGGCATTAACAACATGCACCAAGGAGATTCTTTGGATCAAGAGGATGTTATTGGATCTTCACTTGCTGGAACCAGAGAAGACTCCAATCATACTTTGTGATAACCTTTCAGCCCAAAGCTTGGCAAGCAATCCTGTTTTTCATGCAAGGAGCAAGCACATTGAGATTGCTCACCATTTTGTGAGAGATCAAGTCATTGCCAAAGAGGTGGAGCTTCAACATGTCTCTTCAAAGGAGTGTGTGGCTGATATCTTCACCAAACCATTGGGAAAGGACCTATATTTAATGCATAGATCTAATCTTGGAATGTGCTCAAAGACTATGTTGAAACTAGCATCCAATGTTGAAGAGGGAGTGTGAAAATTGTCAACATTTCCTAGCTAGTTTGAGGCCTAAATTGGCTAAAATTGTAAATAGTTTTGGTTCTGGAGTTTCACACGTGTGAACCAGGCCACAATGTTTTTATTTACCGTATTTTTTCAGTATGATGAAGTGTCAAACTTCATACCCTTCAAAATGAGACCATTTTGATGTATTTTGGTCATATAAGCCATTTTTAGCTATTTTTCCTATATAGGGAATATCTAGGGTCAAGTACCTTCTAGAGAGAGGAGAGAGAGTCATCTTCCTCATCCATAAATAGTAGGGAAGTCGTGGAAAACAGGTTGGAGAAACCTTTTGTATGCTTCATTGAGATCAATAGATCATTGTCATTGTTTCTTCCTCCATTGAGAGCATTGTTGTGTGTATTGTCTTCAAGCTATTGTGTATGATCTTAGGTGCTTTCCAAAAGTGGTAGGCTGATGTATTATGGACTGTATAATGCTATTTTGGGCCGCACTTGATGTTTATGGAAGTTTCCATTTGTGATAAATGCTTTTTGATCAAGTTCTTTGCATTCTAGGTAGCATAGAATGTGTTGCCAATTCCTAGCTTATGTAGTTTGGAGTGCAAGCATTCAAGCCAATGATCTTGGAGTTTAGATCCACTTAGGATCTGTATTTTTCACAATAGACATCATCTCATATAATAATTCAGAAACCAATACCTGGGCATACACCAGGTTATCTAACATTGGCACAAAGTCACTAAGTCTAACAACACTAACATGTCTCCAAACATATGCCACATTCCTGAGTAACATATCTACATCTAATAGGATCAATCTTGTGCCATTGCACAATCCCTTGTGTGATGCTATCGATCGTAACAACATCACAATCATCCCAATCTTCAACACTAACTTATGTGGAGGTCACCCACTTGGTTGCAGGCTGTTCAAATACTCTATAGGGTGGACATTAGAGCCCTCACATGATGTAATTGATCATTCATATCTGTACGTAAATTTCTTGGAGGCTGCAATGGTGAAGACCGAACTTCAGTTGTTACTTTAGCAGCTTCAAGTTCCTCTTCTTCTTGTAGATGTTTAATCCACTATCTCATATCCCGATATCTTCGTTTTTCTGTATTAAGATTTGGATAGACTCTCGATGTTGTTGGTGTATTGTTCAATGGTATAGAATCAGCAGGTACTGGATCCACTACTGGTTCTTCTTGAGCTAACTTTTGCGCTCTGGTGACCACCATCAAGGGTGCACTTGGTTTATTCTGAGCTACTGATCCTTGCTTGATTGTTATCAAATTTGCAGGTGCTGTAGCTAGTGGTGGCTTTGGTCTTGCTGGACAGTCTTTATAGCAATGCCCATATCCATAATCACGATAGAATGGTACAAATTTTCCTTTATTTGGTCATTCTGCAACTCTGTGATTTTCTCCACATGCAATGCATCCAAGTGGTGCTCTGGCCCAATTTCTCGAGGCTTGTTGTTGAGCAGCAACATAAATGGCATACTGTTCTGAAGATCCACCTTCCTGATCATTACCATAGCTCCATTGCTCAGCACTTCCGTAAGGTTCTGGTTCCATCAAATTGGTAGAGTGTTTTGGTGGGGCAGGCAAAGCTAGACGTTCCGGGTATCCAAGAGTAGATTGTCGCAATCTTGCTGCTGGATTTCCTCCATATTGTGGTTCTCGATATCCCATCTGGGCATACCGTTGCTGAATTATCCGAGGGTTAAAGTTGCAAAAAGAAGTCTCATGGTCATGTGAATTACACAAATGGCAAACACCGATTTCCATTCATTTTTTCAATTGAGGACACTCGTTCACTATGTGATTTCCTGTACAAATAGAACACCAGATATTTTCCCTGGTAGGAAAAGTCTTTGCAAACTTCTCAGGTTCTTTGTTCGCTTCTCCGTGGAAATTTTCCAATGCTTTGATCTTCTCATCAAATTGCAACTGTAACTTTTTCATCTGTTTCTGCTGGGTCTTCCGAAGTTTCTCGAACTCATTGAGCATCATTTCTGCAGTAGCATTGGCATTCGTTGATGCAATAGTGGTGGATGTCGTAGTAGTCTGCCCTACTATATAAGGCAACATACTGACATTCGGCTCATCATCTGAATCTTCATCCTCCTCCCAAATTGCATCATCCATAGCATGTTGCAAAAGTGCGTACTCATTATGGCGTTTCAGCTCACATCTGATCCGTTTAGGTAGACTAGACAAAAACAACATAATCATGGCATTCTCATTAATCAGCTCAAGTTCACATTCAGATCTAAGACGTTTCACCCTTTCGATGTAATCTCGAACCATTTCCTTCTAAAGGGTCTTCCATAAACTTTGGTGGTTTGAACCGTGTGATAAGGGCTCGTTTAACAACCTCCCAATCTATACGCTCAGTTTCATCTTGGTTATAGTACCAATCTTGTGATGTGCCTGTTAAGGCCATAGGAAATAACTTAAGTTTATCTTGAGGATAAATCTCACCATAGACCTCACAGGATTCAGCATAGATCTGAAGAAATCTAACTAGATCTGTTAATCCATTATATTTGGGTAGATCCAATCGGGGTGCTCTTCTAACAATAATTGGATTGACCTCCTGTGGAGCACCTCCAGGAGCAGCTCCAGGGGCAGCCATCTTTTTAGATCAAATTGATAATGAGATTGGATATAGATTTTTCCAAAAAACTATCTCAGATTAGATTTGCTAGCTCTATTCCACTTTTCAAGAATCTGATTCTATATGATGAAAAAACTTTCCGAAATTCGATCAATTGATACTTCTCAAAAATGATAAATATCTGAGAATCCAATTCAGAATATATCAGATTTGATCCAAATTTTGACAGAGAAGGTTCTCTAGGCGAAGGTTGGCTCGACGAAGGTTCAACAATGCTATTTTGGAAGAAAAAACTCTCTGAAGATTTTTCTGGCAATTTCTTGAAAAATAACCTTCGTCAACTTCTCAGATGGAAGATCTGACACATATAAACTATGGAAAATCAGACGAAGGTTTCTGACACAAGGAAATACAGTTTTCGTAATCTGGCGAGGGTAAAAATCAAGATTTTTTGTGATCTGATCAAGATGAATCTTCGTCGATCTCAAAAATAGTATTTTTCTATAAATAGAATGTTCTGAAAACTCGACGAAGGTTCTTGCAAAGGATCAAGAGTAAAACTGATAATTTTGCAAAAAAATGACTTTTTTGGCAAAAATATGACAGTATGACAATTGATCCTCTGAAATCCTTTCTATTTTTGATATTATTCTTCGTCGACCTAGCAGTAGATAGATCTGAATCACATCTAAGCACAGTGAATCGGGCGAAGGTTCTTTTTCTGTATTTTTTAGGGTTTTGATAATTTTTGGTGTTTTTTGGTGGTTTTTCTGATGTTTTTGGAAATCTGCTGGGAATTAATCTTCGCCCTTCAAACTGAAGGTTCTGTAAACAAAACCGAAGGTGTCTACAACTCGGCGAAGGTTTCCTGAAAGGGGGTAAAGAAATCTGAGCTCTGATGACGCTTTTTGCCTCTTTTTGACCAAATTTGATAGATTTGACCGATTTTTGTTATTTTCTCTGATATCTCAGATCCAAATAGATCTTAAGATTGGTGATCTGAATAGCTTTCCTTGTCTAATAATCAGATTAGATTTCAAACGAGCAAATCCACTCAAATCAAGCAAAATCAATCTTAAACTAACCCTAAAATGCAGATTTAACACTGTTCATGCCACGACAAGATGCCTAATGCAAGCTAACCATCAACCAAACATGCTGCAAACTGAAAAATTGGCGTAGCTCCCCAGCAACAGCGCTGTAGTGGGTATCTTTCCTTGCCTACTCTGAATCCAGGATCTAGTCAATCTAGCATCAAAGAGACGAAGTTAGTTGTCACGCGGAGGTTCGTTCCCATGAGAGTAATAGTATAGTTCAGATTTCAACATGAATGGAGGATCTAACACTACATCCATTAACACTAAGCATTAAAACTACATCCATTAACCCTAAATCCACAACAATGATAGAAACTTACTCTTCTCTCTCTCCCTTTCTCTCTCACAAAAAGTGTAAGAAATAGCAATCCCAATAATGATCAGATCTAACAATTAGCAAAATCCAAAGAAAGCATGAGAAATGGAGGAAAAGAGAGGAAGAGCAAGGACATCAATCAAGAAGGGCACCAAGAGATCGCCAAGCTGCAGTGTGAGTTAAGATGCAGATTGTTGAAACTGGCTTTTTGGGTTATTTGCTTCCATGAAGCGGTAAGCTATAGTAAAAAGTTGCTGGAAATTGAAACCTCTCTATGTTGTGACTTTGAGCAAGAAAATGTTTTAGCTCTTAATCGTTTTAAATTGCAAATCCTTTCTATCACATTCTTTTAGCAATTGAATGATTCTTTTAACTTGAAGCTTACACTTGTACTCATGTTTAATGAAAGATAATCTTGTTTTTGTTTGTGAGCAATGAAAAATTCTAGAGCAAAGATGGCCTTTTGGCTCCATACAAAGAAATTTGACATGCAAATCACCTTTCATTTTGATAGGTTGGTTTTTTATCTTCATAAGACATGTATGTTTCAAGGCTACCTTTAATATAAAAATGATATGAGGGGATTCTTTTATTTTTAACCTTCACGTGGCATGCATGTTTGAAGGCTAACTTTCAATCAACAACTCATCCAAAAGTGTTCAAACTTGAGATACATGTATGTTTGAACGTTATCTTTCATTAAAAAGAAATAATAAAAAAAACTTTTCTAGACATATTGTTCTTATATTTTGAGTAGAAATGTTTAGAGATTAAACTCTTGTTGAACTTGAATTTTTGAATTCACCTTACAAGTTGAAGGGTAATTTTTAAGTTTACCTTTTACAGAAGTAGAATTGAAGGCACTTTATAGAATTGTTTTTGAAGGGCAAATAGGCCTTATGCAAAGTACCGGTTGGGAGTAAGCCTCTGCTTTTCTCCCCACTTACATGGGTTGACATGTAAGTGGCAAGCTTATTTTTTAGAATCGCCTCCCTCTCAGCCTCTACCTTACATAGTAGTCTAGAAGGAAATACTTTCTAAGAAGTCAACATAGTACATCTTAAAATGAGTTTTGATTGTTTTACAAAGAAGATAGTGGTGCGTCCTCAGGTGGAATCCATCCAATATATATTTTTTCAAAGCATTTTTTTTTAAAATGTAAAACAATTGAGTTTATTTTGCATGCACTTTCGCTTGAGAAGGGCAAATAGGCCTTGGACTAAGTAGCGATTGGGAGTGAAGCAATGTTATCAATGCTATCCCACTCTAGTACCTCTACCTCCCTTCCCACTTCTGTAGACAACCTTTGTCCCCGCCTCTATCTTACATAGTAGGCTAGAAGGCAACATTGTTTGAAAAGTCAAAATGTTACTCTATAGAGCATCCTTGTTCTTCTCTAATCACAAATTTAGTTTTGATTGTTTTACAAAGATTGGTGCATCCTCGGGTGGAATCCATTTAATTTTTTTTTCACAAAAAATTTGTTTTTATCGGTGCGGGAAGGTGCATGTACACCTTTCAGTTGGAATGGGCAAGTAGGCCTTGGACTAAGTAGCGGTTGGCAGTGAATCAACATTGCCAAAAATATCATCGCCATTACCTCCCTCCCCACATATGTGAGTCAACATTAAGAGACAACCATATTTTCTATAACATCCTCCCTCCCAGCCTCTACCTACCTTACATAGTAGGCTAGAAGGCAACACTTTTTGAGAAGTCAACGTAATAGAACACCCTTGTTCTTATCTAATTTTAGAATTAGTTTTGAACTATGGAAAAAGAAGACATTGGTGCCTCCCGAGGTGAATTCATCCTAATTTTTTTTACATGTACCTTTTGGGTGTGAGAAGGTGTATGTAAAACAATTGACCTTAATTTATATGTACCTTTTGGGTCTGGGAAGGTGCATGAGGTGCAAATAAAAGATTGATCTTATTTTGCATGCACCTTCCATTAAAGAAATGCATGTTAAAAATATTTATGTGAAATTTCATGTAATTCTTTCTCCAACGGAAGAGCCTTCGAGGGGAACACTCAACTGTCCAGGCCCCCACCCCCCAAAAAAAAAAGAAAAAAGAAAAAAGAGAGAATCCACATGCGTGAGACTTGACTTCATGCCTTCTATGTGAGCTAAACTTGCCTTTTTAGGCGTACTACACGTAGGAAGGGCCCTTTGAGTAGAAGGCCCTTCTCTAGCAAAAGGGCCTTGTACAATGAAACCTTTCAAAACATAAATATAAATATACATACATATTCCAAGCAACAAAACTTGGATTCACTCATACCATATGTACTACGTCTCATTCATTGAGGAGATGGGTTATTGTTGGTAGCATGCTCAACTGTGGGAGTAGTAGAGAGTGCCACAGGGTAGTGGCCATCTGTTGGATGAGCGATATAGGACGTAGCAATTGGAGATGGATGGCTTTGATTGAATGTATTTTTTCAGCCCTTATTAAGGCCTATATTTTAAGGCTTCTCTTGGCCAACCACAAAGTGCAACTTTCACATTTTCATCTACACCTGCCACTTGGAAGTTGGGGGTGAACTTGGCATCAAGGTCAAAATGTACATTCATTGCATGGTTGCAAATGTCAAACACGGAACATAGAGGCCTTGCTGGGGTGAACTTGGCGTCAAGGTCAAAATGTACATTCATTGCAAGGTTGCAAATGTCAAACATGGAACATAGAGGCCTTGCTTGGGGCCTCAATAATAAAAGCATTCAATCAAGATCCAGATTTTGGGGGACTTCTTGTCACTTTGTCTATTTTAGGCCCCAAGTGTCAATCACACAAACTTGGGCATAATCTTTGGGCAGGTTTCTTCGAATAAAAAATAAAATTTTTAAATTAAAAAAAGAGAAACCGTGTGACTGTGATCAAGCTGGGGCCAAAATGAGCAAGTGCCTCCAAGATCCCCCTCCCCAAAAAAAAAAAAAAAAAAAAACAAAAAGAAACTCATGAACCAAAGGAATGTCTGGCATGATGTATTTTTTTGAAACGTGCTGCTGTTTTTTTTTTCATTCTTTAGAAAACGTGCTAATTTGGGCACTTCCGAAGCCCGCCTTCATCTGAAAATCCTTCCATTCCCATTCCTTCTTCTTCTTATTATTTTACTTCATGGATGCATGCATGGTTGTCAATTGCCTTACTATTCACGATGCCGCTTCTTCTTATTCCTGTGCTGTGCATGTTTTGCTACTGTACAGCATCATTGACTTCCCGCTGCCTCCATCATCAACAGCAGCAGCAGCAGCACGGGCATCGGCATCGGCGTCTCTATTTTTCAAGGTTGAAAGCTTTGCATTTTGTCATTGCATCGGTATGGAGCCTATCCAGGTCTCAGCTGTTGTGTGGAAGCCTTTCCCAGGTGATCTTTGACGTGAATTTGCAGCCTGTGCTCCGCAAACTGCAGCGGTCAAGGGTTGATTGCGTCGTTTTGGATGGCTTGTGCTAACGACTTTGGCGATTTTGTGATTGGCTGCGCAGATTGAATCACTAGTGAGATGGGCTTCTTCAACCGGATCGGATCTGCTTTTGCAGTATGGAATGTCAGAAAGAACTGATCGTCTGATTATGTAAAATTGAGCCGAGAAGGCTCTGTTTGTGCTTGGCGCCAATGTCCGACAAGTGATTGCATCAGTTTCTCTTGCAATTCTTGCAAAATAAATTTCGAAAGGTCTAAAGTTACAAGCATTATCGCTCGCACATGGGTTTATTGAATAGCATCACCGGATCACTTGCCTTGGCTCTTCCCAAGATTACTTGCCTATCTCTTTTTGCGACCACTCGGCAGGCCGTTTTAAATTCCCTGGGGTCCGGTTCGACCAGGTATGCTTGCATAGGATAGTGATCAATCTGACGCTGCTGTAATTGATTTGTCTTACCGTTTCCCCAACAACAGGCTTTTTACAGTTTCCTAAGAGAAGGCTATTGATCATTTTTTGTACCGTCTGCACTATTATATGCTCGATGTTCTTATAGACTCTTTTTTAGCTTGCCCTCATTTCCTATTTTGTAGATATCGCATTACACTAGAAAAGGATTAAGATTTCTACTGAGTTTATGATCTTAATTCATCAAGTTGTTTTTTGTAGATGGAAAGATCACAAAAGGGCCTGTATATTCATCAGAGATGTTATTTTAGAGTTGTTTTATCGACTTAGGGGCCTGCCCCACCTACCAGCGAACAAGATTCAGTCAATGCTAACAGTGTTACTTTTGTTACAGAAATACTTGATGACCCCAAAGTAGATACAACTTTCTTGTAGTAGTTCAGCTTCCTGCAAAGCTGACCACAGTAGCATGAAGTTTACTATATTCACTCAGAAAGCTTGCTAGAAACTTCATAAAATTCATAACTTTTATGATTTCTGAGTGCGTAAACAATGATAGCATAGAGTGAAAATGAAAGAGATTACTAGGAATCTTGGGATCAATACAACAATCTCAAAGCCTGTCTTTGCCAAGGAGCTTTAGAAAAGCACAAAGACATGATGTTGATGTTTGTAACCTATAAAGAGAAGCTTTATTTGCCAATTGCTCGCCCTCAATTGGCCACAGTGTAGGAATGGAGGGGATCGAGCATGATGTAAGAATGGTGGAGATCGGGCAATGGAGATGAAATTTGGGGCAAGAAGTGTCGCATACCATGTACTGCCCTTATGCTTGCGTACTGATGAGACATAAGCAATGCTGTTTGGATAAGATTTTTTGTTTTTTGAATTCTACATTATTGTTTTGATTTAGATCCTTTGACTTTTTGGTTTGCATGCATATTGTTTGTAAGCTTTTCCTTATGACATCACTGACTTCTCCATTTAAATTTGTGAAATTGGATGTATTCTAATTTCACAAATAAATATATATAAACAAAAGTAAATGTTTACATGGAGTTTGTGATGGGTTGCATCAATGTTTTATAACCATCATTGCTTGTAGAGACAGGAATGTGGTCTCATCAATTTGCTAATTTTCGTTTTGTTGAGGCATATTTAGTCGGTGCTCTATTGTAACTCTTAGGCCGGGTACCAAGAAGTTAGCAGATATTATCGCTTCTTGGCTGCTCATCAATTGAAATGGAACGTGTTTTTTACTAGTTGTATAGAGTGGAAGAGAGGGTGATGGGGCATACAACCTTAGGTAGTTCAAAATAGAGGCATGAAGGGGATTTGCAATAGTTGATGGGCAACAATGGAGAATTAGTTGGTTGATGGGAATTTATGGATTGAGGCCACATTAATTGCCATCATAGAGAGAGAGAGGGAGCATGAATAAATACGAGGATCAAGGCAGGGGTAGGAGGTGGATCTTAGTAGTTGGAAGGTAGAACTAAGAAGAGGAAACCGGAAAGAAAGAAATGAACAACTATAGCTTGTTTTCCAAGACATTGCTATGATACATACCATGATATGAAGACATCCATATAAGCATCCAACACAGAGAGAAGTTGTAGATCTCTTAGTGGTGAGAGAAAACCAAAAAATGTAGTTCTTTTGTGAGCTATTGCATCCGTTATATCGTGGAAGCCTTTGATGAAACCATTGAGGAAGCTATGCTAGGAATTATCAGTAGAAGTACTAACTTTGGGACCAATAAATTCCCAATAATGTGTAATTAAGAATGTCCTTAGCGCAGATGCTATAAGCAGATTTGCATTCGAGTCAGTCCACAAAAATATTGTATCGACACATCATTGTATAATGTAATCTCAAATATATAATCCATGCATCCACTTTGTAGTTGAAAATACGATCATAAGCTAGCAATTTCATTTCAATCCAAAGTTTGCAAGTCATATCTGCTTCAAAATTTTAGAAGTCAGTGTGATGCACATGTTTTCCGACGGTCAATTTTGTAGAGTATTTCAAATTTTGATTATTTTGTTTATAAGCAGCCATTTGAAGCATTTTTGAAGACACCCCTGAAGCAACCTTTGTCAAATCTGAAAAGAAATTGTATTTTTCACTATGGTCCGGAAGATTTAAAAAACAAGGCAGCATTTTGGTATGCTGATTTCTTAGCACATTTTGGAAAGTTGTGCAACTATGAGCTACACTGCTAGAAGATGGACATCTTAGAGAATTTGAATTGCATTGGGCTTACAATATACATGCATAAGCCAAACTTGTAATTGCGTATGAGTTGAATCAATCAGGATTCTATTTAGACTATGAATAAAGTTAGATTCAATCCTTAAAGATTCAAATCCATCGAGGTCCACATAGGCAAGTTAAGTTGCCAAAAGATCCAAATACAATTATGGTTCAGAGTTGGACTAGACTGCATATGAGCTGAAAGTTGATACTCAATCACATAATGTTGAATCAATTGCGGTCAATAAAATTATTGCAAATGAAGGACTAAAATTACAAAAGACTCGAATTTTCAATAGATTAGTGTTATATTTATTTGATGTATTTATGATAAAATCATGTTCAGTAAAGCACTCAGAGTCTCAGACAATCTGAGAAAATAGTACACCTGATTGAATTCACTCAAGGAGGTCTTTGATGCTTCGGCATTATCCTAAAATTTTTGGACCTACTTAAGGTTTACCTTGGCAAGTTAAGCTTCCAAAATAATCTATAATGAGAAGTTTTTGATTGATTGTGGTTCATACTACATGGTTAGATTGCATATCATTTAGCTGATACTGAATCACATGGGGTTCGAATCAAGTAGGGTTTAAGATTAGAGTGCATATGCAAGATTCAAACAGAAGAGATTTGAAAAGTCAATCAAAGTCTTTAACACAATTTAACATCTTGATTCCCTAAAACCTTAAAACATGATTGAGAGATGGGTCATATAGTGACTAATACACTAAATATGTGCATACCAATTGCAAGCGGTACAAGTTTGTGAATGGAAAGTTTAGTAGCAGGACTTTCTAACAAGCTCTTACATGCACTTGAATAGTTACAGCTACATGGTTTTATTTGAGGAAAGAGGGAACACTGAAAAAGATTTTGCAATGACATGGGGGTTTTGATCCATTTTAAAAAATTTGTGAACTTGTCTTTTCTGATTTTCTGTAACATGCATTAGACTTTCGATTTATAGGTACAATATGAATCAGTTATGTGGTCTTCTGGATAGTTTGTGGTGAATCATCCCCTACTTTTATTTGAAATCATTAAGAGTTGATGTAGTCTTGGCATTTTGTTTGATGATACATGTTACGTGATGTAAATTTTGCTGCATATGGCTTATTTTTCTCTAGCGTGACCATTTATTTAGAGAACTGTATCCACATTTCAAGTCTATGCTTGAATCTCAATGGTTGAACAAATGAAAGATGTTTGCTGAGAGCAGAATTTCCAAGCATCCATTAGAGTGTGAGAGAGCATGTAATCTTGAAACTACTTGTACTGCAGGAAGTGAACATTCATAGAAGGATGTGTCTGTCAGGTAAATATATATTTGTAATCAAATGGTTTTGAATCTGGTTGCAGGTTTTGAAGAGTTAGAGGAGGACATAAAAGCAAATTGCACGTTTGAAGCTAGAGTGTAATGAGTACCTCACTCTGCTGTGAGCACAGATAGTACTCTGCTTTAGGATTAACTTCAAAAGTGATTTTCTAAGATGGGACTTGTTTCATCAAGCCTTTCGCGAGACAGGAAAGTTAGTGATCTACAAGAAAATTCTCACCAATACTTAGGAGGAGAGTATTCAACAAATCCTTCAACTAGACACAAAATGAATCATCCTTCTTCTTGCAATGTTCATCAAGATCTGCGTCGACAACCATTCAGAACTCTAAGCCAAAGTCTGCCTAAAGACGAACCTAAGAGAAGATGGATCTTTGGAAAAGTATTAAATCCTCGAAGCAAAGCTATCCAAAAGTGGAACCGTATTTTGCTGCTGTCACGGGCCATGGGGGTAGCTGTGGATCCAGTATTTTTCTATCTGCTTGTCATTAGCCAAGAGCAGTTGTGTTTGTATATTGATGGCCGCTTTGCACTTGTGGTGACAATTTTACGATCAGCTAGTGATATTATGCTTTTATGGCATATTCGGCTCCAGCTAAAGCTAGCCTATGTTTGTAAGGAGTCACTTGTGGTAGGAAGCGGGAAGCTGGTCTGGGATGCTCGAAAGATAGTCCTGCACTATCTTAAATTTAGTGGAATAATATTTGATGCTTTTGTGATTCTTCCTATACCACAGGTTTGAATAAGCATTTGTTGAACTTTTAGTTGTAAATAACTTTGCTGCTTATAGTGATTAACGGCGTTTTTTTTCATATATAACAATGTTGTTTTTTTATTTATTTTGAACCACTTGAGTGGGAAAAATATTACAAACATTTGGACGGTTCTCCCAACATTTTACACACATTTCAAACATTTCACATTTGGATGTGTGAAATGTTTGATCACAATGTGCTACGGGATATTCACCATTGACTTTATTTTCTTAACATCAAACGATCTTTTTTGTATAATTTGAAAAACTTGCAAGATTTTGTGTTTTGAGTTGTCTAACTTGCACAAAGGAGTGGAAGTGAACAAATGTATGCCAATAGATTACATCTTGCATGTACGATTTAACTAACCCAATCATTACTCAAGCTTTCTAACTGCTTGTTGCAGGTGATGATATGGTTTGTTGTGCCATACATGGTGAAGCAAGGTGGTCACACTTCAATAATGACAACTTTACTTATTGTCTTCATCTTCCAATTTATCCCAAAACTTTTCCACTTGGTGGTATTGGTAAAGCGCATGCAACATGTAACTGGTTATGTATTTGGCACTGCTTGGTGGGGCTTTGCTCTTAATTTACTCGCATATTTAACCGCTGCCCATGTGAGTCTTTGCAACAACCTTTTGTAAGGCTATAAGGATTATTATTCTATTGTTTTGCATTCTATCACATATGGTTAGGGAGAATCATTGCAAGGTATGATATTTAGCATTAAAAGGGTAGTTGAAGTTTTCTCTGCTAGACATGTGTCTTCATAAAGTGCAAAAAACAACCAAATGTAATTTGTGGCATTTCACTTGTGGACTCTGTTTTACTCATCTTGCCGTGCTTTTCTTAGTTATATATAGGTTTTTGTATTGGCCATGAGCCTTTTCTAATGCATTTATTTTAAGGTTTGGCCAAGGGCCCACCAACTATTACTATTTGGTACTAGAGTGGGGGTCCTACTGGAAGAGGGCACATTATTGTCCCTTTTGTAACATGAATTATGGATAAGGTTTGGCCAAGTGTCTAGAAGCTTCCATTGTAGGATTTCTATTGAGTATAAATATGGCCTAGAGACTTTCATTTTTCAATTTCTTAATTTGATATGGCTTGAGCTCTTTGTGGTTCAACTCATTGCTGTTGGTAAGCCTTTAGTCGTAGATCATAGGTGTTGTACTTCAGCCTTCTTTGACTTGCCTCTTTAGTTGTTGACTTTTCTTTTTTTAACATTCTTTTTCTTTCTTTTCTTTGGCTGTCTTTTACGCTGGCCATTCTCTCTCTCTCTCTCTCTCTCTCTCTCTCTCTCTCTCTCTCTCTCTCTCTCGATCGACCATAATAGACATTTTTTGCCATAACTTATATTTGCTGAAACCCTATTTCATATTTTCTTTCATACTTTTAGGTGGCAAGCTTGGTCACTAGACTGGCTTTGAGTATGTACGATAGCGTGGTGCTTGTTGAATCTATATTTTGACAGGCTGATGAGGTTCTTCCACTTGACTTGGATGTAGACTCAATCTATGAGCCACTTATATATGTACTACACGAACCACCATTAGGTTTTCGATAGCAAATGTAGAGGTTTGTTGTCATGTACACAATTGGATTGATATTGAATTATCATCCCCTAAGGAGGTCAGTTTGCCTACCTAGACCCGTAGATTGACTATGGTTATGAGGTGTTCGGGCCCTCATGGTATTTTATTATAAATAATGGTTTAGAGGCCTGAATCTCATGATGGTGGATTTATATGGAACTAGCAATGACTCATAGTTAGATGGTTGATGTGGCCCAGTTAGGGCTCTTGATGTGTCCTAGTGAGGTGTCAAAATTCACTCCTAGTTGGGGTGGAGCCTTGGGGGTATGGTGTAAGTATATACCCATAGGCCTCTCCTGGAGTAGGGGTTGTTTTGGTGTATTGTAGCTACATGTTACTGACGTGACATCTCCGCTATTGAGCCCTTGTTTGGTCCATAGCTTGGCGGGGGCTAAGTACGATTGATTTAGGTTGGGTTTAATCCACCATCCATTCCCTTTGGTTCTCTTGATTCAAGAATCTAGTCTTTGATCCTTAGTAGAGGGTTTGTCAGTGGTATTAGGGCCAATGCTAGGCGGAATTGCTGATTGGAATCCCCACAAGTGGAGGCCAAGAAGTGGAGCGAAGGATCTTGCAAGGTTGGTATGTTGATCTTCTTAGGAGGGGAGCAAAAGTGGGAGCAAAAGCTTGGAATTTGGATTTCACCCACTTTGTTAATTTTACGGAATTTTGGGAATTTTTGTTGCAAGGTATGTGCACCCCCAAGATTTGCAACAAATTGGATGGTTTAAACTCTTGAAAGGTGAAGTTTAAACCTTGGTTAAGCTCTTATTTCAACAAAAAAAATTTGCAGTTTCTTTGACATCTTTTGATGCTAGAGTTCTTTTGCAATTGTGGTTTGAATGTACGACAGGTTGTTTTAGCATTAGATTGGGACATATTGGATGATTTACGGACTACAGGATATAGGCCTACTGGGCTACTCTGCATATATTCCGCAGGCCTCTTTACATTTACTGTTGGTTATGTATATTTCTGGTTACGCATTTTATATTAGTCATGTACAGGCCCCAAAGCCTTTTTATATGCTTATGACCCACACTGGGTCCTTTTTTATGACATTGACTGGCCTTGGGCCCTTATTATATGGTTATATGTTTCCCTCCACATTTGCCTCCCTTTACTTTTGAATTCCTATTTTAGAGTTCATTGGTAGGGTATTTATAGGGGCATTTGTACACTCATTTTTCAGATTATTGATTGGTATTGCTTGGGCTCTTCGTGGGAGAACCTATTGTCTTGTCTATTGCTTGTAGGGCTTTAGTCTATTGCTGTCTTTTATGCTTCATTGATTCAACACCTGAGATTTTGATCATAACTTGGTATCAGAGCACTTTCCTGATTGCTGAATTTCAGATCTGATTTTCTGATTGGGTGCCCATTTTCCTTGCTGATTTTTCTCTTTTTGCTGAGGGCTTTCGTCTCTTTGCTTCAGCAAATTTCAGCACAGTTTGGAGGAGGACCAACTCCCATCAGAGCATTTTCCTTGGCGGAGCTTTAGCAGATAATTAGCGGAAGTACTTCCGCTAAATTTGGCGGCCGGAAATTTTTTTTTTTTTTTTTTTGGGGCAGATTATTTCCGGCGCCCAAGTTCCAAATCCTTTTCCTGTTTTTTTGAATCCTCCATTTGATTCAGGGAGAGGATTCTCAGCCATCTTTTTAGCATTGATTGGAGGCTGTCCAGCGCCCTACTTCATCACATTTTTCAGCCATTGTTCCAGCAGAGTTTCAGCCATATTTCAGTTTTGATTGGAGGCTGTCCATCGCCCTATTTCATCACGTTTTCCACAGATTTCCAGCCATATTTTCAGCACTGATTGGAGGTTGTCCAGCGCCCACTTTCATTCTCCTTGTGGTCACATTTTCCAGCCAGCTCTTCGCACACGCTCGGAGCTCTATCGAGAGGTATCTTTGCTGGTTTTTCCTTGCTTTCCACACCTTTTCTTGACATTTGTCATTTCCTTTCTTGCTCTTAGTGTCGTTTGTGTACCTAAAGCGTATTTGGGGTGACGACAAAAGTCCGCTCCCTCCGATATTAAGCTTTTCTTACACTCTCTTCACTTCCTGCATTCCTTGACCATGGATACTTCCCCTACATCTTCTGAGCCTCGCATACCGTCTTCCACTGACCTTGACGAAGTACGGCATGAATTCCGAGATCATCTTAGGGAAGCCATGAGTGATGTACGCACTGATTTACGCCAGGAGTTACGAGAGACGTTCACTGCTCTTTCTGCCCAGATTGCTACGCTATCATTACAGTCCAGTGTTTCTCCACTATCTCCACCTGTTCCCCCACAGCGTACATTTCCACCACCCGAGACTCTTTCATCTTCTGGTCCTTTGCCACGAGACTTTAAGGATAAGGTTCAGCTTACTGTGTATTCTGGGTCATCCGATGGGAATGAACTCGAAAATTGGTATTCTAAGCTTGAGACCTACTTCCTTATGTTTCCTAAGACTGACATTCAGCGGATACATTTGGCTGCTTTACATTTGGAGGGCCGTGCTGCTTGGTGGCGCATGTTTCGCCAGACGGCTTCACACCCTGGCCTTGCTAGTTGGACAGAGTTTATGGTAGCACTCCGCCTAGCGATGATTGATCTTCAGTGGCTTATTCGACAGCGCGACATCTTTCGCAGTTTATCTCACACTGGTGACTTGGCTTTTTATACGACACGGTTTACAGAGCTTTCCTATCTATTCCCAGATATTTCTACATTGGAGCTCATCTCTCACTACGTTGCTGGTCTACGAGGCGCACTCAAGTATGATGTTTCTTCTTGTTTTCCACTCACTCTTTCTCACGCCATCTCCCTTGCTACCGCACTGCAGCACAAGTACTCTCCCATCTCTTCCTCTGTTTCTCGTCCTTCGCGTACTTTCACACGTCCTATTTTTTCCTCTCCATCCTCTGCTAGTCCCACATCTGTCAGTTCACCTTTGTCCACTCTTCCTTCTGCACCACGTCCTCCTTTTTCTCCTCGTCCTGTTTTTGTTCGTCGCTACTCACAGCCTGAGATGTCTCAGATCCGTGAGAAGCGCTTATGTTTCAACTGTAAGAGTCTTGATCATATCGCTCGTGATTGCCGACAGCCTGCCACTGCTACTGCCGTCTATTTTCATGATGGTGACACACCTGATGATAGTCCTGATTCTGCCATATGCCTTCATATTCTTGATGATGACCCACCTGTTGATCAGTTTGCCACACCCACTGAGCCTGTTCCTGATCCCCCTGATTTAGCTATATGCCATGCTCAGCTTGCTTATGCTACTTGGGCCGGTAAGCCGGGTCCACGCCATATCCGTCTTCGCGTACGTATCACTGGTCGTGAGTTTATTGCCCTTGTTGACACGGGTAGCACTCACTCGTTTCTCAGCAGTCATATTACTACACGCATTTGTGCTATGCTAGTCGCTACGCCTCATCCCCTGCATGTTGAGGTTGCCAGCGCACACTCTTTTCCTAGCACGTAGATGTATCAGCAGCTTTCATATCGGATTGGAGACTTCCTTGGTCAGGTAGATTTTCATATTATTCCACTTACACGGTACGATCTTATCCTCGGTGCTGATTGGTTTGCATCCCTTGGTGCGGTTACAATAGACCTCCAGCAGACATTGACATTCTCTCATGATGGTACTCAGCATATATTTTCCGGTATTGATTCTCGGCAGGACTATCAGCTTATTTCCGGGAAGTAGTTCATACGGAGCCTCCCGAAGGCCCACTGTGCGGCTATTCTTTTTGTTCAGCCAGTTCAGCCTATTGCGGATGCACCACCTTTGCCACAGGTATTTTCTGAACTGTTGCGTGAATTTGAGCATGTTTTTAGAGAGCTGACTCAGTTACCACCTTTACGAGATGTCAACCACCATATAGACCTTGTTTCCTCTGCATCACCTCCTTCTCGTCCTCCTTTTCGTATGTCTATTGTTGAGCGCGAGGAAGTCCAGCGTCAGGTGTCTGATTTATTACGTCGAGGCCTTATTGTTCCTAGCCACAGTCCTTTTGGTGCTCCTGTTTTACTTGTTGACAAGAAAATTGGTACTAACCGTCTATGTATTGATTATCGTGCTTTAAATGAACTTACTATCCGTAATCAGTACCCTATCCCTCATATGGATGACCTGTTTGACCAGTTAGGCCAAGCCAAGATCTTTTCTAAACTTGACCTCCGTTCCGGTTATCACCAGATTCGTATGCATCCTCCTGATGAGCACAAGACAGCTTTCCGTACCCACTTTGGTTTGTATGAGTTTCGTGTCCTTCCTTTTGGTGTTACCAATGGCCCGCCCACTTTTCAGAATGTCATGAATAACATCTTTCGTCCTCTGCTTGGAAAGTGTGTCATTGTTTATTTTGATGATATCCTCATTTATAGCACCACTCTCTCTCTTCATGTTCAGCACGTTCGTTCTGTTTTTGTTTTGTTAGTTACTCATCATCTGTATGCTAAACGTTCTAAATGTTCTTTTGCTGTTGTACAAATCGAGTTTTTGGGCTTCTTTGTTACTAATGGTACTGTTCGTCTCGACCCTTGTAAGGTCCGTTCTATTCTTTCATGGCCTGTGCCTGCTGATGTTCATGATGTTCGTATGTTACTTGGTCTTGCTATCCATCTTCGTAAACCAGTTGCTCATTTTGCCACTCTTGCATCTCCTTTGCATGCTCTGTTGAAAAAGGAAACTTCGTTTGCTTGGACTCCCGCATGTCAGTCAGCTTTTGATACTTTGAAGGTTAAACTTACCACTGCCCTTGTTTTATGTCTTCCAGATTTTTCCCAGTTTTTTTCCGTTGAGACTGATGCTAGTTCCACAGGATTAGGTGCTTTGTTACGTCAGCGTCAGTGTGTTATTGCATATGAATCCCGTCGTCTTCGTTCGTATGAGCAGCGCTATTCCACTCATGAAAAAGAGTTGCTTGCTATCATTTTTGCTTTAAAGAAGTGGCGTCATTATCTGTATCGTGTTCCGTTTGATGTTTTTACTGATCACTAGTCACTTCGTTATTTGTATACACAAAAGGATCTTAGTGATCGTCAGTACCGTTGGCTTCAGTTTTTACAGTCCTTTCATTTTGATATTCATTATAAGCCTGGTAAAAGTAATGCTGCTGCTGATGCTTTGTCTCGTTTACCTGCTCTTACTTACAGTCTTGTTACGTCTCCTCACTCTTGGTATGATGATCTTCCTCAGGCTTATGCCACATGTCGAGACTTTCGTGATGTTATGTCGTCTGCCTCTCGTCCTTCCTCTCACCCTCACCAAGTTTATTCCATTGTTAATCATCGTTTGTTTCACTCTGGTTCGTTATGTATTCCCACCACTCTCGACATACGTCCACAGCTCCTTCTTGATGCCTATTCCTCTCCTGTTGGTGGCCATTTTGGTTTTCAGAAGTCCTTGTTCCGTTTGAAAGAACATTTTTATTGGCCTTCCATGAAGCGTGAGCTTTCCCACCTTATTCATACTTGTGATTTTTGCCTTCGTAACAAGTATTCCCGTGAAAAACCTGGCGGTCTCCTTCAAAGTTGGCCTATTCCTTCCCGCCAGTGGACTGATATATCTATGGACTTCATTTTAGGTCTTCCCCGTACTCAGCGTGGTCATGACTCTTGTTTGGTGGTAGTTGATAGGTAGCAGAGCAATGTGGTCGTATATTTATTTCTGAGATTTTCCGCTTACATGGTCTCCCACGATCTATACTTACTGATCGGGATACCAAGTTTACATCAGGTTTTTGGACAGAGCTTATGCGTATCTTGGATCTTAGGATACTTATGGGCACTGCTTATCATTCTTCTGCGGATGGTCAGTCTGAGGTTATTAACCGGGTATTGGAGGATTATTTACGACATTATGTTTCTCCTTCTGGTCGTGATTGGGATCAGCATTTATGTTTGGCTGAGTATAGTTATAACAGTTCTGTTAATTCCAGCACAGGTGTTTCTCCTTTCCTGCTTGCTCATGGATACTCACCAGTTCTACCCGGTATACCTGCTCCTCCAGATGATGCACCTGTTACTATTTCATCTTATCTTTCGAGTGCTCGGGAGATTATTACTAGAGCTGCTACTCATTTGCAGCATATTCAGCAGCGGTACAGGACCATTGTTGATCATCATCGGCGCCATGTTGAGTTTGCAGAGGGAGATACTGTTTTTCTCCGGTTACGCTTTGCTCGCCATCGTTTTGTACAGGGTCTTGCTTCTACTGAGAAGCTTGCGCCGCGCTATTATGGGCCTTTTCAGATTCTTGAGCGCCTCAGTCCAGTTACATATCGTCTTGAGTTACCTGCTGCTACTCGGGCTTGTGATATCTTTCATGTCAGTTTATTACGTGCTGCTATTGAGGATGATGCTCCTCGAGATTCCTCATTTCCTACAGATCCAGAGCTTTTTCCATTCCTGCCAGCTGCTATTTTACAGGTGCGCTTATTGCATAGTCGTCGCCATCGGCAAGGTTTAGTTTTTGGTCCAGTGGGATGGTCGTCCTATTGAGGAGGCTACTTGGGAGCCCATTGATGTTTTTTATCATACCCCTATCCTGGCTGATCAGGCTCGATCACTTGCAGCTACCATTGCTTCTCGGGATGCTCCGGCTTCTCTTGATGTTCCTTTCTCAGATGGGATATCTTGATGCAGTATTTTTTTCTGGCACTAGTTCTTATCTTATTTTGCCTACATTGGGGGCAATGTTCTTTATAGCCAGGGAGAGTTACGGACTACAGGATATAGGCCTACTGGGCTACTCTGCATATATTCTGTAGGCCTCTTTACATGTACTGTTGGTTATGTATATTTCTGGTTACGCATTTTATATTAGTCATGTACGGGCCCCAGAGCCTTTTTATATGCTTATGACCCGCACTGGGTCCTTTTTTATGACATTGACTGGCCTTGGGCCCTTATTATATGGTTATATGTGGAGTGGGGGCCCGTAGGAGGGCGCACTATTTTCCCTCCACATTTTGCCTCCCTTTACTTTTGAATTCCTATTTTAGGGTTCATTGGTAGGGTATTTATAGGGGCATTTGTACACTCATTTTTCAGATTATTGATTGGTATTGCTTGGGCTCTTTGTGGGAGAACCTATTGTCTTGTCTATTGCTTGTAGGGTTTAGTCTATTGCTGTCTTTTATGCTTCATTGATTCAACACCTGAGATTTTGATCATAACTGGATGCCTTTTGGCAAATATGGGCCTACAAATTAATGCTGACACATTGTTTGAAGGGTTACGTTAGTAAGGTTGAAAGAATCAAAGCCTTAGATTGCTACACTTGTTACCTATACTAAAAGGGAGATGGGAAAGTATTTCGATGGAGTTTATTACATTCTTGCCGTGTATGCAACAACAACATGATGTATCATGGTATAGTTGATAGACTCAACAAAAATGACTCAGTTTATACCAATTTATGAAAAGGTACATGCATCATTTGTAGATGATTTGTTTATTCAACATGTATTCAGTCTTTATGGGTTACATTCATATAGTGTTTGATAAAGATTTATACTTTATCGGTGGCTTTTGGATTGCACAACGTTTGACAAGCTAGAGGTACGACTAGGGATGGTTAGTATCGATCATCCTGAGATAGATTAGGAGAGTTAACCAAACTTTAGAAGATACGATTAGGGCATATGTAAGTGTTAAAAGCAAACACAATTGGAGAAACACTTGCCATTGTTGGAGTTTGTATATAGTGATAAAAGGAATAAAAAAAATGAGCCCTTTTGAGCAAAATTTATGTTTTGAGGTAACCCAATTTTGTTATGGCAGGCATGCCACAAAGTATCTAGTATTGCTGAAATTTTCAACTCAAATGAATGTAATGCTTTGAGCTGGCAAAGAAAAACGTGAAAATAGAGCTAACATGGTTAGTAAATAAATGTAAATATCATATGCACCAGTTATAAGTGACGTGCTTTTAGTTGGCATATGGCTCATGAATCATATTTAGAGGCTACTAGGCTCACCTTATAAAATTTAAGAGTTGATGGGCCAAATGGACACGTCGTATGTTGTATGGGACACCATGAGTGACATGTTGGAAGCATGACCTTCATGTCCATGTTGGATGACATTCGGATTGTTCAAGACTTGTTGACAATGTGCCACATCAACAAACATAAAACATACTATTATATTTGTTTTAGTTAGCCTTGCTTAGTAGTTCATCACATTATTTTGGAAGTTAGTAGTTTAATGTTATTGGTATCTTCATCACATTGGTATTCATCACATTGTTATTGGTATTCACAATGTGCCCCTTATTAATAAATAGCTAAGCCAAAGTGCC
The DNA here is from genome assembly GCA_029204225.1 of Diphasiastrum complanatum. NCBI lineage: Eukaryota > Viridiplantae > Streptophyta > Lycopodiopsida > Lycopodiales > Lycopodiaceae > Diphasiastrum > Diphasiastrum complanatum. The sequence goes on from CM055103.1 coordinate 39,512,367, forward strand.
AATGATAGAATTAATGTGCACTGGTTCGTACGTGTGTGCGAAAGGACAATCGAATGGGTAGAGGGACACAATTGTTACTTCATCTCTCACACGGATCATTTGTTTCAGCATATTGTGCTATCTTGTGAGGCAAGCTATCATGTTGTCTCTTCCCTTCTCCCTTATAATTGAATGATCATTGCATCCCTTGATCTTGAACATGACAATGGTTTGATGATTTAGCAACTTTTGCATACTTGTCTATGTCTCAAGGTCTTGCCAAGTTGCAAGTGTTGTTGGTTGATTTACATTTGCCATGTGTCAACTCTGGATGTGTCAAGGTTTAGTGGGTGCTTGGGGGTTTGGATATTTGAGCCTTTGGAGAGGTTTTCCTCATTCGTTTATGTGCAGCAAAGCTTGGGAGAAGACTTGTTGCAGAGCTCTTTTAGGGTTTATCATCGTAATTTGAGGAGATCAATAAAGTGATGGATTTTGCTTTTATCTTTTGTGTTGTAATTGTGGATTGTGATGAAAGATGAAGTGCTTCCAACTTGAAAAGACTTGAAAAAAGAAGAAGTGAATGTTTACCACTCAAAAGCAAGATCTGTGAAGTGTCTAGAAGCTCTTAAATGTAGGAAGAACAATTTTATAGAGATCCAAAAAGTGACAATAAAAGTTTAATTCTAGCACCCGATGTTCTACACATCAAAATTACAAAAAGATTACATATTCTTGGGCGTAGTGGAGAGGAATTTGATGATCCAAATGAAATGGAAAATTAATAATTGTAGACAAAGCTAGAGCCGAAAGCATAAAATTAGGATTTTCTTTCAATTATGAGTTTGAAAATTATTTGAGGAAAAAAATAAAAGGTTCTGCCCTCCCACTTGCCCAAGAAAGTGCTCTAATACCATGTTATGGACTCAATCACAGAGCTTGGCATCAAATGAACTATAAATTGGCAAAAGGCATTCACAAAGCAATCTCCAACTAAGAAAACTTTTTAAAAATTTTAAACTACCAATAGCCCAGTTCTGTGAGAAGCGTTTGTGCTTCTAATATGAATGTCCATATCATCAGGCTAGGGTATGTCGGCATCCACCTAATACCATGTTTGCTGCACTTACATGAGACTGACTATGTGGATGACTTTGAGCTATGTTTAGATATTCTAGAGGAGGTGTTTAATAACCATCTATAGATTCTGCAGAGTGCATTGCTGAAATAGCTTATGCCATGTGGGTTGTCTGAAGGGAGACTGTGCAATATCTGGCTATGAGTTCATAACTTCATATACTAGGTAGAGAGCTTATTGCATTAGTGAATACATGTTGTGCACATTGTTTATCAGCAATTGTAATGCAATACGATGTCATTATTACGTTGGGGACATTACAAGACATGCTGATTCAAACAGTATACTTGTTGAGAGGTATATCATTCTTGATGCTGATTTGTTGACTTCTTTGAGAGGTCACTTTGGAATTTAGTCGGATGTCTTTCCAGTTCTTAGGAAGAACCAACGGGGTTGGCTCAGTTGGTTGGCTTGACATCCAAAGTTTCTTTGGTCTCGGGTTCGAGTCTCCCCTTGGAAACCAAGAAGCATTTCTTAGGAAGGATAGATGCATTTATTCAATGGCATTGATTCTCAAGAAAATTACTATCTTATTGAGAGTTAGTAGTTTATTAATAGCCTCCCCAAGGTTTATTGTTCGACTTTACTATGCATCCGTGTGTAGATACACACCAACTACTATATAAGGAAGTCAACATAATTAGATAGTCCTTAGGTAGTCATTGTTGTAGAGATGCCAACATATGTGAAAGAGCTCTCAGGTTCGTAAGAACTCCTTGTCATTCCTTTGGAGTTACTAATGGCCCACCCACCTTCCAAAATGTGAATACCAATGCTCTAAAAGGCTTGACTGCAAGTGTGCCCCTATTCATTTTGATGATACCCTTGTTTTTGGTAGGTCCATACTGAATGCTAGCCCACCTGGAAAGTTTTATCTGAAAATCAGCTTTTGACCAAAAAGTGCATAAGTTTCTTTGCAGCTTTCAAGATAGAAACCATGGGCTTGTTACTTTTCAGTGGACCAAATATAGAGTCTTGGCATAATAATGTTGATCCTCATAATGTTTGGGTGTACTAGAATTGTCTATGTACTTACGTTGATTAAGCCCTCATTTTGCCACGATCACCTCTCCTCTTACAGCCTCTGTGAAGGGCCTCTTTTTTTTTCAGTATTCTGAATTCCAATTCTCCCTTGAAACATTATGGACTTTGTTAACCATATCTCTTGTCTTTTATCGACCAGATTTTGAAAGCCTTTGTTGAAGCAGATGCCAGTTCTGTTGGATTGGGAACCATTCTAAGTAACAAAGCAAAGAGTCATTGCCTATGAATCTAGGAAGCTACCCATGAAAATGTTAGCCATCATATTTGCCTTCAAAATGTGGCAACCTTATATATATTGAGCAGATTCTGATCTCTGTATTAATTATCAATCTTTATTATTTTTGTTTACTCAAGGAGACCTCATTCACCGTCGGTTAGGATGGCCTCAATTTCTTCAAATATTCCACTCTGATATCAAATTAAGACCAGTCAAGAGTGCATATTATGACTTTTGAGACCATTATGCTACTGCATCGTCCTGACAGCAAATTCACTCTCTTTTTTATGGCCTGCTTCATCACTAGATGTATCTCCAACCCCATCTCCTTACAAAGTACAAGATGGTTACTTTTTCTCCTATTGGTGGCCATTGCTCACCAAATGATATAACAGACACATACAGATGTCGGTATAAGGCAACAAGGCTCTGGCACAGGTTATATATAGAGCTTGAGGAGGGGCTAGGCATATACTTTAGGACTTTTCACTTACCTCGATTTGCCAGCTACTACATGAGCCTGTCATATTTTTCATGTTAGCTTACTGCATGCAGCTATTGGGATGGATGAGGATCTTGCTGCATATTTCTTGGATGATGTTGAGGTTTTTCCTTATCTTTCAGCAACCATTCTTCGAAAATCAGAGTACACCATAGTAGGTGATGACATCATGTGCAATATTGGCTTCAGTGGCACGGACATGCTATAGATGAACCTAAGTGAGAGTCATTGATGATTTTGCACATACTCCTGAATTTTGGAATTAGTCCTGCACATTTGCAGCTACCATACAATAATCCTCAGCAGTACGCAGTAGCTAGATGCCCTTTTTTATTCTTTCTCATGACATCTATAATTGTTTATGGTTTCTAAGGTATGGGAGAGGTTAAATCAATTTGGATAGTTACTGGATTTACTTGGTCCATGGCTTGGCACTTTTGTAAATGGCCCAATAGGTTCTGGGCCCTGCATTCATTTAACTACTGAGCCCTTCCAGAAACATGCTGACGGTGGCTAAGGACAAAGGATCCTAGCCCTGTTTCTATCATTAGCTTTTTGGAAGGTTTCCCTAAGTGGACTAGTTATCTACATTCACTTAGCTCACTCTTTTGAGTCCTTTGTGGAGGTCTGCTACTTCTCCAGGCTGTGGATGCTGCTCCTACAATGTTATTTGCAGGAAATAATGTGTTCATAACTTGTTTAGGTACGTCTTCAGTTTGAGTTAGCATTTTTGTAATAGTCGAAAACTTAGCTCTTCACTTTTTCGATATGACATTATCTCTTTGAGTTGTGTGTTATAGAATTAGCCAAAGTTTGCTGTTTAGCAGTGATACAGAAAAAGTTTGTTACTGAATTGATGCAGGTTGCTGGTTCTTGCTGGTATTTGCTTGCAATTCAGCGAGTTGAGACATGTCTTCACAAAGCATGTCATCAGGTGAGTGGCTGTGACTCAAGTTCTCTCGGTTGTTCAAGTCCCATATGGTTCAGGCCAGGGTCGTCTTCGCTATCAGCACTTGCACAAGACCCCAATACCTCTCCACTTTGCATGGTATCATCTACTTCAACTTTTCCATTTGGTATCTATCAATGGGCTGTTGCACTGGTGTCAACGACAAATGGGTTACAACGAATGCTATTTCCCATCTTCTGGGGCGTGATGACTTTGAGGTATGCATCTTCTTGCAGTATTTTGGAGTACACAATACCTTCATGAAACTTTTGTCAGCCAAGTATCCAGTGCCTCTGTATGCATACATATGCATATCAGCATAATCTTTCCAGAGTAGTTGTCCTGTTATTTTATTTTAAATAATTTGATGGAAAGCTTCATTTTGCTGTCATTATGGTAGCAGCTGACAACCTGTGATTCTTGGAGACTGTAGCTCTTTTGGAAATGCCTTGGTTCCAAGCAATCACATGCTGGAAGTAATGTTCTGCATCATTGTGGTTACTTGTGGCCTCCTCCTGTTCACAATGCTCATTGGCAATATCCAGGTAAATTTGAGAAGCCTTTGAAGAGCTTCCATTTCTTAACAAGTAAATGTTCCTATATAAAACCTTGATCACAAACAGAACGTTACCATTCTTTGTCAACTTTTATCTGGACCACTAACAGTCTTGTGCTATTGATTGAGCTTTAAGGGTGATGATTGTCTGTGAAGGTGTTTCTGCATTCCATTACAGCAAACAAGGAAATGATGAGATTCAAATTTAGGGATCTAGAATGGTGGATGAAGAGACGACAGCTCCCTAATCGCCTGAGGCATCGAGTTCGCTTATATGAACGTCAAAGATGGGCAGCAATGCGTGGCATTGATGAAGATGACATGGTCCGTGAGCTGCCAGAAGGATTAAGGCATGAGATCAAACGCCATCTCTGCTTGGATCTTGTTAGACAGGTCAAATAACATTTCCACCTACTCTTTCTTGCATTGAGAAGGGTGCTGAGTGTGCTGTTGAGGCACAGCAGCTCTTTATAGGATAGAATGAAATAAAATTTCCTGAGCTGCATCTACTTTTGCCTTTCTCAGTTTCAAGTTATGGTGTTCCAGATTGATTAACATTCTCCTAGTACACAAAGCAATGTATGTAGATTGAGTGTCTGTACTAACTTCGAGTTTGATCTTTCAGGTTCCATTTTTTGATCAAATGGATGAGATTGTGCTTGATAACATCTGTGACCGTGTCAAGCCTATGCTCAATATAAAGGGTGAAGTGGTAATTTTCTTTCTTTGGTACATGTATAGTTACAAATAGCTTGAGCTGTTTTCTGTGGAAACTCTTTTCGGCTTCCTAAAATAGGGATTATGAGCATTTCAGATGGCAACCTTCTGGCATAGAGAAGCGTCTACATGTAATCAATGTGGACACTTCTAGTCGGTTAGACTTATTGTTGTTGATGTATGTCGCGATGCCACAGGGTGTAGATCTGAGGCCTTATGCCAGCATAATGTCATCCTTTCTTTTGTGTCATGCTTTGGTTTATATCATAGTTGCCCAGAAACGCGTTTTTGGAAGCAAAATCGTGCAGACAAAAAACAGATTATATATATACTAGTAAAGTGTGCCCGTCGTTGACGGGTGATGATGGGCGATGATTTGGATGGTGGCCGATCTCGCACATCTCGCATTTCGAGTATCTAACATATCTCACACATCTCGGCCATAGTAGGGGTCAAAATTTAACCATGTTTAACAATAGCACAAAGAGTATTTTAATAAAAAAGTTGACGGGCGATGGGCGATCTGTGTTTGCAAATGTCTGTTAATGGGCGGCCCATAGTTCAAAGTGAATATGTTGTTCATGCATGTGGTATGTATGTGTGTTTTGTTGGAATTCGATGCTCAACCTTAATAATGAACATCTTGAAAGCTACAAAACCCAGAAAAAGATGGCTCTAGTTTTTTAGAAGGTCGAAAAATCTAGTGTCGTATTTTTTTTTACCCAATGTCATCCTTGTCAAAAATAGATTTTCCGACCCTAGATCGGATCGGATTGAGGCGGAAATTATCCGGGCGTGTTCGACCCTGGATCGGGTCAGATCGGGTCTGATAAATCCGACCCATGTGCATATTTTCACCCCAGTATAAATTTCCGATCCTTTTTATATTTTTGATAACGTTATTTTTCAACCCAGTATATTAAATCCGACCCATTGTAAATCCGACACTATCGGTCAGAAATCCGACACTATCGGTCAGAAATCCGACCCATTGCCAGGCAGAAAAGGTTTTTATACTTTCCCACTGCTGCAGGTGGTAGTATAGAATAGGCAATTAAGTTTTTGTGGCTGGAAACCTGTAAAGAGCTGGTTTCGATCAGTGCATGGGGGCACAATGTAATTTCTCACAATTTTTTTTTGATTCGTTACAAAATCAGAGACTAACTGTGTGGTTGATAGCATTCCTTTTTGTCCTTTTCGTTTGAAGGCATGAATAAACAGGTTCTAGAAAGGTGCTTGAGAGCCTGACGAACCAATTGGAGTATAGATTAGCGCTTGAGCACAAGTTGCCCGCAGCATCCGAAGATGGCCTCTCAGCGTTGTAGTGGCTGCAAACCCAGGGCAGTGATGAGCAAGACTCTAGCCCCAAAGTCCAGAACTCCAGCTCTTCTTTTATATAATAAAATATGTACATCCCAAAATTGCTAAGAGAATTAATGCTACTGTCAATCCCGTTATAACACCTCTCAACTGATAGTGGGCATTCCATCTAAAAATTTTATTTGCACCAGCCGTATACATGAAACGTTTACTGTAGATGTATCAAAACATCAAACAAAGAGTAGATTGCTTGTAACGAAGACCTTCTTTGAATCTGCCATTAATGCATTCACCGTTTGTTTGAAGGCTGGAGCCATACTCTTTGCTATTTTAAAAGTTGACAAAAAGCTGATGGTACCTCGATCTCTGCCCACACTTGATCTGGAATTTGAAATGATGGAGCCAATTTCCAGAAAAGCTGATTGACCTTGCATTTTGGACATGATTATTTTGATACAAAAATATGGATGATAGTGAGTAGTTTGCAAAGCTATAATAATATGCGTGGTTGATCTTTAATGGTATAAATTAAGAACCATTGAATGCACACAAAATGATGCTGATCCTGAGTAGTCATCATGTGTATTTTGCATAAATTACAGCATACACTTAGTAAATCTTGATTAATCAGCTGCATGTATATTCCTAAATACCCATAGAAATACGATTTATCTTCTCAATCGATGATCTTTGCATTTGCTTTCTGCAACGCTGGAAAATGCTATCATATAAGACTTCAAAGTGCACTCCAGCTCTATCACGGTTGATGATGAAGTGTATATGATCTGCCTCCAAAACTGTGTGGTACCTAAAAGAGAAAGCCTTTTGTTAGATTCCGAGTCATCCACTGTAATTTGATAGATTTAGCATAAATATAACTGGAAAAGGCAGCTCCTCAAAAAAGGAAGGTTAAAAACAATGCTTTTTCCTGGCTATGGTACATTCAAGTTCGTTCCAAGATAATTACCATGTCTGGTAGTAGAATCTGGCCATCCTTGAGATCTGGCTCAAGTGTGACATTTGGATGCTGGGAAGACATGGATATTGCATGGAGATGGTGTTCAGAGCCCCATCATTGTCTTGCCAATCTTCATCCCCGCAAACAGTTTTGACTGAGATTAGGTAATGAACAGTTTTGACTGAGATTAGGTAATGATTGAGCTCCAGATCATAGACTACTACATTAAAAGCATGGGAAGATATGCAGTAAAGAAGATCATTACACAAAGTCATCTTTCTTGGATACAGAAGCACGCCTCTGGGAAGCTTAGCTGCTAGTGTCCATGAATGGCTAGTAGAATCATAAACTTCCGTTGCCCAGCTATTAAAATTTGTCCCATTGCAACTGACTACCATGACCTTGTAGGCCTTCCTGTTGCTATTGACCACCATGCCGACTGCCCTGAATTATCTCGCGGATCGTATGCCAAGCAATTCCACCCAGAACTTTGTCAGAGGATTACAATTAGAAACAAAGTAGAAGCCCTCTGGAAGCTTTGACCAACAAAGTCCCAAAGGCAAAAAGCTGAGAGACCATTTGTGCCACTTCATGGATTCCACATCGTGAGCCAAGCAATCCTCTAGTGATCCAGTCTTGCGGAGAAGAAGCCAATGTCTTCTTGGAGGCGCAAATGTCTGAATATCTGTAAAGTGAGGGCACGCGACCAGAGCTTTCCATCGGTTGCACACCCCTGGCAATTCAAAGAAATCACGAAGCGGCAACCATGCCACGATCCTTTCCACAACCTCCTCAGGCAACTGGCTCCATAGAGTACAATCCAGGTCAGATTCTTCACACTGTGCTACCAAAACTTCCCTTTTTTGTGCCTCAGTTAGAGCGCTCTTCCTGTTATGCTTGAAGCCCGCTGACACGAGACGTCTGAGCGTAGCTTTAATGGAGACAAAGGACGATCTTTCAACACAACACGCCATAGAAACCTCGCAGAGCGCACAAAAGAAAAACAGAGTGAGCTAGAGAGAGAGAGCGAGAGAGAGGGGGGAGGGGGGGGGGGGGGGGTGGATGTTTAAAATCTATGTGTGTGTGTGTGTGCGTGCCAAAAAAAACAAAAAAAAGGCTTGTATGTGTGATTTTTTACACACATTTTTTTCTAGACGTTTTTTTGCTCTTTTCTTTGCAAATGAGTGACGTTTTTTGCGGGCAGAGCATGACATTTTCGATGGCACTACGTGACATTTTTGGCGGCAAAAACACACACTCTCTCTCTAAAATAGTTTTATACTATATAGATTTTTGCCCTAAAATTGCCTAAACTAGTCCTTTTTCTTCTTGCTTCTTTTTTTGAGGTAAAAAAAGAAAAGGGGTTGGCAATAGGCTGTCGTAGCCAGGTGAGTTGTTGGCCCTTGCTGGCCTTTGTTGCGACATGTCATGTGGTGGGGGGGTGGCGGGGCAGTTGGTTACCTAGCTAGGTGCTCCTTTGGGCTCTAAGTGGTGGAAAGAAAGGGGGGGAAGGGTGGCAGATTGCCATCTATTCCTACTCTTCTGATTTTTGAGTTCTCTAAACCTTGTGGCAACCGTGGACAATATCACATAGAGCTTTAGAAATCAAGGAAATGTTGTGTAGTTATTTTGCTTGACGTGTTGCACTTCTTCTTCCTTTGCAAGCGTCACTCTCCTCTTTTCTTCCTCTATCAATGGATCCTACCCTAACTGTGAGCTTGTCAAAACACCGAAAGCTATAGTGTATCCTTAAGTAACCCTTATAGCTCCTACCTGCCATTTTAGTTCTATGGCATGTGGCATCCATGCACGGCTGGCTAGGTCCCTTGGATCCATAAGTGCCCGAACTGTTGAATAGCATCCACTGGAGCCTACTGGTTACCACCCTCGTGCATTGTCATGCTAGGTAGCTGAATGACTGCCCACTCCTGTCAACTCTTGATCTAGCCTCGGCCCGTATTAACCATAGGTGAGCTTTGTCAGCGACTTAGACGGTTACGCACCGCTACACATACTTGCAGGCTGCAGCGTGAGCCACTACCCTACGTCACGACTGTGACACACCTCGCACGACTAGCGGATGCCCTTCCTGGTCAGGGGGCCATAACCTTGGTCACGTGACCTTGAGCTCCCAATGACATCATGGTCGGGAACCATGACTGGGTGCTAACATTCCATCTGACCTTGAGAAAGTCAGCGATCCTCGATGACAAACTTAGGATAAGTGTGCTATAGTCGTGAATGACTCTCCTAGGTTGCCTCTGAGAACAACACCCATTTGCATGCTACAATGTATCTTGGAGGACACGATCTCGCAATCATCTCTGCCTCTATTTTAAGATACATCCGAGCCATGGTCCAATGTATCTCTTTCTTGGAGTGCAACCATGCCACTTACCAAACTATCACCATCATACAAACATTTCTTCAAATGGCTTATATGGAATAGTAGATGCACCTTGCATCCCTCGGACAATTGTACCTTATAAGCCACCTCATTGACTTTCTTGATAAATAGCCATGGTCCACAGTACCTAGGGGATAGCTTTTACACCTGCGAGTTCGCATCACCTTAAACTTAGGCGGCACTAGCAAGAAGACTATATCACCTTCATCAAATTCCCTGTAGTGGGTTTCTTTCCTTGCCTAACCTGAATCCAAGATCTAGTCAATCTAGCATCAAAGAGACGGAGTTAGTTGTCACGCGTAGGTTCGTTCTGATGAGAGCAATAGTATAGTTCAGATTTCAACATGAATGGAGGATCTAACACTAACATCCATTAACACTAAGCATTAACACTACATCCATTAACCCTACTTCCGTTAACCCTAAATCCACAACAATGATAGAAACTTACTCTTCTCTCTCTCCTTTTCTCTCTCACAAAAAGCATAAGAAATAGCAATCCCAATAATGATCAAATCCAACAATTAACAAATACAAAGGAAGCATGAGAAATGGAGGAAAAGAAAGGAAGAGCAAGGACATTCATCAATCCATTTCTAAAGAGAACCAATCTGCTTTATTGAAATGAGGAAGTAGAGAGGAGGACCCTGGCCTCTGAATCCTATTGGTCCAGTCTTGCCTCTCTTTTTATTCAAATTTAAAAAAGTGTGGGAACCATCAAAACTGGAGGGAAACCCAACTTTATTCACTAACTTGACATTTAGGCCCTGCGACATTAAAAGTCCCGCAAAAAGGCCTAACCTAAAGTCCTTTATTAACTTTTAACTAATCAATCAAATAACTATGTGATCATTGGGTTGGACTTACACACGCAGGGTGCCAAATCCCTCTCACTTATTAACTAGGGTTAGGCTTTCCTTGGGATCCGCAAACCCTCCAACAGTATCTCCCACCAAAACTGGTGGCGGTCCCACGACACCTGCAATATGCAGTTATTGGGGACTTTTATTGGCTTCGCGCCGAATCTTAATTAAATGATACTGCACCTTCTCCATAAAGTCGAGGCGTGCAGTATTGAAATCCAAATTGTGTGGCAGGAAACAACGGTGGGCTCCGGCAATCCATTTGGAAGTTGTCCATGAGGTGAAGCGGGATTCCCAAGAGCCTCCCATCATAGCCGCACGAAAATAGAGACGAGCAATCGGCAACTGATCTTTGATTTGCTCTGAGGCCATCGGCTTATTTGGATCAAATGCCAGGGGAGGAAGGCAATCGTCCCATTTGGTTGCCACTGACGCCAACAGAGTTAGATCTTTAGCAAACATTGCCGATTGTCGCACCGTTGGATCCGGAGAGTGGACATACTCTCTCTGATGTGCTTGTAAAGCACGGTGGAAGTCCACTGAAATGGTCCAGCTGTAAGGCTGATGGATGATTGGCCAATTGGGCGTATGGATGGTGATTTTGTCCATAGCCAACCCCAAATCTTTCCATTTATTTCTTCGCGACATTGGCACGTAATAGGGATCTACCCGCAACTGGCGAGGGCTGGCGACGTAACTCCTAATTGATTCCGGAGTTTTCTCAAAAACCGTGATTTTCCATGCCGACTGCTATCCCAGTGCAGGTATTTTGTCCAACTCTTTGTCGGCCTCGATCTCAGAGGTCATAAATTCCAGAACCCATCCACCACGCGAGGACTCATGCGGATGTTGCTTTAAGAAGGTCTGGATCTGGTCCTCGACGCTGATGGGCCTTCTGAATAGAGGTCTTGTCCTTGATGAGGATGGACCCGCTTGTACTGCCGGTATGGTTGGCGGTTGATCTGCTATATCTGGAGCTCCCCCCTGGTCCATGCTCGAATCAATCCTTGTATCCATTGGTACAGCTTCTTGGCGTGAAGGGGATAATTGCGGCATGACCGGGACAGGGATTTGTGGTCCGGCTTCCAACACTTGAGCGGTTGCTTTTTCATAGGCGATGATGGTCTCTTTTGCCTTTGCCAACTTGGTTGAAGCTGCTCCTTTGAACCTATCAAAGCGGCCTTGGAATTCCTGAAGGGCCACTTTGTATGTCTCCACTTTTTTGAATAAATACGCAATCTCCGTCGGTGTGACCGGATGATCGGATATTTGCGTTTGTAGATAGGCATCACGCTCAAGGGTGGTCGCATCCAATTCACCTTGAAGCCGTGTGCGATCTTGTTCGGCCATCTGTAATTGCCCCTTCAGCAGCTGCACCTGTTGCTTGGCATCTTGCACTGCTTTATCTACCTGATCCTGTGCGGTTGTCAGGGCGTTTTGCAGGGAGCTGATGTAGGTTTCCAAGCGATCAGCTTGTTGCTGGGCCAACTTCTTTTCGCTTTCTGCCTTATCTTCATGTTGTTTGGCTATCTTTAACTCTCGATCCAGCTGGACAATTTTCTGGCTGATCAGAGTGTTTTCGCACCGTTGGATCCGGAGAGTGGACATACTCTCTCTGATATGCTTGTAAAGCACGGTGGAAGTCCACTGAAATGGTCCAGCTGTAAGGCTGATGGATGATTGGCCAATTGGGCGTATGGATGGTGATTTTGTCCATAGCCAACCCCAAATCTTTCCATTTATTTCTTCGCGACATTGGCACGTAATAGGGATCTACCCGCAACTGGCGAGGGCTGGCGACGTAACTCCTAATTGATTCCGGAGTTTTCTCAAAAACCGTGATTTTCCATGCCGACTGCTATCCCAGTGCAGGTATTTTGTCCAACTCTTTGTCGGCCTCGATCTCAGAGGTCATAAATTCCAGAACCCATCCACCACGCGAGGACTCATGCGGATGTTGCTTTAAGAAGGTCTGGATCTGGTCCTCGACGCTGATGGGCCTTCTGAATAGAGGTCTTGTCCTTGATGAGGATGGACCCGCTTGTACTGCCGGTATGGTTGGCGGTTGATCTGCTATATCTGGAGCTCCCCCCTGGTCCATGCTCGAATCAATCCTTGTATCCATTGGTACAGCTTCTTGGCGTGAAGGGGATAATTGCGGCATGACCGGGACAGGGATTTGTGGTCCGGCTTCCAACACTTGAGCGGTTGCTTTTTCATAGGCGATGATGGTCTCTTTTGCCTTTGCCAACTTGGTTGAAGCTGCTCCTTTGAACCTATCAAAGCGGCCTTGGAATTCCTGAAGGGCCACTTTGTATGTCTCCACTTTTTTGAATAAATACGCAATCTCCGTCGGTGTGACCGGATGATCGGATATTTGCGTTTGTAGATAGGCATCACGCTCAAGGGTGGTCGCATCCAATTCACCTTGAAGCCGTGTGCGATCTTGTTCGGCCATCTGTAATTGCCCCTTCAGCAGCTGCACCTGTTGCTTGGCATCTTGCACTGCTTTATCTACCTGATCCTGTGCGGTTGTCAGGGCGTTTTGCAGGGAGCTGATGTAGGTTTCCAAGCGATCAGCTTGTTGCTGGGCCAACTTCTTTTCGCTTTCTGCCTTATCTTCATGTTGTTTGGCTATCTTTAACTCTCGATCCAGCTGGACAATTTTCTGGCTGATCAGAGTGTTTTCGCACCGTTGGATCCGGAGAGTGGACATACTCTCTCTGATATGCTTGTAAAGCACGGTGGAAGTCCACTGAAATGGTCCAGCTGTAAGGCTGATGGATGATTGGCCAATTGGGCGTATGGATGGTGATTTTGTCCATAGCCAACCCCAAATCTTTCCATTTATTTCTTCGCGACATTGGCACGTAATAGGGATCTACCCGCAACTGGCGAGGGCTGGCGACGTAACTCCTAATTGATTCCGGAGTTTTCTCAAAAACCGTGATTTTCCATGCCGACTGCTATCCCAGTGCAGGTATTTTGTCCAACTCTTTGTCGGCCTCGATCTCAGAGGTCATAAATTCCAGAACCCATCCACCACGCGAGGACTCATGCGGATGTTGCTTTAAGAAGGTCTGGATCTGGTCCTCGACGCTGATGGGCCTTCTGAATAGAGGTCTTGTCCTTGATGAGGATGGACCCGCTTGTACTGCCGGTATGGTTGGCGGTTGATCTGCTATATCTGGAGCTCCCCCCTGGTCCATGCTCGAATCAATCCTTGTATCCATTGGTACAGCTTCTTGGCGTGAAGGGGATAATTGCGGCATGACCGGGACAGGGATTTGTGGTCCGGCTTCCAACACTTGAGCGGTTGCTTTTTCATAGGCGATGATGGTCTCTTTTGCCTTTGCCAACTTGGTTGAAGCTGCTCCTTTGAACCTATCAAAGCGGCCTTGGAATTCCTGAAGGGCCACTTTGTATGTCTCCACTTTTTTGAATAAATACGCAATCTCCGTCGGTGTGACCGGATGATCGGATATTTGCGTTTGTAGATAGGCATCACGCTCAAGGGTGGTCGCATCCAATTCACCTTGAAGCCGTGTGCGATCTTGTTCGGCCATCTGTAATTGCCCCTTCAGCAGCTGCACCTGTTGCTTGGCATCTTGCACTGCTTTATCTACCTGATCCTGTGCGGTTGTCAGGGCGTTTTGCAGGGAGCTGATGTAGGTTTCCAAGCGATCAGCTTGTTGCTGGGCCAACTTCTTTTCGCTTTCTGCCTTATCTTCATGTTGTTTGGCTATCTTTAACTCTCGATCCAGCTGGACAATTTTCTGGCTGATCAGAGTGTTTTCGGATCCTAGATCAGAGATTCTCTGCTCCATTTCCTTCTTCTTATCCAGCATAGACTGGATCACTTGCCCAAGGCTTGAAACTAACCCTAGAGCATCACCAAAATCGACGGTCGTGGCAGCGACAGCAGCAGGAGGACCTGATGGTACTGTCCTTGGTTGGCGTGGAATAGGTGCCACGGTCTCTTCTTCTTCAAAAATATCCTCCTCTTCAAACCCTTCAGGCACTGTGGCGTCAAACTGTTTTGGTGATTTTACAGCTGTGTCGACCCGAAGTGTGGCTGGGCTACCTTGTGTGTGAGGTTGTTGGCTGGCATCTTCGACACCAACAGTAGATTCATGGATATGTCCGAATCCTCTTCCAGGGGATTGGGGTTCAAAGGGCGCTGGGCTCTGGGGCATTTCAAAGATTTCGGTGGCTCCAAGGGGGTCGGAATCATCGAACATATCCATAAAGAACTGTGTGTTGGGTGAGGTGGCTTCGGTGTGCAGGGGTGAGGTGGCCTGGGCAGCTGTGATGGGAATGGTAGGCCCAATGGTCACAGACTGTCCTTGTATGGGAGCAGAGGCGAGGGAAGCATCAGAGGCTAGGGGGATGGGAAGTTCAATGCGAATAGCATCAGGGGGTGGAAGCGCAGCTGACGAGGTATGCCTAGTGCGACGTCGTGACACGGAAGGCGAGTCAGGAATTACGATCTCGCTACGTGGACGACGACGACTCTGAGAGCTTGAGGCCTAATGGGATGATTCTGCCGGTGCTTCTTCGTAGATCGAAAGCACGGAATCCAGGTGGAAGCCATGGATTCCGTTTTCTAAGTGAGAAGCGGCTAAGAGGGACAATAAAGAGCCAGCAGCGAACTGCTGCTTAGTATTGGCCTTAATAGCTCGTTTGAGCTCACCAGAAACAATCTTGAACCAATTATATGGTTCAAGAGGGGCTTTGGCCAATTTAGTGTGGGACTCCACTATCCTGTGAAGGATTTGAGATGTGATGTGGTCTTTCCTGAGGTTGCCAACCATCAGGAAATTATTCAATAGCTGGGCAGCTGCGTGGATGGAAGGCTCAGTGATGGCTTCCAGAAGGTAGCCATCATTAGTCCAGTGCAGATCGTTGGTGAGGTCAATAAATGGCTTGATGGTCTGTTTGGCGTGCTTGTAATTGGGTGAGGCCTGTGTACCAGATGATATTACTATAGCTGCAAGTGCGGCCTCAGTGACGCGCACTTTGTGTGTGGCTCCCTGGAAATTGATATAGAATTTGGATTTCTCTTCCTTCCACGTACTGAAGGCAAGAGTGATGAAATCCATATTGATACGACCCGAAAAGGCTCTCTCATGAATACCCATTGTAGTGAGTAGAGGCTCCTCAAGGGTCATCCACTGAGTGACCGTGCTTGTGCTAGGAAGGATCATGATGTCCGTTCAGATGGGACATCATGATGGATAGTATAGCAAGGAGACTGAGAAGTATCGGTAGAAGACATGATGATCAGAAAGGAATTATAAACGCGTGAAAGTGTATCAGAAGGCAATGCAGGAAATTTGGAAGGCTTTGGTCGCAAGAAAAATTCGCAAGAGCTTCGCTATCACAAGTGAGGAATGAATCGAATTCAGCCAACTTATAGGGGTCCATTACACTGAATAGTAGTTTGGCTGATCAGTTCTGAACAAAAATTTGCAGGCATGTGCAGTACTGTAAAAATAGGCTATAAAAATCTCGGCGAAGGTTTCTAGGGATCTGAACCTATCAGGCGAACGTTTTCCAGGGCTGGCCAAGGATGAACCTTCGCCTAGGAGGGTCCTTCGCCCAGGTACTGTCATAAATGCATTTTTTCACAATCTGAACCTATGGACAACCTAATTTTGACAGTTTAAGATCATCTAGCAGGTCGGCGAAGGTTCATAATGAGGTTATGATGATCGGCGAAGGTTCCCAAAATGGCATATCACTGAACATTCGCCTGACTCAAAAATTGGATTTTCTCTTGTCAGGAATCTTCGCCCACCTCAATTTAGATAAATCAAGGGTGGATGTACAGTCTGAGAGCTCAGTGAAGGTTTCTGATACTTTATTGGCCAAATCTGCCCCAATCAGTGATTTTCTAAATCATTTTCCATAAAAACCTACTGTGCTTCCTTTTCCTTATGCTGATGACTTCCTGACTTTTGCTCATTTGTCTTTCCTTATTATTTATTTATTTTTTTTTTTCTAACTGTCTTTTTCCAAAAAAGTCAGCAAATTAAATACTGAAAACAAAAAATTGAAAAACAAATAAAATCAAAAAATATTGAGATCAGGCTTGCTGTTGCGTAGTTCAATATCTACTAGGAAATAGGAGTTTGTTCAGAGGTCACTTAGGCTGACTCATATATGTGCGAAATTTGCTGATGGGAGAAGGCTTGACAATGAGTCAGAGACTTGTAGTTGAAAGGCCTGGACAAGCTTTATGATCAGAGATAGACTAGTAGATATGACACAAAGTCCTGTATATGAGAGACAGACGTGCAAATATTAAACAGAGTCTACACGCATAAGACACTTTCCAGATGAGAGATTGATAAGTTATGGAGATGAGATACCAAAATTAAGGCATTTACACATGAATTGCAGGTGTCTGCTGATGATTCACATGCACATGACAAAGAGGCATGTATTCTCACAGTTGACTCATAGCTATGTACATCCACACGAGAGTCACACACTCTTTATTCTACACGTCATCTTTCCACAGTAGTCGACTCAAGTTACAGGTCTTATCTCTCCTAGTTGACCTTCTTGTTTGTCCATCTGTACCTTCCATTTCCACATCAACTGTTGATACCCTTGCCATATATGTTTATAATATATATTCTTCTGTTTGATCTAAGTCAACACATTATTAGTTGTTATATCTTCCAGTGTTTAACTTCCATTTTATCTTCTCCTTCTATACACTGTTGTGCTTCCATATGGTCCTCTATGTTTATATTCTCCTTACACTTCTTTTATAGTTCTTTTGGCCCTCAGTTCTATGCATGTTCTTGTTGCATGCTTTTGACAGTTGCTTCATATTCATATGTTCATGTGACATTCTTTGTCCATCAGATTGGCTTGGTGTCTGTGTATGCAACAATGGTCTTATGGTATAATGCTAGCATTCAATTAGTTCTCGTCTTTATTTGGTATTCTTGGGTCATTTAGTTCTCATTCAGTATGTATTCAGTAATTGCTCCAGCTTTTATCATACAGACAACAAGGGCCATGCTTTTTTTGAGGGGAGAGAGCTACAAGACAATTGTTGAGAGCTCTTTAAACTCCTTGTCGGTGTTTTTATGGCTGGGCTATGTAGGCCCTGGGCACCCTCCATTTGTTACTGACATTATTGATTATATTTGGACATATTAGGCTCTGATTTATCGGTGCAACCGTAGCCCTAACTTGTGGGCCTTCAGACCATATCAGCAGGCCATAAGGCCTCTCTAATAGGTTTCTGATTGTTTGGAGGTCAGTATTTTAGATCAAAGAGTAGCTTATATTCAACTTGGCATAAATACAAAATATTATATCCAGCTTGGATAAGTGTGGGGAGAAGGGTTGGAACAGAAAGAAATAGGGTTTTAGAGTAAAACATTCCATCCACCCTGTGGCCTACAGATGAGCATATTCTAACCGGGACTGTCTTTCTCAGTCATGGTGCAGCACTGATCTTATGGTGATGGTGGTTGATACCTCATTCCTCATCTCTGTCTCATAATTGCAACCATATGTAACCCACTATCCTTTTTGGAAAATCAAAGTACAGAAGTCCCAAAAAAACCTTGAAGTTCTTTCACTTGAGGGAGAACATTTGAAAAAAAGTTGGAAGAAGCTTGTGTATCGCTTTCATCCTTCTACTTGGATTAATATCCAGAGCTGTTTCTGAAAATAGCACTTTTGTTCAACTGGCCCTTGCTTTTTTGTTATTCAGACATGTTAGGCTGGTTGTCTCCTGATGTTCATATTTTTTAGGCCATCGAAGAAGCTTAGCGTTCATACTAGAAGGCTTTAATAGAAAGGCCTCATCTAAATACATTCTATACTCCTTTGGCCATATGCTTTTTGATTGTTAACGTAGTACTGTTATCTGATGGCCACCAACCCCGGGACAATGTAAAGAATTTTCAAGCTTAAATGTATTCTCGCCTTCTTTAGCATTGCCTGCACTTTGAATCGCCTGCAGGATGAAGGTTCCTACATAAGACTCACGATGTGGCTTCTTCAATTCTTAGTGCTTCCTTTATAAGTAAATGGTGAATCATTTCATGTGCCACCATACAGTTTCTGATCATGCAAGGCACATGTGCTTCTCTTACCTGCATTACTTGTTCCTCGGTTGACGTCAGCATATCAAAATTTATGACAGTTGTAAAGGCTTTGGATGTGTACCACTTAAATGTTGTAGATTTTGTTTGGCATTTTTCACTGCAAATTACATGTAGCTGTTTCTGCAATTAGTGGGAAGCTTTTGTAAGCCGGCTGTTGAGAGTTTAGAGCAAGTTGCTTGTATCATCTGTATCTTACAAACTTCTAAGCTTATAATAACAAATCTTCTATATGTTTGTCAGGTTATCAGAGAGGGGGATCCTGTTCTGCGTATGCTATTCGTATTGCGTGGGCAAATACAATGCGAGCAACGCGTGAGCCCCAACCAAACAAATATATTCATTCTAGGGCCTGGTAACTTCTGGGGTGATGAATTATTGTCATGGTGTCTCCGAAGGCCCTTTGTGGATCGGTTACCTCAGTCCTCTGCAACTCTAACCTGTTTAGATTCAGCAGAAACATTCGGTCTTGGAGCAGAAGATCTTAGGTATGTAACTGAGCATTTGCGTTACAAATTTGCAAATGAGAAACTGACTCGCACTGTACGCCATTATTCACTGCGCTGGAGAACCTGGGCTGCTGTGACCATCCAATTGGCATGGAGGCGATTCAAGGCACACAGGGAAGCCTTATTTGCACAGAAAAAGCATAAAATGCTATCCGAGCATTATAAGACTCTAACAAGAGTATCCAGTGGGCTGGGAACTTCTAAAGAGGACCGCCTTCGTATCTACACAGCAATGTTCACATCACCAAAGCCAAATGATTGTCTTCATTATTGATGCTTTCTAAAGCCAGAAGTGATTGTCTTCATCACCAATGCTTTCTTCCATAGTCCATGCTTTTTATCCAAATTCTCATATCTTGATGGTATAGATAATTGTACTGCTAGCAAACATAACTTTTATCAAATTGTAGAAGCTATCAGACCCAATTTTTGAATTGACAACAACAATTTGATGTTGTGCTTGGTATCAATTGTGAATAATATTCTCTTAGAGATGATATTGCAGAATTCGTTGTTCCAAGTTTTGTTATATGTGATTAAGGAATAGATAATGGTTGTTGTTCCAAGTTTTGTTATATGTGATTAAGGAATAGATAATGGTTGTTTGTGAGGCTCATTGTAAGGATATAATGGCAAATCCTCTTTTTTAGTTGCAGTGGTGAGACAAGAGGACAAGCCATTACATCCTTACCATGAGCCGACAAACACCCATTATGGTATGTATTGTGTGTCACAAAAATTTTCAAAGAAACAAAAAATCATTTTGTTAAAGATTTCATCCTTGAGGCTTATGTATTTTGAAGATTCCATCCATGAGGCCCATGTATTTTCAAGATTGTGTCCATCAGATTTTAATATTTTCATGATTCCAACCGTAAGAACTTTTTATTTCAAAGCAAATTTGTAGAAAATAATGAGGTCTTGTTATTATGCCCTAGATAATCGTGGCCCCCAAACTCAATATGGACCATTTGTTTCATGTAAGCTTTCATCATTATGTGTATTGGCTCCTTGTGGTGACTAGAAGTATGCCCAACAACCTACCAGTGTATTGAATATATTACCTAAATCTTTTGCATGCTTTTGAAGCTCCACCGTTTAGGTTTTGACTGACAATTGTGACAATTCATTATAATCACAATGACACATGAATTTGAAAATATACTCAACATCTTTAGAAGTTTGCATATAACAACTTTCACATCCAACAAGTACAAGGAAAAGCCTCCTCTTGTAGTATTCTATAGTCTGCATTCATCAATGCAACTGTGTTTATTGTAAATGGTGATGTACTGCTTCAATTCTTAGTGATGTTGTAGATAAAATCAAGGTGTGGAAACATGCAATCATAGACATCTTACAAAGATATCTCTTCAGCTTTTCTAATTGATTTTTTTTTAATGAAGAATGATTTCAACTTCAAAACTGAAATTCAAAACCCATGTCCATCAAATGGCTTACATGGTGCATATCTCTAGCAATCTGAATCGTAAGTTCAAGATAGCCTAGAGATCTTATAACTAGACCTAACTCACACAATGAAGGATCATACAATGAAGCGGGCATGAAGTTCTAATAGTTCGAGACGTTGGTCTTGCCGTTAGGTCCAAAGAACGTCAATATGGGCGAAAGTTCTAGCACAATTTGGAGCATGAACATCTGAGCGATGGAGAAGGAAAATTCTTCTTATTTTAGACTTTTAGGTCATAGTTTCATGCTATTGAGACATTTTCTCCACAGTCTAATCTTGCAATTATTGTCACCTAGCCTCCAATGATTATACAGAGCCTTCAAACACCTACAATAAAACAGCTAACTTATGATGATGCTTTTTCGAAAAGCAATCAACCTAGCTCAATTTCTCCACAACTTCGACTACTGTTTTCTCAAGCATTCTGGAACGTGTTCTAGAACGTGTTCCCTTTCGAAACTTCACCAAACTTTTTTTTTCTTTAAATACGTATTTTTTTAAGAAGGAAAAAAACAGCTATACTGACTTTAACCTATAAAAATATATGTTGGAGAACCCTGGAGTCATCTACGCTCAATAGACATAGATAGTTGAGAGATAGATATGCGAGCAGCAGCCACTGATCCAGTAGATCAGATTGAGACAACATTAGTAGTGGATGCAGATGGTCAATAATTCATGATTCAGAGCTATGAATGCTCAATGTCAGGATACATATGCGCTTGGAATCAATGTGGGCACTGCAGTTGGAGATTCTCATTAACTGAAATTGTTGGAGCATTCCAGGACTTGTTTTTTTTATATCTAAAAACAAAATGTTCCGACCCAACATGTTTCGGAATGTATTTTACGAAACGTACTGCCCAAAAGGGTCGAAACGGGTTTCTAAGAGTCCATGCAGTTTATATCAAGTTTGACCCACACATGTGTAGTCAACTGTCAAATGCACGTGCTAAATAATCCTTGAAATAAATGTGGACACATGGCAACATATTATTCATTAAATTTTGACACATGTCAGTACTCACCATGATCATTTTGACGTTGCAAGTATTTCACTTAGTCCATTAGATACATGCCAAGCATCAAAATGGTTCAAGTAAAAGACTAATCAATATTGGATCTATGCACTAATATGCATTTGGTGTGTCTCAGTAGGCTTCAATGTGTGCAGATCTACTATCAATATTTTCTTTTAACAATTTATCATAGAAAATTAGTGTAGAGAGGACTAATCGATATTGGATCTATGCACAAATATGCATTTGGTGTCTCGGTAGGCTTCAATGTGTGCGAATCTACTATCAATATTTTCTTTTAACAATTTATCATAGAAAACAAGAGAGAGAGAGAGAGAGAGAGAGAGAGAGAGAGAGAGAGAGAGAGAGAGAGAGAGAGAGAGAGAGAGAGAGAGAGAGAGAGAGAGAGAGAGAGAGAGAGAGAGAGAGAGAGAGAGAGAGAGAGAGAGAGAGAGAACCATGTGCTATTGGCCACTAATGATTCCATAGTTCCTATAAATTGGTTGGTTCCAAGGATCCTACAAATTAGTCATTTCAATTAACATCTCTATTGTCAAATGACTCTTGCCCTTTGTTGTTAATTTTTTCTATTTGGAAGACTAGTAATTGATCCTTAGAAAGATTTCCTACCAAATATTAAGGCCTAGTCTTGACCTTCAAGTTGATATTTGTACATATTTTCACAATGATTTTTTATTGCATTCACACGCTCAAGCTTACAACATGTTACAAGTTTTGCTTCATCTAACTTAATAACAAATTTCAATTTTGCTTCACAATCTACACAAAAATAACATGTCCTATAACAAGTTTAATATATTATTTGAACTATACTAAGATATACATATAAAACATCATACCACCACTATTGATTTATTAAAGTATGGACCTTGATTAAGTGGGCATTTCTAAATCCAAAAAAGATATTACCTAATATAAAGCTCATGGTCTAGTAAGTAGACTAGGACTAGCTATAAATGAAAACTAGATTGTTTATAGTAAGTTGGTAGGGCACATGTTTTGCAGGTGGCAACTCGGGCCATGCATGGGTGGGCACCATATCGATATATATATATATATATATTTAAACTTACTTACAATTTTGCGCATGTGTATGGGTGCACCATGCATCCTCTTCCCTCACCCATGCATACACTTTTTTTGAACTAAAAATGATGGGGAGGAAGGATGCATGTATGGTGAAAAGCATTGCATGGCCCTCCTCCCCATGCATGCATCTACATTGGCCACAATCCAGCTTCCAAGTGATAGTGCATATTCAAGATAGCCACATTTTTATTTATTGGCAACCTTTTCAAGATAGCCAGTTTTTCAAGATAACCACCTTTTCAAGATAGCCACGTTATCACATTATATTTACTCAATGTAACGGGCCATTTTCATGGCCACTTGATCCCCGCTCCCTCTCTTTTGCTAATATCTCTCTCTCTCTCTCTCTCTCTCTCTCTCTCTCTCTCTCTCTCTCTCTCTCTCTCTCTCTCTCTCTCTCTCTCTCTCTCTCTCTCTCTCTCTCTCTCTCTCTCTCTCTCTCTCTCTCTCTCTGGATCGAGACTGGCCGCTCTCTTTGTGTGGATCGCGACTAGCACCCGCTCTCTCTTTGTGTGTGCGCTCTCTCTTTGTGTGTGTGGACGACTTTTGTGTGTGTGGACGACTGGCAGGCGCTCTCTATATCATTGTGGATCGAGACTGATAGCTGCTGGAATCTATTAATGGTGAGTCTCAAAGTGCATCAACCTGTTTGCGTGTTATCCCTTTAAGAAAGTTTTAGGACCCAGAGTACTATTGTTTTGAAGTCACAAATTTTCAGGCTCTCTGTTTTCTATTCAAAGAGTTCTCAACGTCCCTGTGCCATTTCGGTGCAGTGTCCCTACGAAAAGGCATTTATGTGCAGTAGATTAATTCTCTCTCTCTCTCTCTCTCTCTCTCTCTCTCTCTCTCTCTCTCTCTCTCTCTCTCTCTCTCTCTCTCTCTCTCTCTCTCTCTCTCTCTCTCTCTCTCTCTCTCTCTCTCTCTCTCTCTCTCTCTCTCTCTTCTCTCTCTCTCTCTCTCTCTCTCTCTCTCTCTCTCTCTCTCTCTCTCTCTCTCTCTCTCTCTCTCTCTCTCTCTCTCTCACACACACACACACACACACAGACTTACGAGTGAATGTTCAAGCCTTAGCACCTCGTGCAGAATCGTAAACCCTTGTAGCATCTTCTGGAGTGTCAAGAGTTCCCAGCCAATGCCGACATCTTCCTATATGATCCCGGATCTCAGCTGACCATCTATCCCAAGGTCTCTTACGAACTCCTCTAAAAACTTTGTTTGTGCTGCCTATATCACTCGCATCACTCGTAGTACTTGCTTTTCCTCCTAACATATTGCACTTAATTGAAGCCGATGTCTGTCATGAGGAAGTTTGGTATTTTTTTGAGGTATCCACCACTGTATTCTCCAAAGGAGTTCGCATTCGTTTCTTCTGATAAAGGTGATCTGAAGAGTTGGAGAGTCGAGGCAGCTGTGTCGGGCAATGGAGATCTAGATAGCTACAATACCATTCAGATCATTGGGGTTTTCTTTCCCTACCTTTGAATAGCTACAACCCAAACAAAGTTCTATATAAAATCACTCATCCTAAACATCATGAGAACACATGTCAACGTCATTGCTAGAACTTCTTCGCTTGAAAGAGCTACTGGTAGCTTTACTAACGTCCCTCCTCCCTTTTTCTTCCTCGCTTGAAAGAGCTACTGGCAGCTTTACTAACGTCCCTCCTCCCTTTTTCAATGCAATTGCCAATAGAGTGCATTGCCGGAGCAAAATCACTTTCCATGGAGGAGCAGGCAGGCTGTAGGATAAGCGTAGGCAGCTTGAGAATAATGTTGTAGAGTCTGTATTTTGCTATCATATAAGCAACTTCAAAAATTTCAAAAAGCTCTCTCTCTCTCTCTCTCTCTCTCTCTCTCTCTCTCTCTCTCTCTCTCTCTCTCTCTCTCTCTCTCTCTCTCTCTCTCTCTCTCTCTCTCTCTCTCTCTCTCTCTCTCTCTCTCTCTCTCTCTCTCTCTCTCTCTCTCTCTCTCTCTTCTCTCTCTCTCTCTCTCTCTCTCTCTCTCTCTCTCTCTCTCTCTCTCTCTCTCTAGCCAGAAGTTGAGTGCATTGTTGGAGCACAATCACTTTGCATGGACGAGCAAGCAGGATAAGCGCTCTCTCTCGCACAGGCTGATCAGAAGCTGAGTGCATTGTCGAAGCATAATCACTTTGCATGGAGGAGCAAGCAAGATAAGCGTAGCTCTCTCTCTCTCATGTTTCACTCACAAAATAGATAAATTTGATACTATGAGGATGAATTTTTGAGATTGCAAAAACTACTAGAAACTTGTGATTGTAGAATCTTTATCTTCTATAATTAAAAAACTTGCGGAGAGTTTTTCTTCCATGCAAATCAAGAAGACTTCCCCGACCCACTCTTATAGTCAGCTAGATCTTTCCGCTTCTGGTACGTTTGTGCAATTTTTCTTTCCCAAATAAGATCATCAGATCATCCCAAATGATCTATTCAAGACTGCAGTAAAAGATAAAGCTGCTTCTCCTAACGTTGTAGATCAAAATAGAAACTGACAAATGCAATAATTTTGTTATTTTTGTTTGCTGATAATTTTGCCAAGTACTCATACCTAGGGAAAGCTTATTCTCATCATGATCCTATTGTATATGCCACACCTATAAAAAAAACTTGGTACCTTTTACCTTGCCACTATAAGCTATTGGTGATTATTATGTCATACTAACATGAAGTGTTTGGTACTTTTGCCCTTGCCAATATAAGCTATCTTGAAATTAATTTTGTCAAATATCATTTTTTCAAAGGTGAGGAAGATCTACTACGTCTAGAAAATTCTCAAGAAGCCCAACAAAATTGAGGTGGAAAGCTAGCATGCTTACTTGAGAGGAGGGAGCATATGATGTTAGAGCATCTCTGCGCCCAAGCGCAATGGGGTAGAGAGGTCCCCCTGCCTGCAAAAACTACCCGACTTCTAAGGTGAATGCCACACTTATAGATATCTTTAAAACTACTATAATTTGTATTTAAGATCCTTTGACGTTTCCTATCCCCTGACCTTAGGTCTAGATTTTGTTAATTCTGGCAAGGTGGACAATTCAGCTTCGCTTTCAGAGATTCAACATAAAACACTGGACTCACACTGTCACATGCATTATATTTGAAGCATAGACTGCATAGATTGTTTGATAAATTGAAAAAGTCAAGAATGCTTTAGATTTATGGTAATATGGTTGTACAAGGTGGGAATTTAAAAATTTGTTTTCTCGAAATTGGAAGACCCTAAGAAAATACAAAGAGACTGAGATTTTAGTTTGACTGATATTTTTAAAGATCCTATTCAGGTAGAAGAAGTTTTACGGCTTTTATGAAATTTCTTAACTTTCTTTCAAGTAAAAGCAACGTTTTAAGAACGTTGCAGGGATCATGCGGGAGAATGTCACAAAGGATATTCGTCTCCGCATAGTATCAGGTTGTTCATAGAGTAGAGTGAGCAAGCAATTCAATGCTCCCACGAGCAATGAAATTGCGGTGCTTATGCCTTTAGAAGAGAGCCCGAGCGACAGAATGCATGACATCATACTGCATTCCATTCAGGATGGCTTGTAGTTCATCACAGAGCATTTGGAGGGTAGTCACAAAGTTGTCACCGTTCGAGAGTTTTACTGCTATCGTTTATAGGTTTGTGTAGAGCATGTTTCACCGATCCATCTGGGTGGAAGGCTGCTGCAAGAGTATGTGTGTGACATGATGCAAAGATGGTGCAAAATAACATGAATTACTACTACAATAATCAGCATAGTTTTCGTAGAGAAATTCGTAGTGGTATTGTTGATGTCGTGGGAGCTCATTCCTCTAGCGACATAGGAACGTGTGTGGTGCTTCCATCTTCATACGTCGGTTCACCGCGTCATATGCATCAGCAATACCAAGATGCTATGACCATCGTTAGAGAGTTGGGTTCTCCCGATTTGTTTATCTCGATGACGGCGAACCCAAATTGGTTGGACGTGAGGAGAGAGTTGCGATTCCAACAAAAAGCTGCAGATAGGCATGATTTGGTATCGAGGGTTTTTAGCATGAAGCTTCAACATTTGATTGACCTACTGAAGAACGATGGTATTTTTGGGTGCATTATAGGGAGGCTGCATGTTGTGGAATTCCAGAAGAGAGGATTGCCTCACGCCCACCTATTGATTATATTGGAGGAGCGGAGCAAACCCATCACGGTTGGAGATTACGATCGTATTGTGTGTGCAGAGGTTCTTGTGAAGGAGGAAGATCCATAGTTGTACGAGGTAGTGAGGACATGTATGATGCACGGCCCATTCGGAACAGCTTTTCCAAATGCACCATGCATGAAGGATGGAAAGTGCTCGAAGAACTATCCAAGGAATTTCGTTGATGAAACATCGGTGGTGAAAGGGTATGTTTCATATAGGCGGAGGGAGAAAGGAGTGACGGTGCGTTCACATGGAGTGGAGTTAGATAACAGGTGGGTTGTACCGTACAACAGGTGGTTGACGCTACATTTTCAGTGCCACTTGAATGTGGAGGTATGTGTACATATACGTAGTGTGAAGTATTTGTACAAGTACGTGTACAAGGGACCTGATATGATTACGGCGGGGGCTGTAGAGGGCGGTGGTCAGACATTAGGACGAGTGGATGAGATAGAGCAATTTCTTACTGCTCGATACTTCTCAGCCAGTCAGTCGTGTTGGTGATTGTTGGGGCTTTCTATGGGTGCTCATAAGCCCGTGGTGACCCGGTTGGCAGTTCATCTCCCTGGACAGGAATTGGTGTACTTCAGAGAGGGAATGGATTTAGAGGAGGTCATAGATGGGCTTCAGATACCACTTTGACAACATTCTTTGAGCTGAACAGAAGTGGTGATTTGGAGGCTCGAGAGTTGTTGTACCAGGACTTGCCGAGACAGTATTGGTATAACAAGAGAACACGTAGGTGGACCCGTCGAATCAACATGAAAACGAACCCTGCCATTGGTCGCATGTATTTTGTACACCCATCCGAAGGGGAGAGGTTCTATATGCAAGTTCTTTTGGCTCATGTCAGAGGTGCAACCAGCTTTGAGGACTTGCGCACAGCTGATGGTGAGTTGTTTCAGTCATTCAGAGATGCTTGCAGACACAGACTTTTGATAAATGACGCAAATGAGTGGAGTTGCTGCTTGCGCAAGGCAGTGTCATGGGGCACTCCATCGTAGCTTCGTCTCATGTTTGATGTGCTTCTTGTGACATGTGTCCCTTCCGACCCATTGGAGCTCTGGAGGAGCATAGAGCCACATTTAGTTGAGGATTATGCACACGAGTTAGGACAGCCAATAACGTGTGAGACCATTTTTGTGAGTCAGGTTTTGGTAGACAGAGCTATTCTTGATGTGGAGTCGCACATGCAGGCAGCTGAAAAGTCATTGGTGAATTTTGGGTTTAGGTCCCCGATGCCGTTTTTGGTTCATCTACATTGTTTCGTGAGGAGATGTTTGTCGACGAGAACCCTTCAGAGGTTGAACTTGACATCGAGAGATTGAACGTGGATCAACGAAAGATTTTCGACCGTGTAGTACATGAGCATGTTGTTCGGAGAGTGGGTGGAGTGTTTTTTTGTAGATGGTCCAGGTGGTACAGGCAAGACGCACCTTTATAGTGTCATGTTGTCGTACGTGCGTGCACAAGGGTGGATAGCATTGGTAGTTGCATCGAGTGGGATTGCTGCATTGTTGATGAAAGGTGGTAGGACCCCACACTCTCGGTTTAAAATTCCTCCGACAGGATTGAATGAGAGCTCGACATTTGCATTAGGTACGCTTTTGATGGCATGTCAACTGATCATTTGGGATGAGTGTGAAGAATTGCCAAAAATTGACAAATCTAGCTTGATCAAAAACCATGTGGAATAGTGTAAATTGTGTACACAAGTGGGTCCCACACATGTGAGGCCATGATGCCACGTGGGAAACCCATCCTAATGTAGGTTAGGTCAAGTCAAGAGAGTTGGTCATGTCTGTTTGGTGGTCATCCCTACTTTATAGGACCTACACCTAAGTTTAAGGTGAAAATTTGACCAACTAGCTACCTACCAAGCATAACTCTAGGAAATAGACTAGGGTTTCATTTTAGGTCAAGGAGAGTGAGTTAACTTCCTTATTACATGCTGGAAATCCACCTAACTTCAAGAAGGAAGTCGAATTTGGTATGTATTCCCTCTCTCCATAGTGAGAAGATAGAAA
The DNA here is from genome assembly GCA_029204225.1 of Diphasiastrum complanatum. Classification (NCBI taxonomy): domain Eukaryota; kingdom Viridiplantae; phylum Streptophyta; class Lycopodiopsida; order Lycopodiales; family Lycopodiaceae; genus Diphasiastrum; species Diphasiastrum complanatum. The sequence continues at coordinate 39,541,458 of CM055103.1, forward strand.
ATTTTTGGAGCTCATTGACAATCTCAAGCTAGTTCACTATGTACATTGGGTTTTTGTGATCCAAATGAAACCAAATCAATTTCTACTTGCTTCTCAGGTTGAAGGCCATACTACAGCCTTTATTACACACGTGTGGGCTCGGATTTCAATGTTGATCAATGCTTTTGATTGTGAATGCTTGTTGTTTGTCAAATCGCCAATCTAGATCAACTTTTTTGCGTCTAGTTTTTTGATAGATTGTTAAGCAAGCATCCAATCACTCTTGTGGATCTTTTGTAGATCCATTTATGGTCCTAAAGTACAGTACTTTCACATGGTATCAGAGCCAAGTACAAGAGCATAAGACATTGATCTAATGCAAATCCATTTTTAGCAAGTTTTGGTGCTAAAAACTAGTATTGAGAGGGCAAGCTAGAATCTTGATTTTGGTGAGGAGATTTGATCCCAAACTTGGTAGGGGTCCAAATACGTACTGTCCACATGTGTGGGCTCCTCTGAACCTACATTTAATGCATGGTATTCATTTGATCCAAAAAAATTCAATTTGTGAGCTGTTGGTGTAATTTTTGGTGGAGATCCTAGGATAATCTACCAAGATCATTTGCCATTGATTAGATTTGAATTTGTCTCATGGAATCTAATTAATCTAGGATGAGTTCAAGTCCTATTAAGGTTAAAAACAAGTCTTGAAAGTACACCAAGGAAGAAAGAGATTAAGTCATTTTTTTGTCCAAAAATAGCCAAAATTGGCAAGATTTGATTAGTGCGATCTTGCTTGCATTGAGGAGGAGCATCAAAAGGAGGAAGATCTTGAGGATCAGTCTCAAAGCATGAGAGTTCCAAGGGAGTCCTCAATGGCAATGGCCAAGTCATCAAATTGCATGCAAATTGTCCATTCAAGTGTGCATCTTGCAAGGGTGGTGAGCATTGGAGAGTCTACTATCTTTGAATACTTTTAGAATAACTATATATTCTGGTGATGCTCTAGGGTTGGTTTCAAGCCTTGGGCAAGTGATCCAATCTATGATGGCTAAGAAGAAGGAAATGGAGCAAAGGATCTCTGATCTAGGATCCAAAAACACTCGGATCAGCCAAAAAATTGTCCAGCTGGATTGAGAGTTAAAGATAGCCAAACAACATGAAGATAAGGCTAAAAGTGAAAAGAAATTGGCCCAGCAACAAGCTGATCGCTTGGAAACCTACATCAGCTCCCTACAAAATGCCCTGACAACCGCACAGGATCAGGTAGATAAGGTAGTGCAAGATGCCAAGCAACAGGTGCAACTTCAGATGTGTGTCGGGTGAAAGGTGAGTCGAGTGATAGGTGAGTCGACTGATAAGGATGTAACTCGTCGAATGTGATTCAATAACTCATCGGATGTGTGTCGGGTGATAGGTGAGTCGACTGCTGACAGGGAGTCGGCTAACAAGTGGTCAATTGACAGGGGAGTATGTGGTGTCTTTGATTCCTATAGATCTTATCCAGCCTACTGTTTTCTAACCTACAACTTGTGTGATTGTAGTCTTGGATTGGAAACAAATGTAGAAACCTTTTGGGTCACGGATTCAATTTAGTTCTTGATTGATTTCAAGTAGAGCACTCTTTTTGTAGAAACACTTGTACTTTTTATTTCAATCTACTACTTTTTGATTTCAAATGGGCAAATGTTTTTAAACATGAGCACTTGGGCTCATGTTTAAAAACATTTGCCAGAGAGAGAGAGAGAGAGAGAGAGAGAGAGAGAGAGAGAGAGAGAGAGAGAGAGAGAGAGAGAGAGAGAGAGAGAGAGAGAGAGAGAGAGAGAGAGAGAGAGAGAGAGAGAGAGAGAGAGAGAGAGAGAGAGAGAGAGAGAGAGAGAGAGAGAGAGAGGTTGTGATTGTTGCATCTTATTAGCTAGTTTATGGATTTTGGTTCCATTGATAAATCAAATGATGTTGTGAAGTAGCTTGATACACTTTCAACCTACTCTATATCCTAGCAAAGTTGTGATACAAAATAGGGTCTCTTGACCATGGTCTTTACACATTTTGGTATCCTATTGAAAGCACTACAAATTTATGATTATCAAAGGTTGTGACAACTATGATTCTTATATATGTTGGCAACATTTTTGAAAGCCTTTGAAAATAAAATAAAAATTCTTATATTCTCTTACAGTATGGTTTTTGAATTTTGGTATAGCATCACCAGATTAGACCACTTTTTACTTGACTGCTCAAGAAGAAAAAAAAATCTTTTCCTCCCTAGGGTTTCGTTGATTGAATTATTTATTTTTTCCTTCCTATGTTTTTGTTTGATAAGGCATTTTCTTTCCTATGTTTTTGTTACTTGAATTAATTCTTGATTTGCTCTCTCTCTCTCTCTCTCTCTCTCTCTCTCTCTCTCTCTCTCTCTCTCTCTCTCTCTCTCTCTCTCTCTCTCTCTCTCTCTCTCTCTCTCTCTCTCTCTCTCTCTCTCTCTCTCTCTCTCTCTCTCTCTCTCTCTCTCTCTCTCTCTCTCTCTCTCTCTCTCTCTCTCTCTATATATATATATATATATATATATATATATATATATATATATATATATATATATATATATATATATATATATATATATATATATATATACATAGAGAGAGAGAGAGAATAGAATATATTAATGTCTATAGAGTGCCCTTGGGCACAAAAGACAAAGAAAAAGTACATTAGAAAGGAGCAGTGTCCATGTCGGACTTATTGCTATCAACTACAACCAAAAAACAGAGATAAACTGGGAATAAAAACCAAAGCTTGCCCGCCAGCTATGGTGAGGGTACAAAAGCAATAGCTTAACCACCAGCTACGCGGAGGAATAAAACTCACTAACTAAGAGAGAAAAACTGTTTATCTGGTGTGAGGCACATGATGGCCTCTAGTGACGAACTCTGGATGGTCGAGGAAGACGCTGGAGCTTTGGTTGACGAGCTGGAATGTCAATCTCACTATCTGAAGTATCTTCTCTAGCTCTTTTCTGAAAGAAAAGTGTAATATGTGGCTGGTCGCGGTCAACATCCTGATCATCTGATAGAAGTAAACCAACACATCTCGCATCTGGATAGGCAAAGAAGGAACCAAGCGTGAGTGGAGTGTCCCGATATAGACAGTGGTATCTGCCTCTGATCTCATAGTAAGCTAGACATATGAAGATAAAGTCAAACTCATCCTCAACCTCATGTAGAGTACAACATTGACAGATCCGTAATGGGCATGGCGTGTCTGTGTATCTGCCAGTCTCAATAGCTACCTGATGAGAAGAGACCCGAAGCTAACCAATGCGGTAGCGCAGGCCAAAAGACAGCGTTTGAGAGAGAGAACTCGGTCTAATGGGTAGCCCTGAAGCATCCAGGTGAAGAAAGTGAGTGCGGTAGAAATGAAGCTTAACCCGTGAGGGATCCAGGTGAGACCAAACAGTATGTATGTATGCTCTGTAGATCTGTCGACGAATGAACACATGAGTCCCATTTGAGAAGTCAGACATATATAATCCCCAGCTATGTAGAAAGTTTGAGCATACTGAAACCATGAGGACTTAGCCCACTGTTCGGCCAAAGTGCGACAAGATGTAAAAGCTGCTACCACATATCTGGAAGACTCAAGCTTTGAGACTCTAGTAATGAACGTGATGATCTTGAAAATAGCTTCTACAATCAGTGCTAGATAAGCCAGGGCACCACGTCTCTGCTAAATACAGTGCAACTGGAGAAACAGTCGAAGAGAAGAGGCGACAACGTGTGTTCCGGTCATGCACGTAATAAGAGGAGGAAAACCTCTCCATTTGAACAAGAGCAGAGCGCCCCTTGCGGTGCCTAGCCAATGCAGCAGGTCTAAAAGAAAGCAATGGACAAGAGAAGAAAACACACAAGTATGTGTAAGATGCCACTATCTCTAGAAGCTGTCCATCAAAATGGAACATAGTATCTCTCATATGTTGCCTGTTGGTGTTAAACACCATAACCTTAGTCTTACCAATGTTCACCATTAGCCCCCATATCTGACAAAAAGTAGACAAAGCATCCAGATGTCGCTGAAGTCCTACAGCTAAACTAGAGAGTAGAACCACATCATCTGCATAAAGAAGGATAGGGATAATAAGATCTGCAAGAGGACAACCATCTCCACCTTCTTCCCGAATGATCCGCTCAAGGTCGTCAATGTATAGAGCAAATAGGGTGGGTGATAAGCGACATCCATGCTTTACTCCAACCGTACTATGGATATAGGAAGACCATCCATCTCCATCACGGAATTGGGCCAAAACTCTCTCGTATAATGTGATGATAACAACAATGACTTCCTGTGAGAAACCAAGGGATGCCAAACACTGGAGCAGCAAATGTCTTGGAACCGAATCAAATGCTTTGTGGAAGTCCACAAAGTAGCAATAGACTCTCTGTTTCCTGGACTTCGTCGCCTCAATGATACACCTCAGTATGAATATTTGGTCCGTTGTGGAATAGTCTGCTCTAAAACCAGCCTGTCCCATAGCATATAACTCCTCTGTCTCTGCATAAGAGCTGATGATAGACTACATAACTGAACCATAGAGCTTAGCCATAGTGTGACTGATCATAATAGTACGATAGTTGTCTACATTCAAAGGATCACCAGCCTTAAGTATAGGGTGCAACAGGTTAGTACACCAGGATGTGGGAAGGCCAAAAATAACAGATTGGTTAAAAATGTGGGAGATGTATGGAGCAACAATATGGGTGATAGGTTTTAGAAAGTCCATACTTAGAGAGTCAACATCAATGGCTTTATGGTTTTGACCATTTTTTATGACGTTTTCAATCATGGATGGAGTGCCGCGGTGAGAGAGAGATGGAAGGAGAGTCAATTGTATAAATTCTTGCAGCATAGTCAATCCAAGATTCAATGGCAATAGAAGCCGACATACATGAGTTTTTAGAAAACATCTTCCAAAAGAAGGTAGAAGAAGAGGAGTCCAAGGAATCGATGAGTTTCTATGCCAGAGACTGAAAGTACATAGTCTTTTTCCACAAAGTCATTCTATGGTATTCTTTTTGTCTAGATGCTAAGGTGTCAGGAGAATGGTATTGAGCGTGAACAACCTGCTTGTGTAGAGAGAGGCACTCATCATCATACCATCTATTGTAATTGCATTTATGAGACGAGAAAGTTTTTGGAGGATATGCAGCGCTGGCTGAGTGAAGAAGCGACTGATATAAAAAGGCGGCTTGTTGGTCTACCGAAGATGAGAGAGAGAGAGAGAGAGAGAGAGAGAGAGAGAGAGAGAGAGAGAGAGAGAGAGAGAGAGAGAGAGAGAGAGAGAGAGAGAGAGAGAGAGAGAGAGAGAGAGAGAGAGAGAGAGAGAGAGAGAATTTCACATAGTTCCTCTTGAAAAAGCAAGACCAAATCCTTTGAAGCCTTTATTTATAAACCAACAAGGTACAGTAAAGCTGAAAAGTAAAATACAGTACAATAAAGCACCATATAGCATAACCACTCAAAACGTCCAGCTGATACCTGCCACCATCCCACAACACAAAATTGCACGAGTTCGTATGGTGGGGAAGAGAGGTTCATAGTTGAGCGTTAGTTGTTATCCATGCCCAAAAGAAGTTATACTACTCATTAGCATAAATAGCATTTTAAAACATAGTCCAGTCTTCCCAAACACAAAGATGATTTTATAGAGATAGGCCAAGCCCCTCCATTATCGTATCAGGGCGAGTGCCATGCTGATCAATTTTTGGACATTGGTCCATATCAGTTTAGTTTGTTTATAGCACAAGTATGAAAAGTTTTCACCGTATATATTGCTTATCGCTAAAAGACATAATGTGAACACGTGTGCCGGTGTCAGAGCAAATCCATGCTATTCTAACCTGTGTGACTTAAGAAACATCACGCACTATTGTCCATACTCCTGAGCATTGTCGCTGAAGCGCATGTGTGGGATTGAATCGTATTCGTCCTCTTCGTCTTCTTTATCGCGAACAATTTTCTGTCTTCAAATTTTCTTTTGTGCGGAAGCTGTTACAAGATCTCAGACACTCAACTACACATCACAGAACACATTCTATTTTAGCAATCATGATACACAGCACAAGACGAGATGTACAAAAATAGAATGACTGTATTATCAGTTTTAATCTAGAGTGAATTCGTCAATGTCTCGCTCGTTGGCGGAATGACATTCTACTCTTTCGCTGTGTTCTGCTCGTTGACAGACTTTCATGCACAGCTATGGTGTCTTTACTTTCTTACTCTTTTTGCTACGTCTCTCTTTGTCTCTTTTTACGGATCTCTGTATTCACATCATCTTATTATGATTAAGAGAGGATCGTTTATACCTCCACTATGTGGAGTTTACAAGATAGCTAAACGTCAAATCACATGACTAGTTAATGCTAATCAACTAGTTAGTTAGTCTCCGTTATTGCTACTCGTTTCAGTTGGGCGTGAAGCCCGTTGAGCTGCCAGCTGACAGCGCAAAAGATTTTTCTTCGTCTGATTCGTAATCTCCCGTTTGCTTTCATTCTTTTCGTTTCTTTTCGTAGTTTTTGTTTCGCGTCCTTTTGTGGTTTGCGGTCCTGGACGTGTGTTTGCGATTCGTGATTGATTCGTGAATCGTTTGTGCTTCGAGTCAAAGACATGCTGACTGTCGCGAATCGTTCTCGTTCGACCTTCATGTCTTGTTTGTGTTGCGACAAAGTTGCAGGAGTTCACCATTTCTAACACTCCCTCTTGAACCTTGCAGCTTTGTTCATTCAATCCAATTGCCTCTCTTTGCTTGGTAAAGAGTGGCTTGTCGAGCGATTTGGTAAAGATCTGCAATCATACTTTTTGATTTTATGAACTGGACCTGGAGCTCTCCTTTCGAGATCAAATCTCAAATATGATGGTACTTCAGAGGCATGTGCTTTGTCTTTGAATGGAAGACAGGATCCTGGGACAGATAGATGGCACTCTGAGAGTCCATCATCATCGTGCTTGGCCCCTCTTCTGGTATCCTGATTGCCTCCAACATCATTTGCAGCCACACTACCTCATTTTCCACTTTCGAGGCTACGGCATACTCAGCTTCGCAAGAGGATTGAGCTACCAAGGTTTTCTTTTTGCCGCATCACTATAGTGATGCAGCTCGAATCCTTTCTCTTCGTTTCTAGCTCTATAGGTTAATCCAACATTTTGGATACCCTTCAGAAACTGTAGGATTCGTTTGGCCATTTTCCAATGTGCTAGACCAGGATTGGAACAGAATTGGCTCAATGCGTAAACAGAGAAGGCCAGATCGGGTTTGGTACAAATTTTTAAGTACATCAGACTACCAATTAAGTTCTAGTAGGGTATACCTACCATCTGCTGTTCTTCCTCTTCTGTTTTTGGGCAATCTTGTTTCGTGAGCTTGGCTCCAACTATCATTGGTGTGGCTTTCTCTTTTCTGACGTATTCTGACTGACTCAAGTGCATTTCACCATTTGTTTGATTTTTTCTGATCTCCAGTCCTAGGCATTTTGTTGCTTCTCCAAGATCTGTGATTTCGTAGTTTTCAGAAATTTGATTCTTTGTGTCTTTGATCAACATCAAGGAATTTCCTATCATCAGCGAATCATCCACGAAAATGGTCAGTATCACAAAATCCTTTCCTACTCTTTTGATGTAGAAATTACGGTATGGTTGAGTAGGATTGAAGTCTAGAGACTTCAGAAGACCATCAAGCTTTTTGTACCAGACTCGTGATGCCTGTTTTAGACCCGCTGCTCGAACATTTCTTGTTCGTGGGATCAATCCTCTGTTTTCTGCTGCTCTGGAGTCTGGGATCCTGCATTCTGATTTGATGATTGTCCTCGATCTCCCTCTTGAATAGGCAGCAGTGTGAAGATTTCATGGCCTCTTTCGTCTTTCAGTCCAGGGAATGTGGACTCTCGAACTTTACATCTCTGCTCGAAACAACTTTCTTCATGGTTGGATCGTAGAGTCTGTATACATGTGTTCTGTTCGAGTAGCCGACCATGATTGATTGTTCAGATTTGTCGTCAAGCTTGTTTCTCTTTTCCTTTGGAATGTGCTTGTATGCTGCACATCCAAACACTCTTGCGTATGACAGGTCAGGCTTTCTGCCTGTCCACATCTCATATGGTGTTTTGTTCTCCAGCACTATCATTGTAGATCTGTTCTGCAAGTGTACAACTACAGCTACTGCTTCGGTCCAGAATTGGCCTGGCAATTGAGCATGTGCTATCATGCATCTGGCTCCTTCGACTAGCATTCTATTTTTTGTTTCTGCCACATCGTTGTATTCTGGTGTGTATGCAGGAGTGAACTGGTGCTCAATTCCCTGTTCTTCACAGAATCTTGAGAATTCTGTGCTTTTGTATTCACCTCCATTGTCAGATCTAAGAATTTGTATCCTTTTTGAGGTGTGTCACTCTGTGAATACCACAAACGTCTTGAAAGAATCAAATATTGCAATGGGAAGGCTCAAATTTGTTCATGCGAATAACAGTATCAAAGGCTACAGGAGCTTCAAGAGAAGGATTTTTGTGTAAAGCAGCAGACTTACAGACTTCTATCTCTTTTTCAGTAAGGTGTGACATCAAGATCCAAAGGTCGATAGGCACAAGGGCAAGAAAATTGACAGTAGGAAGGCTCCAGAGCTTATAGGCGGTAAAGACAGAATTGAATTCAATAGTTTTGATGGGTACAAAAGAAATTTGACAGTTTTTGGATTGGCAGAAGTCATACGAAGATTGGTCACCAATATCACAAATATCTTGAGAAAACAATTCAAGTTGGGAGGCATTGTCCTCATCAAGCTCATCTAAAAAGACCAAAGGGTGTGGTGAAAGTGGTGCATCAGAGAAGGTATGTGGCACATCAACAAAAGAATTACCATTCTCATTCTCAAGACACACAAAGACTTTACTAATGTGTAGATTAAAAAATCTTTCATCTTCTTCAAATCTCTTGACAAATTCATTGAGCCGACCATACAGATCTTCTACCATACTCAACGTATCCTTCTTTTTAACAAACTCCAGATAGATCTTAACCTAGTCCAAAGTACCCAACAGATCAGTCAAACACAAAACCTTATCTTCAGGTCCAGCAGAAGAACAAGTAGCCCTATCAGTGTCAATGATAAAAGAATGCATCATTATGGCCTTTTTCATACAACAAATAAGCGTCTGAATAAAATGGTTAGGTGGAGGTAGGGGCTCCCCATAATCCAAAAGAGCAGCATCCTGAAACCATCCTATGGCCTAAAACATGAAAACAGACCTTTGTTAGCTTATGAACCGGATAAAAGGTAAGGGTTTAGTACTATCCCAACCAAGGAATAGTCGGAGTTACACCTCAAGGGTGCAGAGAGAGAGATATACAATTTCACATAGTTCCTCTTGACAAAGCAAGACCAAACCCTTTGAAGCCTTTATTCATAAACCAACAAGTACAGTAAAGCTGAAAAGTAAAATACAGGACAGTAAAACACCATATAGCATAATAACTCTCAAAATGTCCAGCCGATACATGCCACCATTCCACAACACAAAACCGCACATATTAGTACAGTGGGGAAGGCAGGTGTCATAGTTGAGCGTTAGTTGTTATCCATGTCCAAAAGAAGTTATACTACTCATTAGCATAAATAGCATTTTAAAACATAGTCCAGTCTTCCCAAACACAAAGATGATTTTATAGCAATAGTCCAAGCCCCTCCGCTACCGTATCAGGGTGAGTGCCATGCTGATCAGTTTTTGGGCATTGGTCCATATCAGTTTAGTTTGTTTATAGCACAAGTATGAAAAGTTTTCACCGTATATATTGCTTATTGCTAAAAGACATGGTGTGAAGACGTGTGCCAGTGTCAGAGCAAATCCATGTTATTCTAACCCGTGTGACTTAAAAAACATCATGCACTACTGTCCATACTCCTGAGCATATCCATGCTTTCCAGTTGTATCTCACCACAGTTTGATATAACAACCAAATGGGTAGTAAATTAGCATATGCCATGGTTGAATAGTGTAACTACGAGTAAACTTACGTTTATCGTAGCTCCATATCCATCCCGTGGTTTTTCTTGAACCCTTGCATCGGATAGGCTTCATTTTATTGATGAGCTTCTCATGGTTTTTATAAGGTATCAGGGCAGATTTGTGCCATTCTAATCCTTCTGTAGAAACTGTTTATCTTACGCAAATCCATGCTGTCCAAGATAATTTGAGGAGAAACCTTGTTTTGGGACAGCGTGGGTGTCATTAAACGTAGAAAAATTATATTATCTATGAAGTGATACAGTCGAATTGAATAGAGGCCAACTAAATTCTGTGTTTTAGGATCTTTATTAGTCACCTAGAATGGAATATATTTGTGAAAGAGACACCTTACCTTTCGAACATGGCTGATGCTTGTAAAATCTGAAAACTGTTCGGAAAACCCTTACCTAGATGATTGTAGCAGTGGTCTCTTGTGAGGATGCCATGTTTAGTCCCCTCGAGTGCTCTTGCCTTCCTTAGTCTTAAAACGTTCATACCATTATTGTCAGCCATTGCGAAGGCGATAGTAAATACTTTAAGGAGAGCCTAGTTAGAAATAGTAAACTCAGTTGTGATTGTAGTTTACAGTTATGTATTGTTTTAGTTTGGTAGGCTTTAGTTAAAAAGCCAGTTCGGGGGCTTGTCCCAGGCCAATAACGGGAGTTTACATGTATATAGGCTAAAATGTCACGTATAGGCCAATAGTGAATCTCATGCATTTATTAGGTCTATGCCACATGGCGTCCCCATGCAAAGGGGACCTTTACTTGTATATGTATCAGTCTCTTTGTAATAAAGATGCTTTTGCTTTGTGAGCACTTTTGCTTTATGTGAGCTCCTCCATCACTCTGTTACTTGTGGATGTTGTTCATGGTTTCGATGGTTGGCAATCAGTCAGTGATTGCATCTCTAATCTGCACTCTCCACTAGATCATAATTTCCGCATAGAATGTTAGTTTGGTATCAGAGCCCTTAGGCTGTGGAGGAACGTGCACGATCGAAGCTCTTGGAAGACTCGATTCCATCGATGGTAGCATCAGAACCGAGCAACGGTAAGGACGTCGTACAGGGTACAGGATGGTCCGGGGTGATCGATGATGCAAAGCCCTTTGATTCAGTGCATACGAAGCCAATTCGCTTGAAAGAAAACCAAAGTACTCATTTGATGCTAAGTGACTTGTTGACATGTCTACTAGCTGATTTTCTGGTGAGGGTATAATCTTAGTGGCAGTAAGATTTCCTCAGGTTGAGCCATAGTCGCTCATTGTTATCAGCGTTATGAGTTTGTCTTGTAAGCATTTGATAGGATGTTAGCCTAGTAAGATGGAGGATGATGATCTCATGGTGGCAGTGGGGTTTCCTCGGTGTGAATCTTGTGTCTCATGTGGTCCGCTTGTATTTCAAGTTGGATGGTGAACAAGTCAAGTTCAGAGTGTGGCAGACTCTTATTGAGAGCATGGTGTTTGGTTGATACTTTGTGAGTCAAGTGCTTTGACTATGTACTTGAGTGTGAGTCGAGTACAGGTAGCAGGAAAATTGCATATGATCTATACGAACACTCCAGGACATGGCTACACATTTTTATTCTGATACTCTTATCACATTTGAGCTTAGATTTGATTTGGTTTATTTATAAAAGCTTCAACTGTGATACTGTAATAAGTGTACAATTAGTTTGATACTTAAACCACACTTGAGCTTAAGAGAGGGAGTTAGAAATAGTAAGCTCAACTGTGATTGTAGTTTACAGTTATGTACTGTTTTAGTTTGGTAGGCTTTAGTTAAAAAGCCAGCCCGGGGGCTTGTCCCGGGCAAATAACGGGAGTTTACCTATGTATAGGCTAAAATGCCACGTAGAGGCCAATAGTGAAATTCATGCATTTATTAGGTCTATGCCACATGGCGTCCCCATGCAAAGGGGACCTTTACTTGTATATGTATCAATCTCTTTGTAATAAAGATGCTTTTGCTTTGTGAGCTCTTTTGCTTTATGTGAGCTCCTCCATCACTCTATTACTTGTGGATGCTGTTCATGGTTTCGATGGTTGGCAATCAGTCAGTGATTGCATCTCTAATCTACACTCTCCACTAGATCAGAATTTTCGCATAGAATGTTAACTAGCCTATCATTCATAGCTTATACAAATCTGAAACGAATGGTTTCATGTGCATACCTGTGCAAACGCTTAAGGCTTTATGGTTCGAAACCGAACCTAATCGAAAATGAAGATAGTAGTATTATTCGATGCTACAGAGAGTGCAAGTTTAATTTGTTAGTGCTTACACATATTAGTCTTCTTTGTGAAGAAGCAATCAATCACAAGTATGATAACGAAACTGGTTACAACATGAGGTATACTAATCATAATCAGTATGTGCCAGCATCTGAGTTGTATCTTTTGATAATAGTATGATACTACAGTAGCTTCGTTTCTAGAGTATGTATGTAACCCTTAGTTACTTATGGAACAATTACATATTCATGCTATCTTTTGAAGGATAATAAAGCATACTGTAAACTGTAGTTAACAAACCACATTATCATCCATTCATATCTATGATATGGAGTTTGAATTCATATAACCATTTATGAGATAGAAAATGTTTCATCGCTGGTCATACTGAAGCACTTGTCTCAACCTATCACACAAGATGTATAGCTATCCTTATCATGAAGTATCAATATTTTGATTATCTTGCTCAGGATAGATCGTTGCAGGTCCATCGCTGGACAACAACCTATCCATCCTCAGCAAGCCTCTTCAATGACTGATCTCGTTGCAGTCATCTGCTCCATAAGGTATTTGAAAGTGTTGAGATGGCTCAAAATACTATCTGCATCAGACATTCTGAGAGTGAAAAAATTTCTTCCTCAAATGGAGTTTGGAAGTGACATCTCTGATGTCGTAGAGAGTTTCTAGGATGTCCCATGCATCCTTAGCAGTCTGAGCAACACGTATGTGGCTGATTTGAGAGTCTTTGATATTGAGACCGATCAAGGCAAATGCCTTGCCATCCCTCTATCTCCAAATGGTGATGTTGGCTGCATCAACCTCTGGTTTGACCTCAGTGCCATCAACGATGTCCCACAATTATTTGGCAAGTAGAACTACTTTCATCTTGAACTTCCAGATATGGTAGTTCTCTCTGTCAAGTTTGTTAATCAAAGATGAACTAGAAGATGGATCCATTCTGGTGTACAGAGCGAGATCATAGGTAGAAACAACAATATTGGAATATTATTTGGCTGCGCACTTGCTGAGATGATGTCTTGGTAGAAACAAGATTGATAACCTATAGTAGAAATGTAGATTACTGAACCAACTACTCTGACACCATGTAAGAAAACTGAATGTTATAAAAAATGAGCTCTGATACCATGCCAAAAATCATGAGTTATTAGGAATATCGAATGATATCAGATCGATGATGGTAGTATAGCAGCGGTAGTGGTGAAATGGATGTGCGTGGATCGGAAGTGCAACAGTTACCAACAAAACAAGATGAACAAAACAATAGCTATGCGCAATAGAATGAAGCAGTAGTGTGACTGGAAACTTGCATTCTGATTGAATAAAGGATGAGTACAAGAGCGTGAAGTAGTGCGAGACTGTGAGTGCAAAAATTGCTTCAGCTGATGATCGTTGATATGTCCTACAATTACTTAACAACTTAGTTACTTAACTAGAATACAACCTATTGAGCATTTAGATCTGTTGAAACTATACATTGATGACTGCATGTTAGTGTTCAGTGCATTGGAAGCATCAAATCTATCTACTTAATTTACTGTGGCCATTATACATTAGATGGCCATCCTTTCCAACTGTCAATATCTGTCTAAATTAGGTGAACTATCACTAAAGTACTTGAAGTCGTCTGACAGTGCATGGATCGACTTTTCCCTGATGAAGAAGAAGTTGACGAAGTTGAGTTAGTTGGTAGTTGATGAAAAGTCGATGAAGTCGAGTAAGTCGATGAAGTCTGACAAGTCGACTAAGTTGGTTGATGGACAAGATGGAGTTGAGTGAGTGTGAGTTGATGAAGTCGATGACTTCGATGTCGGTGACTTCAAAGTCGATGGCATCGACTTAGGCTGAATTTTTCAGGATGCTCATTACTCAATGGATTTGGTCCTGAGCATTGAAAACCAATAGCAAAGACACATGTTTATCTACTAGGATGGTAACCATCATGTTATTGGATGGATGGAGGCCATCAATGAAGAGTTTGCCTATGATAAGAGCTAGTGCTTGTGTGAGCAAGCTTTATCCAACTTGATGCTGAAAGTGGCATGGAAGTACTTGCATCCATGAATCGGGTGAATAGGTTGTTATGTTTTCTTGGGCTCTATTTTCATGTTGTTCAATTTTTTTCAATGTTGCATTGATTAATATTTTTGTGTTGTTGGTAGATTGAATGAGGTGGGGATTGTTAAAATTGAGCTGGGGGATCGGTTGTTTAGTGTGAGGCGTCTTTGCAAGTGCTCCACGGAATATTTCAAACAAAAATTCACAGGGACTGAATTGGCTGAAGTAGATAGAATAAGATACATCGAAATGAAATGTGGAAATATTATGTGGTATCCACTTACTAGATATGTGTTTGCTCGTGTCCTATTTGATGTAGGGCACTTATGCATTGGTTTATGTGCTTTGTCATTATTATGAGTTTCTATTATGTGCAACTATACCTTTGCAATGTGTATTGCACTATCATGTTCTTGACATTTAAATCAATTTCTCAAATTCTTGTGGTTTGTTGTAGAGTGACATAAATAGAGAGCTTGATGAATCAAGAGCCAAGTTTCAAGCAGGTTTGGACAAGGCACATAAAACATTGAAAGATGTTGAGTCTGCAGTCCACCTGCGTTGGACCAACAAGATGGGCAAAATGTTGGGCGTGGTAAATTCGACATTGGGCTTGGAGTGGCTTGAGTTGGTCACAAGCACCAAAAAACCCAGCATAAGCATTGGGCTGGAGAAGTTGCATCATCTACGATGCTCAACAGTTTCGAGTGACAAAAAATGCAAATGGCTTAAATGGTGTACGGGGCCAATGAGTGGCCAATTTGGGATTCCGAGAAGTGACAAAGATTTTAGGGTATGGGTGGCAAAGGAAACATGGCTTGAGTATTTGCTTGAAATAGCAAACAGAGTTTTAGAGGAATGCACTGCTTTGCGTAAGTCCTACTATCATTGTGCTTTGTATGTTTATTTCTTTGAATTTGTGAGCTTGTCAACATTTGTTTCCATAACAATTATGTATTGATATTGTGGATGTGCATGTTTTCTATATCTAGGGCCGATGCAAATGGAGAATGTAGAGTCACTAGATGATTTTTTTCATGGATTTTAAGTTGCAATACATAAAAAAAATGTTTGCAGCTATTGAGTCAAATATGGAGCTTGCAAAAATGACAACAGAGCAACCAGATGGAAGTGCCAGTTGAAAATGGGGACCACATTAGAGACTAGATTGAGAGAAACTGACATTGAAGAGCAAGTACCTAGGCAACTTCTCTTGAAAGTGGGTTGGAAGGGCAAAGATGTAGCAAAATCACCATTACCTGCTGCAATGCCGAAGACATCACGGCCGTTGTGAGGTGGGATGGAGAAAAGTCCACATCTCATTCATTTTTTGTTGGAGCTGTGTTGCAGGGCTTCTAGAGTGGTTGTGGATCCTTTTCTTGGATGCAGTGGGACTTTGTATGCATGCACAAGCACCGATGGAGACTGTATTCCAATGGACTACGATGAAGCTATTATGGCTCATGTGACAAAGATACAGTGAGTACATTTCGCACAAGCTTTTATTTTTGCCATGCTTCAAATACTATCAGTACATTGTTCCATTGTAACTTGTTAACATGTGTAGTGTCGTCCACTTCCACTGTCTAAACTGTTGAAGTCGACTTCGATGACGATGCCGAGGAGACAATACTTCATTTAAGGATGCTTGGGATTCATTGAAGAAGCTTTATGAATCCAAGTCTATTTCTAGAGTGTTGACTCTAAGAAGGCAAATCTTTTCTTGTTTGCAAAAGAATGAAGAAAGTCCAAATACTTTTATTTAGAGGGTGAAAGCATTGAATGATGCGTTGGCTTGCATTGATGAGAGCATTAAGGAAGGAGAGCTTGTTCAAGTTATTCTTAATGGATTGTTGGATGTTCATGCTAACATTGTTCAAAGTCTTGCTATTCAAAGAACTTTGCCAAGTTGATTGATCTTCAAGAGATTTTGATCAATGAAGAATATAGGCATCAAGCAAGAGGTGTATCTTCATCAACATCTCAAGTTGGAGAGGAGGCTATGTTCAAGGGCAAATTCAAGGTAAAAAACAAAAGTAAGTGGTCTAAAGGGCAAGATCAAGTGGATGCTTCTTCAAATGGCAAAAAGAATGATAGATCAAAGCTCAAGTGCTTCTATTGTGGCATAAAAGGACACTTTGCAAGTGGGTGCTACAAGAAGAAGAGAGATCAAGGAGACAAGCAAGGTAATCTTACTCTTGATGAGGATGGTTTGGATGTTCAAGATGCAAATGATGATGCTTTTGTAATGTCTTCATGTATGCTTGCCAATGATGGAGATCTAGATCCATGGTGAATTGATAGTCAAGCAAGTTCACACATGACTTTTCATAAAGAGTACTTCACTTCTTTCTTGGCATATGGAGATGACAAGATGGTGATCTACATGGCCAATGATGGTGAGTGTGCAATCAAAGGGATTAGCACAATTCCTATTTCTCTCTCTACAAATGATAATGTTCATTTGGAGATGTCTTGTTTATTCCATCTATTACCAAGAATTTTCTTAGTGTGAGTCAATTGCTAAGTAAAGGCCTCAAAGTTGAGTTTGATGGAGATGCTTGTATGATCAAAAGGAAGGATATCTTGATTGGAAAAGGTAAAAGGCAAGGGAATTGTTCAAACTAGATGCTTGTGTTATTGGTGGTAATGGCTAGAAAGACGATTGTGATAGGTCTTCCAAGTTTCTTAAGTGGCATCAATTATGTTTGTGAGTCTTGTGCTTTGTCTAGTCCAATAGACTACCTTATATAACTAGATCAACATCTAGATCTACAAAGCCTTTTCAAATTGTACATTCGGATATTCATGGAATTACTACAATTAGCGATAGTGGAGCTAAGATGTATGTAACTTTCATTGATAATTTTAGTAGATTTTGTTGGATATATCTACTAAAGAACAAGGATGAAGTGTATGATGTCTTTGTCAAGTTCAAGAATGCAAGGGAGAACCAATTTTCCACAAGGATCAAGTGCTTAAGGAGTGACAATGGTGGTGAGTACATATCTACCAAGTTCAAGGCCTTTTGTGATGAGCATGGGATCAAGAGGGAGTATACAACACCAAGGACCCCACAACAAAATGGAGTGGATGAAAGGAAGAATAGGAATTTATTTGAAAGTGCTAAAGCCATGAGATTAAGTGCTAATCTTGATAAAGCATTTTGGGATCAAGCTTTGTTGCATGCCAATTTCTTGTGCAATAGGTGGCCAAGTGCTATTTTGGATGGAAGGACACCTTTTGAGATGCTATTCAAGAGGAGGTTGAGTGTCAACTTTCTAAGAACTTTTGGATGAATATGTTATGTCAACATTACTCTTGATGATAGGACCAAGGAGGATCCATCTTCAAGAAAAGGTATTTTTGTTGGATATACTGAGGTGAGTAAAGCCTACAAGGTCTACATTTCTTCTACTAACAAAGTGATTGTTGGTAGAGACGTCATTTTTTATGAGAGGAACATTCCAAAAGTGTCTTCAAGTACTATTGATGGTAATGTAGATGGATCTAACATTCTTGATGTTGATGTAAAGGATCCTATTTTATATGGTGATGATGATGGACCTTCATCAAGTCAAAAGCCAAGGAGAACATTTTTTGGAGGGTTTGCGGATCCCAAGGCAACCCTAACCCTAGTTAATAAGTGAGAGGAATTTGGCACCCTGCATGTGTAAGTCCAACCCGATGATCACATAGTTATTTGATTAATTAGAAGTTAATAAAGGACTTTACGTCTTTTTGCGGGACTTTTAATGTCGTAGGGCCTAAATGTCAAGTTAGTGAATAAAGTTGGGTTTCCCTCCAATTTTGATGGTTCCCACACTTTTTAAAATTTGAATAAAAAGAGAGACAAGACTAGACCAATAGAATTCAGAGGCCAGGGTCCTCCTCTCTACTATAAAAAAGGACCAACTCGAGTTGCTCCTCATGTTCATTTCCTCATTTCAATAAAGCAGATTGGTTCTCTTTAGAAATGGATTGATGAATGTCCTTGCTCTTCCTCTCTTTTCCTCCATTTATCATGCTTTCTTTGGATTTTGCTAATTGTTGGATCTGATCATTATTGAAATTGCTATTTCGTATGCTTTTTGTGAGAGAGAAAGGGGGAGAGAGAAGAGTAAGTTTCTATCATTGTTGTGGATTTAGGGTTAATGGAAGTAGGGTTAATGGATGTAGTGTTAATGCTTAGTGTTAATGTATGTAGTGTTAGATCCTCCATTCATGTTGAAATCTAAACTATACTATCGCTCTCATGGGAACGAACCTCCGCGTGACAACTAACTCCGTCTCTTTGATGCTAGATTGACTAGATCCTAGATTCAGGTTAGGCAAGGAAAGATGCCCACTACAATTTTGGCACCGTTACGGGGGAGCTACACCAATTTTTCAGTTTGCAGCATGTTTGGTTGATGGTTAGCTTGCATTAGGAATGAATAGTGTTAAATCTGCATTTTAGGGTTAGTTTGGGATTGATTTTGCTTGATTTGAGTGGATTTGCTCATTTGAAATCTAATCTGATTATTAAACAAGAAAAGCTATTTAGATCACCAATCTTAAGATCTATTTGGATTTGAGATATCAGAGAAAATAACAAAAATCGATCAAATCTGTCAAATTTGGTCAAAAAGAGACAAAAAGCGTCATCAGAGCTCAGAACTCTTTACCCTCTTTTAAGAAACCTTCGCGGAGTTGCAGACACCTTCATTTTTGTTTACAGAACTTTCAGTTTGAAGGGCAAAGATTAATTCCTAGCAGATTTCTAGAAACATTAGAAAAACCACCAAAAAACACCAAAAATTATCAAAACCCTAAAAAATATTTTAAAAGAACCTTCGCTCGACTCACTGTGCTTAGATGTGATTACACTTGTGATCGACCAGAAAAAGAATTGGGAGTTCACTACGATTCTCAAACAGATACTGTCAATTGGATCGAAGCTCTTGAAACAATTGATTGTACAGCAGGATATATGTGTCAACAAGATATTCAATCAGAGATGAGCGAGATTTCCTTATTAGATTGAACTTTGGATACGCCAATCACATTTTCACTAAATGTACTGAATGTAACCTGGATATCAACAGAACCTATACCAGATCCAATTGAGAATTATCTCATACCAATGAGCCATGCCTTAACTTATGATGGCAATGCAGAACTTACGGATGAACAGATTCTACATCATATGGATCCGACCAGATTTGGAGTGTGTAATGTTCCTGATAAACCAACAATCAAATCGCCCAAAGCAGTTATATTGAAGGGAGACAGGATCACAGGTTCGATGATGAAGAAACAAGCTAAGCAACATTATAATACGGTCCTGAAATGGGAAAATCCCCCTCAAAAGATTGATTCAAAGGAAGTGTCACCTCTATTGGATAAAGGCAAAGGAAAAGTCAAGAATGATCCTTCAAGTCAGATTTTCAACAGAATATCATCGTCTAGGAAGTCTTCACCTGTGAAGAAAGATTTATCATCTCGAAAGTCATCGCCTCCATGATCAATTACTGCTAAGAAGGCTAAACGAAGATCCAAGACAAGTCCTTTTGAAAAAAAAACAAGCAAATGTAGTCCAGCATGATATGCCAGAGTATTTTAAACGTTATACACTGGATGATGTGGTTATCATGTTACCTAAAGCACATCATGAACCTGAAGAAACATGTAAGAATCTAAAGAGGTTTATGATGGCCCAGCTAGGACGCAGCCAATGAATCTTGCCGAACCAGGAGAACCGAAAAAGATTGTACAAGTGGGATCAGAACTTACTCTTGAACAGTATCAAGCACTCCATTTGTTACTTGGACTTATCAAAATTTGAAGGGTATTCCGACATCAGTGATTGAACATACCATACTTTTAGTACCTGATGCAGTACCAAAGGTTACAAAAATTTATCGTTGTAATCCTAATGTGGAAGATCTGAAAAGAAAGAACTTCATAGATTGCTTGACGCCGATTTCATTTATGAGATCGAGCATACCGAATGGATTGCACCGATTGTCATTGTTCCTAAGAAAAATGGGAAATTGCGAATCTGTGTGAATCTCAAAGCATTGAATAAAGTGACACGGAAGGATCATTTTTCTTTACCTTTTACTGAAAACATTTTGGATCGCCCTACTGGAGAGGAAGCTTATAGTTTCCTGGATGGATTTAGTGGTTACGACTAGGTTACGAATCACAAAACTACTTTTGCAATAGAATGGGGCACCTACGCTTACAACGTAATGTCGTTTGGACTCTGTAATGCACCAAGTTCATTCCAAAGAGTAATGCAATTTGCCTTTAAAGATTATCTGCAGAAATTCCTTGAAATTTACTTGGACGACTTGGGAGTTCATAGTACAGATACAGACCACCTGGATCGATTGGAAAAAGTATTTGAAAGATGCCACAAATATCAGATTGCTCTAAATCCAGAAAAATGCCATATATGGATTTTGCACGAAGTTGTGCTTGGACATGTGATATCAAGACATGGTATTGCCATCGATTATTATAAGATCAAAGCTATATACAAACTAACTATTGTTCCTATTTGGACAGTAGAGGCGTTAGAAGCCTTTGAAAAGTTAAAAAAAGCATCATCTTCAGCACCAATAATGCGTTCTCCATATTGGACATTAGAGTTTTATGTTCATACGGAAGTACGCCATTGGATCAGTTTTGATGCAATCAGGTGACTATGATTATCCTATACGATTTGCAAGCAGACAACTTACAGATTCAGAGAAGAATTATTCAACAACAGAACGTGAAGTGCTAGCCATGATTTTTTCTGTTCGAAAATTCCGTCACTACCTCATGGAAACGCACTTTGTATTTTATACGGATCATCAACCATTACTTGGTAAATAAGACGTGTAATACTGGACGTATTGCAAGATGGTTATTATTATTGACTGAATTTGACTTCCGAATTGTGGTCAGAAAGGGGAAGCAACATTATCTAGCCGATCACGTTTCGCGAATTAAATCCGCACCAGTTAATACTGAAGTGGATGACGAACTGCCAGATGCTGCGTTGTTCTATGTTGAAGCAATTCTTGAGTGGGCGGCAGATATTGTTGAGTACCTGATGCTAGGACAACCGAATCACTCTTTGACAAAAGTACAGAATAGACGATTGATTCATAAGGCTCAGTGGATCAGATAATATTTTACTAAGATGTTTTTTATCGCATGAAGTACCAGATTTAATCATGTTTTCACATGATGGCATGAGTGGAGGACACTTCTCTACAGATATTACTGTTTGCAAACTTTTACAATCTGGATGTTGGTGGCCTATGCTTCATAAGGACAAAAAAATTTTTATTCAGACATGTGATGTCTGCCAGCGAGCACAACAACCTACTCGACAGAATTATGAACCCTTACAGCCGGTTTTATCGCAAGCACCATTTGAAAAATGGGGACTGGATTATGTTGGTCCTATTCATCCTGCTGCGCAAGGATCTCAGGCCCGATACATTATCGTCGCAACTGATTATATGACCAAGTGGGTTGAAGCCAAAGCTGTCAAAGTGGCTGATGTGAAATCTACGGCCAAGTTTCTATATGAAAATATTATAATCAGATTTGGATGTCCGATCGAAATAGTCAGTGATCGGGGTACACAATTTGTTAATCAAACAATAAAGTGTTTACTGAAAGATTTTTTTGTTATACAAAGATTTAGTACTCCCGATTATCCCAGAGGGAATGGCCAAGCTGAATCTTCCAATAAGATTCTCTGCACCATTCTCTTGCCTTCAAGACGTGGAAGGGAAATCCAAATTTTATATCACTTTCCAGGGAGCCACACACAAGATGCGCATCACTGAGGCCGCACTTGCAGCTTAGGAATATCATCTGGTACGCAGGCCTCACCCAATCACAAGCACGCCAAACAGGCCATCAAGCCATTTTTGACCTCACCAAGGATCTGCACTAGACTAATGATGGCTACCTTTTGGAAGCCATCACTGAGCCTTCCATCCACGCAGCTACCCAACTATTGAATAATTTCTTGATGGTTGGCAACCTCAAGAAAGATCGCATCACATCTCAAATCCTTCACAGGATAGTGGAATCCCACACTAAGTTGGCCAAAGCCCCTCTTGAACCATATAACTGGTTCAAGATTGTTTTTGGTGAGCTCCAGCGAGCTATTAAGGCCAATACTAAGCAGCAGTTTGCCGCTGGCTCTTTATTGTCCCTCTTAGCCGCTTCTCACCTAGAAAACAGAATCCATGGCTTCCACCTGGATTCCGTGCTTTCGGTCTACGAAGAAGCACTGGTAGAATCATCCCATCAAGTCTCAAGCTCTCATAGTCGTCATCGTCCATGCAGCGAGATCGTAATTCCTGACTCGCCTTTCGCATCACGACATTGCACTAGACATACCTCGTCAGCTGCGCTTCCACCCCCTGCTGCTGTTCGCACTGAACTTCTTCCCTCGCCTCTGCTCCCATACAAGGACAGTCTGTGACCGTTGGGTCTACCATTCTCATCACAGCTGCCCAGGCTGCCTCACCCCCGCACACTGAAACAACCTCACCCAACACACAATTCTTCATGGATATGTTCGATGATTCCGACCCCCTTGGGGCCACCGAAATTTTTGAAATGCCCCAGAGCCCAGCGCCCTTTGAACCCCAATCCCCTGGAAGAGGATTCAGGTATATCCATGAATCTACTGTTGGTGTCGAAGATACCAGTCAGCAACTACCCACACAGGGTAGCCCAGCCACACTTCGAGTCGACACAGCTGTAAAGTCACCAAAGCAGTTCGACGCCACGGTGCTTGAAGGGTTTGAAGAGGAGGATACTTTTGAAGAAGAAGAGACCGTGGCACCTATTCCCTGCCTACCAAGGATAGTACCATCAGGTTCTCCTACTGTTGCCACCTCCATGACCGTAGATTTTGGTGATGCTCTAGGGTTGGTTTCAAGCCTTGGGCAAGTGATCCAGTCTATGATGAATAAGAAGAAGGAAATGGAGCAAAGGATCTCTGATCTAGGATCCGAAAACACTCTGATCAGCCAGAAAATTGTCCAGCTGGATCGAGAGTTAAAGATAGCCAAACAACATGAAGATAAGACTGAAAGTGAAAAGAAATTGGCCCAGCAACAAGCTGATCGCTTCAGAACCTACATCAGCTCCCTGCAAAGCGCCCTGACAACCGCACAAGATCAGGTAGATAAGGCAGTGCAAGATGCCAAGCAATAGGTGCAGCTGCTGAAGGGGCAATTACAGATGGCCACAAGATCGTACACAGCTTCAAGGTGAATTGGATGCGACCATCCTTGAGCGTGATGCCTATTTGCAAATGCAAATACCCGATCATCCAGTCACACCAATGGAGATTGCGTATTTATTCAAGAAAGTGAAAACATACAAAGTGGCCCTTCAGGGATTCCAAGGCTGCTTTGATAGGTTCAAAGGAGCAGCTTCAACCGAGTTGGCAAAGGCAAAAGAGACCATCACCACCTATGAAAAAGAAGCCGCTCAAGTGTTGGAAGCCGGACCACAAATCCCCATCTCGGTCATGCCGCAATTCTCCCCTTCATGCCAAGAAGCTATACAAATGGATACAGGGATTGATTCGAGCATGGACCAGGGGGAGCTCCAGATCTAGCAGATCAACCGCCAACCATACTCGCAGTTGCTTTACTTGGACTTATAAAGATCTCAAAGGGATTTCGACATCAGTTATTGAGCATACCATACCCTTAATGCCTAATGCAGTTCCAAAGGTCACAAAGTTCTATCGCTGTAATCCAAATGTTACTGATTTGATAAAGAAAGAGTTACAGAGATTGCTTGAAGCCGATTCCATTTATGAGATCGAGCGTTTCACCAATTGTGATTGTTCCTAAGAAGAATGGGAAATTGAGAATTTGTGTGAATCTCAAGGCCTTTAACAAAGTGACGCGAAAGGATCACTTTTCGTTACCTTTTACTGAAGCATTTTGGATCGCCTTGCTAGAGCGGAAGCTTACAGTTTTTTGGATGGATTTAGTGGATACAATCAAGTCAAATTGCACTTGTAGATCACCACAAATCAGCTTTTGCAACAAAATGGGAAACCTATGCTTATAAAATAATGCCTTTTGGACTCTATAATGCACCAAGTTTGTTTCAAAGAGTAATGCAGTTTGTTTTTAAAGATTATCTACAAAAAATCCTTGAAATGTACTTGGATGACCTCGAAGTCCATAGCACGAATACAAGATTTGATACAGGCATGGACCAGAGTGGAGGGCCTGAAATTCCAAAAACGATGGACACCCAAAGTGTTGAAGCCGGTCCATCTTCTTCAGGGACCAGACCTTTGTTCAAAAGACCAATCAGCGTCGAGGACTAGATCTAGAGCTTCTTAGCGCAACATCCCCATGAGTCCTCACGTGGTGGTTGGGTCTTTAAGTTTAAGACCTCTGAAATTGAGGCCGACAAAGAGTTGGATAAGCTACCTGCATTGGCAGAGCGGCCGGTTTGGAGAACTATAGTTTTTGATAAAACTCCGGAATCAATCAAGAGTTATGTGGCCAGCCCTCGTCAGTTGCACGTAGATCCATACTACGTTCCAATGTCGGGAAGGAATAAGTGGAAGGATTTGGGATTGGCCATGGACAAAATTACCATCCATACGCCGAACTGGCCAATAATCCACCAACCTCACAGTTGGGAGATATCAGTGGATTTCCAAAGAGCCCTACAAGCATACCAACGGGAGTATGTCCACTCTCCCGATCCAACAGTGAGACAATCAATGTTGTTCGCAAAAGATCTAACTCTACTAATGTCCGTTGCAATGCGATGGGATGATTGCCTGCCACCCTTGGCATTCAATTCAAATCTTCCAATGACATCCGATAAAGTCCAAGACCAGCTGCCGATTGCAAGACTATATAATCGTGCAGCCATGCTGGGAGGTTCTTGAGAATCAAGATTTGTTGCTTGGACAACTTCAACTTGGATTGTTGGAGCCAATAAGTGTTTTTTTTCGCACAAACATGACTTGAATACGGAGCGCCTGGAATTCATGGAGAAAGTGCAGTACCATCTCATCAAGGTACAACACGAGCAGAACTAGAGCCCAAAATGAATAATCTCGCGAGGTGTCATGGGACCGCCACCAGTTTTGGTGGGAGATATTGTTGGAGGGTTTGCGGATATCGAGACAACCCTAACCCTAGTTAATAAGTGAGAGAAAATTGGCACCCAACATGTGTAAGTCCAACCCGATGATCACATAGTTATTTGATAATTAGAAAGTCAATAAAAGAACTTTAGGCCTTTTTGCGAAACTTTTAATGTTGCAAGCCTAAATGTCAAGTTAGTGAATAATGTTGGGACTCCCACCAAATTTGGTTCAAATTCAAATTCAAATTGGTTCCCTCCAATTTTGAATGGGTTTCCACTCTTTTTTAAGTTTGAATAGTTAGGGAGGTAGAAATGGACCAATAGGATTTGGAGACCAGGGTCCTCCTCTCTACTATAACTAGGGCCAAACTCAAGTTTGGAAAACATGTTGATATCCTCATTTCAATACAAGCAGATTGGTTCTCTTGTGAAATGGACTTGTGAATGTCTTTGCTCTCTATCTTTTTCCTCCATCTCTCATGCTTTTGTTGCATTTGTTAGTTGTTGGATCTGAATATTTTTGGGATTTATCTTTATTATACTTTTTGTGAGAGAGAAAGAGTAAGTTATCTTCATTGTGTATTGTAGTGTTAATAGTTGTAGTGTTAATTCTTAGGGTTAATGGATGTTAGAGTTAGATGTGGATCTTCCATTTATGCTAAAATCTGAGATATGCTATCGCTCTAATAACGAACCTACGCTTGACAACTAACTTCATCTCCTTGATGCTAGATGTTTGACCTCAGTTTGCGACGCAGTATACAACAAAAGTGAATATTACGTCGAGCTTCACATGATAGCAGTGATATAAAAACCAAAACCGAGCAATAAAACAAATTTCACATTTTTTCAAAAGCTATTATTGTTCTCTAAATCTTATAGGTTACATTCTTCGAGGACTCGGAATTTTGGGACGGTGGAGAAGAACAAATTTGTTACTAGCAAATTTGTGATTTTACTAGTGAAATTTATCATTGTTCCAAATTCTTTTCACTTCATTCAGTTTTGTGGACCCATAACCCATAGACTGCTTGTCACTATACCATGAATGCTGATAATGAATATATGCTTGATTATGAAAATCAATGGGATGGAAATGATTATGAGTACGATAACCAAAGTGACTGGTATGATGATGGTGGTGATGATTGTCAACAAGATGAGGAGGAATGTGTTGATGGTGGCGATTATCAACAAAATGATCAGCAATATGATGATACGGATGAGCATGAACAATATTTCGATATTGTCAACTAGATAATCAGGAATATTCCAATGGGATCATGTTTGTCAATTAGATAATCAATAATATCAGCTTGGTGATGCAGACAAATATTACATGGTCCAGATGAAAATGAGTATAACGTTTGATTATGAGGGTCATAATCACTCTGAATAGCAACATGAGGACCAAAATAAGCCTAGAGGTCAACCAAATGATATCCTTGAAAGTTGTGATTACAATGAAGAAGATCCTTTAGGTCACAACACGTACTACAGAGGAAAACATTGTCAAGAGACAAAATTGCATCCCAATTAGTACATCGGTGATGATGGAGACTACAATGATGCTAGCAAAGCTGGTTCCGAACAATATGAAGTTGAAAAAGATAATTCTGAATACCAGTCTTCTCTTTGTACAACGACATTCAACGGTACATCAACACAAATAGTAAATGGTTTCTCTATGGCTCTCAAACCAATTGTTGAAAATATTGGGTTACAAACAGGAGATAATGCTAGTTATGGGAGCATCGTGACCATTCCTAGTTATTGTTACAATGGTGAGAGCAGTTCACGTCAGAGACCAATCAACATTAACATATCAAAATTCAAAGATATCTTGACAATGTTCCTTTTGGGAACATAGCAACCTTTGAGGGAGACTTTGAGAGAGAGATGAGTTCATTACATATTGATGACTAGTTATCTATTGTCGATGAGAATCTTTGACTACATTCTATCTTTGATCAGGGCAAAATTTCCATAGCAGTATCCTACTTTCAAGGAAAAGCCCATGATTGGTGGCAAGTAGTGTTACATCATCCAAAGTATGAACCCAAGTCATGGGATGATTTCAAGGAGTTTTGTGCAAAAATATTCATAGATTATTATATGGACTCTTGGTATATGCTGGAACAAACTAGTTCAATGAAGGCATATAATGCGAGGTTCTGTTTGATAGCTTCTAAATTGAAGATGAAGAGCTATCCATCCAACACTATCTACGTGGTCTTCAAGATCACATTCGTCAACATTTGGATAAAGTACTTCAAGTAAATCCAACTTTGGAAGATGTAATGCAAAAGGCGTTAATTCAAGATCTAAGATTAAAACAACAAAAGATGCGATTACTACAGATCAAATTGGAGTCTCAACAGGAAGAAATTCCTACACTTGTGTGTTCAACTCTTCATCAACAAAACTCCCAAGAATTGTCAATATGCCATTCCCAAGCTCACCAAAGTGTTGGTTCGAACACAAGTATTTTAGAGGAAAACTCTTCAACGAAAGAAGGATCAAAAGGGATCAAGGAATTGCAGCAAGCGACTCTCAATCATCCAATCGAGTCTCAACATCAACAACAGGTGGCTCATGACATATCCTTTGAGATTACTGATCCGAGAGTTTATGGGCTTAATGCTACAACCGACTATCATTGTATGTATATATATATATATATATATATATATATATATATATATATATATATATATATATATATATATATATATATATATATATATATATATATATATATATATATATATATAGTCATTGCTTACATCAAAATGAATATGAGTTGTTCAGATTCCAACATAATAATGCTCTCTTTGAACAAAATGATGAGTTGGAAATGACTAGAATGTGACCAAATGTGGACAATGAATCACTTGATATGGAGCATTTCTATTTTGATTTATCAAGAACTAATTTATTTGATTTGTTCGACAATGAATCACTTGATTTGGAGCATTTCTATTTTGATTTGTCAAGAACTGTATCCATCGCTTCACTCACAGAGGAAATCAATGGACCTATGGCCATCCATCTTCAGCGAGACAATGCTACCAATCTTTCTCAAACCGATTTGGTAAGAGGAAACTCCAGTGCTCAGTCAGATAACTTGGATGAAATCATTGTCTTGATCAATTCCTTGGAATTATAAAAGGATACCAGTGTCCTACATCAAGGAGCAATGCATAAGGCAACAACACCAGATGCAGGGACACAAAAGATGCATATGCATCTGGAATTGGATAGCCTATCCAATCAAGGAAGATAGTGAGGAAGAAGACTATTGAATGTTTTTGCTTGGATCCCGTCAACCCATACAGAACTAATGCAATTTGGGGCTTTCCTATGTTTCATCAATCTCTTCTTCAGTCATCTTATTAAATCTATGGGATCAGTTTGTAGATCAAAGGTTTGTCCAAAGATGATTCGTTGCAACCTTGTTTTACAAACCTGAGGCAATGAAATCAGACAAACAAAAGATGGCCATTTATGAGAATAATACATGGAAAGACATTTCTCACTTAAGGTGGCCCAGATATTTCTCGACTTTCGCCAAAGGACTTACGAAACATGACACTCAACAAAGGACTACATGACCCTCATTTTTTAGAGTAAAAATGCTTAAAGTATTTTTTGTCATGTGCTGGATGTAATTAGACCATGAGCTTACTAATGAATTGCCAAATATAAACATGGAGCTAAATTAGACTAGAAGTAGTCATTAGGATTCTTAATAAAGAGGCTCAAACAACCTCGTTATTTTGTGAATAGCGAACTTGTAATAATGGTTGTAAGGCCCAATTAATTAGCCAAATAAGGCCCCAAACTCATAGTAGAAGCACAAATGACCACTATAAATAGCTGAGGTCGTGCTAAATTTGGAGGTAGTATTGGTCATTTTTGAAATTTGGTTTCTAAGAGATCTTGCTTTTGAGAGCTTTCTTGTGGTTCATGTGCCTAAAATCACATGAGAGCTATTATCATGCTCTAGAATAAGACCCTTATCCTTTGAATGACTTCTATTCATTAATAATGGAATCTTACTTTACCTAATTTGGTGAAGTTTTGTGACTTTTATCTATCTTCTTGATTTTTGCTTCCTTGGTTTCTTGTATTTCCATTATAATTTGATGTTAATGAATGGATTAGATGTTTGAATGCTAAGATTGGCACATGACACCTTTATATGCCAACAAAGATGAAACTTTACTCTTTGTGAAAGGTCATGTGTGAGCTTGCTCCATATCAATCCAAGGATCAATATCTCCATCATTAGCAATCAAACATAAAGACGTCACAAGCGCATCATCATTTGAGTTTTGAGCATCAACACCATCTTCTTCTTGAAGCACTCACTAGCAAAATGTCCTTTGATTCCACAATAGACATATTTTAGCTTAGATCTATCTTTCTTCTTTCCAATTCTTGCCCTTGAATTTTCCCTTTGAGAACATAGCCTCTTCCTCTAAAACTTGAGATATGGAAGTAGATCCTCCTATTTATAGAAGCCAAAACTCCTCATTCAACAAAATTTCTACCAAGTCCTCCATACTTGGCAATGTATTTTGAATAAAAAAATTTTGAACAAGATTAGCATGATTATCCAGCAAGCCATTAAGAATCAGTTGAACACTTGTTCTATCTCCTAAATGCATTCATCAATAAATGCTAACTCATTATTGAATGTTTTATCTTCTTTGCCCTCCACAAGGTCTCTCTCCTTACCTACAACAATATTCATCAACTCATTCATATCAAGGACAGACTCCATTCTCACCTTCCAAGTTGAATAGTCGTTTGAGGTAAGGCTATCATTGCTCTCCAATATGAAGCCTGCATTAGCCATGTTGCAGTGATTTGATAGTCTCTTTCAACCTTTTCCAATGCACTTAGCACTCTCTTGAAAGTCAACAAATTAATCCAAAAAGAAATCACAAAGATATGAAACCTCTGTAAAAAAAGAGGCAAATCCAACACATAGAATTGATGACACTTGATCAACACATGATCGACCTACAATATCATGAAATTTTGCATTCTCTAAGATTGAAACACATTCTTGAAAAGTCCAGGAACTTCAAAATCAAAAATTCCTATGAATTTTAGGGTTTCCACAAAAGTGCAAATATTGAATCACACAAATTCTACATACAAAAGCTAGAAACTTGATATAGAATCTTGAAGAATGATATAAACCCTTTCTTATTGTAGTGGGTTTCTTTCCTAGCCTATCCTCAACCCAAGATCCAAGCAATCTAACATCAAGGAGATGAAGTTAGTTGTCACATGTAGGTTCGTTCCCATGAGAGCGATAGCATATCTCAGAATTCAACATGAATGGAAGATCCATATTTAACTCTAACATCCATTAACCCTAAGCATTAACACTACAACCATTAACACTATGATCCACAATGAAGATGGCTTACTCTTTCTCTCTCTCCCTTTTTCTCTCATAAAAAGCATAAGAACATAAATCCCAAAAACATTCAGATCCAACAATTAATAAATCCAAAGAAAACATGAGAAATGGAGGAAAAGTGATAGAGAGCAAGGACGTTCATAAATCCATTTCACAGGAGAACCAATCTGCTTTATTAAAATGAAGATATGTACATTGTGGAGGAAACTCGAGTTGGTCCCTTTTCATAGTGGAGAGGAGGACCCTGGCCTCAAGATCCTGTTGGTCCATTTCTACCTCCCTAACTATTTATATTTAAAAAAGAGTGAGAACTCATTCAAAATTGGAGGGAACCAATTTGAATTTGAATTTAAACCAATTTTGGTGGGAGTCCCAACTTTATTCACTAACTTGACATTTAGGGCCTGCGACATTAGAAGGCCCGCAAAAAGTCCTTTTATTGACTTTCTAATTATCAAATCTCTATGTGAACATCGGGTTGGACTTACACATGTAGGGTGCCAAATCCCTCTCACTTATTAGCTAGGGTTAGGGTTGCCTTGGGATCCGCAAACCCTCCAACAGTATCCCCCATCAAAACTGGTGGCGGTCCCATGACACCTCGCAACGGCAGTTTGGTTGTCCGTTGTTTCTTGAAGTGTGGGAGCTCCACCCTGGTCCATGCCCGCATCTAACCCTATATCTCTTGTTGTCGCTTCCTGGTGCTGAGGGGAGAATTGCGGCATGATTGGGACTGGGATTTGAGGCCCAACTTCCAATACTTGGGTGGCTACTTTCTCAAAATCCTTGATAATGGTCTTTGTTTTGCCAAGCTCAATGGTTGCCATCCTTGTCAAATTTCTCTTGAAACCTTGCCAATGTAGTACGGTAGGTTTTCGCTTTTGGAATAAGTATCTGATCTCGTCTAGTGTAACCAGACGATCAGGCACTTGGGTTAGTAAGTAGGAATCGCGTTCAAGGGTGGTTGCATCCAATTCACCTTCAAGTCATTCACGTTCTAGTCCAACTGATATGCCAGCAACAAGACTTGTTGTTTTGAATCTTGGACCACCTTGTCAACCTTGTCTTGTGCCGTTAGAAGTGCATTCTGAAGACTGGCCACATAATCTTCTAGTCTTTGAGCGGACTCATTGTCCTTCTTCAAATCAGCTTCATATTTTGCCTTGTGTTGCTTGACAATCTTCAATTCTTGGTTTAACTGAATAATCTTTTGGCTAATCAATGTATTCTCTGTCAAAAATCGACTATGCGCTTGGACATGTCTTGCTTTTCATCCATCATGGTCTGGATCACGTTCGCAAGGTTAGTAACAAGACCCATTGTGTCACCAAAGTCGACGGTAGTAGAAATAGAAGCGACAGCAACAGGAGCGATAGGAATAGCTCCGTTAGGAATTGTGCTAATGGGCCTCTGGTGTGTGGTCGGTTCTTCTTCTTCAAATGTATCGTCTGCTTCAAAACCCTCTAGTATTATGGCATCGAACTGCTTTGGAGACATAACAACATGAATGACCCAAAGGGTGTCTGATGCGGCTTCAACTTGATCGTGCTGGTTGATCTGGAAGGAACCATCAAATCCAGTAGTGGTATCATGGAACTATTCGAATCCTCTTCCAAGGGATTGGAGTGCAAAAGGACCTGGGCTTTTGGGCATTTTGAAGATCTCATCTGGCCCAATGGGTTGGAATCATTGAACATATCCATGAAAGTTTGGGTGTTTGGCAAAATAACTCGAATCTGTGGGGGATTGGCAGCTTGGGAAGCTGTGATTGGAATGGTAGATCCAATTGTCACAGACTGATCCTATGAGAAAGTGGAGGTGAGGGATGCATCAGTGGTTTGAGGGAGAGGTAGCTCAATGCGGGGTTGTAGTAGGGGGTCGAAGTGCAGTTGGAGTTGGTTGCCTAGTATGACGTCGTGACGCGGAAGGCGAGTCAGAAACAATGATCTCGCTGCGTGGACAACGACGACTGTGTGAACTCGACGTCTAGTGTCAAGATTCAACTGGTGCCTCTTGTAAATAGAGAGCACGG
Organism: Diphasiastrum complanatum; assembly: GCA_029204225.1. Taxonomy (NCBI): domain Eukaryota; kingdom Viridiplantae; phylum Streptophyta; class Lycopodiopsida; order Lycopodiales; family Lycopodiaceae; genus Diphasiastrum; species Diphasiastrum complanatum. The sequence continues at coordinate 39,574,407 of CM055103.1, forward strand.
AATCCATACTAAAACCATGGATTTTATTATCAAGATAGGAGGCTGCAAGGAGGGACACGAGCTGGCCAGCAGCAAACTGCTGCTTGGTATTACTTTTGATAGCTCTTTTGAGCTCTCCAAACACAATCTTGAACCAATTATATGGTTCCAAAGAGGCCTTGGCTCTCTTGGCCTGGGACTCAACTATCCTATGCAAAATTTGAGAAGAGATACGGCCTTTTCTGAGGTTGCCAATCATCAAGAAATTGTTGAGGAGCTGAGCAGCAGCCTAAATGGCAAGATCAGTAATGGCATCTAGAAGATAGCCATCATTAGTCCAATACAGATCATTGGTAGTATCAATATAAGGCTTAATAGCTTGTTTGGCTTGTTTATGGTTTGGTGAGGCTTGGGTACCAGACGTTATCCCTATGGCAGCAAGGGCGGCTTCTGTCACACGCACCTTGTGTGTGGCTCCTTGAAAGGGAATGTAAAATTTGGATTTCTCCTCCATCCAAGTACTGAAGGCAAGAGTGATAAAATCCATGTTGATTCTCCCTGAGAAGGCTCTCTCATGAATACCCATTGTAGTAAGCAGAGGCTCCGCAAGGGTCATCCACTGAGTGACCATGCTTGTGCTAGGAAGGATCATGATGTCCGTTCAGATGGGACATCATGATGGATAGTATAGCAAGGAGACTGAGACATGTCTGTGGAAGACATGGTGGAACAAGGTCAAAAATCGAAAGTAATGAGCGCGAGTGTATAACAGAAAGCAATATGGAGAGTTTTGAAGGCTTTCGTCATTGGAAAAATTGGCAAGAGCTTCGCTAGCACAAGTGAGAAATGAGATCGAATTCTGCTCTTTTATAGGTTGATTTAGAGAGTCCATTAGACAATGCACTAGTTTGGCTGTTCGGTTCTGAACCAAAATTTGCAAGCTTGTTCAATATTATGAAAATAAATTATAAAAATCTCAACGAAGGTTTTTGACGCTCTGAACCCATCCAGCAAACGTTTTCCAGTTCTGGCGAAGATTCATCCTTCACCCAAGATCATCCTTCGCCCACCAGGTACTGTCATAAATGCAAATTTTCAGGATCTGAACCTATAGCCGACCTAACTTTGGTTCCTAAGGACAGGAAGGTGCTCGACGAAGGTTCCCAAAATGGCATAATGCTAATCATTCGCCAAACTCCAAAATAGATACTTTTTTTGGAAAAGAACCTTCGCCCCACTTAGTATAGGTATATCAGAAGTGGATGATTAATCTGAAAGTTTAGCGAAGGTTTCCAATACTGTATGGGCAACATATGACCGAAACAATGATTTTCTATGTCATTTTTCATTAAAAATTATCTTCTGAAAATATTTTCCTTCCACTTTTTTGTAAAAATTATAGCAAATAAGGATCCTAGAACACTTGAAATGATGAGGGAAACAATAGATTATGATCTCATAAGATTAGCACAAGTTGAACCATCAAAATCCATCAAAAACTATGCTTGAACCTCACTAAATGGCCCAAATTCTTGAAGAAGCCTTCACACATGTGAAAGTACGGCCTCCCACAGTTTGAGTACTGTACATTAGAACTACATTTAATCCTATAATCATTAGTAATCACAAGAACTCAAACAATTATGAACATAGAGAGCTATTGCACCATTATGAGAGAAAAATCATGAAATTGCTTGATTTATTTTGGTGAGATATCATCACCTATATATACATGATCCATCACGGTTTTGGGCAATGCTAATTTTGGTGGATCTTTCATCCCTACCAAGTTAGGATTGGAATCTTGGAGATCCCTCAACAATGCAAAAATTACCAAAAATAGCTCCTATTTTTTCTCTCTTGTATCTAAGCATAATTTGGACTCATTCCAAAGGTTCTAACACTTAGGTCTACTTGAGAACATCCTTATGAATGGAATCCTATGCTATTTGGCACGTGTGATAAGCCACATCATGACCATCTAACTATTTACAAGTCATATGACCAAAACTAGTCAAGCTAGAATTGTGAATTTTTAACATTTTTCACTCTGATGACTTGTCTGACTTTTGCTCATCAGTATTTCCATACATTTTTTTTTTCACTGTCTTTTCCAAAAGAAAATATCAAACAAATAGGGAAAACAAGAAATTGAAAAACAAATAAAACAAAATAAAATATCGTTTGGATCATGCTTGATGAACTAGCAAAATAGACTGCCAGAACTTACGTAGTCGACTGTCATTCACTGGAATATCAAACCATTTTCCATCCAAATGCTCAAGAATTACTGCTCCATAATTCAGGATTTCTTTGACTCTATATGGTCCTTCACCTGTGAACTTTAATTTCTCCTTGATCAGCTTGGTTTTGTACATCAGTGCTAGATCTCCTTCTTTCAGGGCCTTTTTGTGTAATCGACGACTATGCCATGTCTTCTGCCGGGCTTTCTCTGCTACTAATGCATGAACTGCCATCAATCTTGTTTCACATCATTTGTGCAAAGCTTCATGACGCAATTGTAAGGATTTGTCTTCATTTACTCGCTCTGTTGCTATAATGCGTAGAGATGGTTTTAAAAATTCAAATGGCATGACAACATCTTGACCATAAACTAGTTGAAAGGCTGTTTGATTTGTACTACTCTTGTAAGCACTTCTGAATGCCCATAATGCTGCATGTAGTTTATGTTCCCAATCAGACCGACTTGATTTAACTGTTTTCGTCATGATAGTGCAGAGAATCTTATTGGAAGATTCAGCCTGGCCATTCCCTCTAGGATAATATGAAGTACTGAATCGGTATATAACAAAAAAATCTTCCAACAAACACTTTATTGTTTGATTAACAAAGTGTGTACCCCGGTCACTGACAATCTGGATTGGACATCCAAATCTAATAATAATATTTTCATAGAGAAACTTGGCCGTAGTTTTCACAGCAGCAACTTTGACAGCTTTGGCTTTAACCCACTTGGTCATATAAACTACGATAATGTATCGGGCCTAAGATCCTCTTGCCGCAGGATGAATAGGACCAACATAATTCAGGCCCCATTTTTCAAATGGCGCTTGCGATAAAACCATATATAAGGGTTCATAGTTCTGTCTAGGAGGTCGTCGTGCTCGCTGGCAAACATCACATGTCTAAATATAATTTTCTTTGTCCTTATGAAACGTAGGCATCAACAACTTGACTGCAAAAGTTTGCGAATAGTGATATCTATAGGGAAGTGTCCTCTGCCCATGCCATCATGTGAAAGCATGATTAATTCAGGTATTCAATGCGGTAAAACACATCTTCGAAGAATATCATCCATTTTGTGGCAATACAATTGTCTTGCAATCAATTGATAAGGTTGAGCCTTATGAATCAATTGCCTCTTCTGTACTTTTGTCAAAGAGTTATTAGGTTGCCCTAGCATCAGGTACTCAACAATCTCTGCTGCCCACTCAAATACTGCTTCTACATAGAATAATGCAGCATCTGGTAATTCATCATCCACTTCAACAGTATTGCATGTCTTGTTTACCAAGTAAAGTAACGACTGGTGATCCGTATAAAATGCAAAGTGCGTTTCCATGAGGTAATGTCAAAATTTTTGTACAGAAAAATTTTGACATTACCTCATGGAAACGCACTTTGCATTTTATACGGATCATGGCTAAAGCTTCTCGTTTTGTTGTTGAATAGTTTTTCTTTGGATCTGTAAGCTGCTTGCTTGCAAATCGTATCGGATAGTCCTTATATTCACCTGGCTGCATCAAAACTGATCCAATTGCATATTTCGAGGCATTAGTGTGAACATGAAATTCAATTGTCCAATCTGGAGAATGAAGTATCGGTGCTGAAGCTATTGCTTGTTTTAATTTTTCAAAAGCTTCTAATGCTTTAACTGTCCAAATAGGAACAATGGCCAGTTTGTATATAGGTCTTGCAAGATCAGCAAAGAAGATAATAAAAATTTGATAATAGTTCGCATGATCCATAAACACATATACTCCACGAATTGTTGTTGGCGGTGGCAATTCCACAATAACCTTGATTTTGGAATGATCTGTGGCAATGCCATGTCTTGATATCACATGTCCAAGAACAACTCTATGGAAAACCCATATTTGGCACTTTTATCAAATTCAAGAAAAATTGATACTTGCGACAACATTCAAATACTTTTTCCAATCAATCCAAATAGTCTGTATCCGTGCTATGTACTCTGAGGTCATCCAAGTATATTTCGAGGAATTTTTGTTAATAATCTTTAAAAGCAAACTGAATCACTCTTTGAAACGAGCTTGGTGCATTACAGAGTCCAAACAACATTATTTTGTAAGCATAGGTCTCCCATTCTATTGTAAAGGTTGTTTTGTAGCGATCTGCAGGTGCTATCTTGACCTGGTGGTATCCACTAAATCCATCCAGAAAACTATAAGCTTCCGCTCCAGCAAGGCAGTTCGAAATGCTTTCAGTGAAAGGTAACGGAAAGTGATCCTTTCGCATTAATTTGTTCAAGAACTTGAGATTCACACAATTTCTCAAATTTCCACTCTTCTTAGGAACAATGACAATCGGTGAAACCCATTCGGTATGCTCGATCTCATATGAAATCGGCGTCAAGCAATCTCTGAAGCTCCTTTCTTTATCAGATCCACAACATTAGGATTACAACAATAGAACTTTGTAACCTTTGGAACTGCATCAGGTATTAAAGGTATAGTATGTTCAATAACTGATGTCAGAATACCCTTGAGATCTTTATAAGCCATGCAAAGCAATCTTGATACTTAATAAGCAATGTCCGTACCTCGTGAAACTATTCAGGAGAAAGTTGTGATCCAACTTGTACAATCTTTTCTGGATCTCCTGATTCTGCAAGATTCATAGGCTGTGTCCTAGCTGGGCCATCGTAAACATCCTTTGATTCTGGCACTTGTTCTTCAGGTTCATGATGTGCTTTTGGTAACATGATAACCACATCATCCGGTGTATATCGTTTAAAATGCTTGGGCATATCATGTTGAACTTCATTTGCTTGTTCGTTGTCAAAAGAATTAGTCTTGGATCTTCGATTAGCTTTCTTAGCAGGAATCGATCGTGGGGGCGATGACTTCCGAGAAGATGGACACTTCTTCGAAGGTGAAGGCTTCCTAGATGGTGATGTCTTGCGAGAACTCTGACTTGCAAAATCATCCTTGACTTCCCTTTTGCCTTTATCCAATAAAGATGGCACAGTTTGAAATCAATCTTTTGAGGTGGATTTTTCCATTTCAGGACCATATTATAATGTTACTTAGCTTGCTTCTTCGTCATTGATCCTGTGATCCTGTCTTCCTTCAATACGACTACTTTTGGTAGTTTTATTATTGGTCCATCGAGAGTATTACGCACTCCAAATCTGGTCAGATCCATGTGATTTAGAATATGCTCATCAGTAAGTTATCCATTGGCATCATAAGTCAAGACATGACTCACAAGAATGAGTTCATCTTCAATCGGATCTGGTATGGGCTCCATTGATATCCAAGCTATGTTCAACACGTTCAATGAAAAAGTGATCGGTGTATCCAAAGTTCGATCCAATAATGAAATCTCGCTCAAGTTGGACTGATTATCTTGTTGACACATATATCTTGTTGTACAATCAGTTGTTGCAAGAGCTTGATTCCAGTTGACAATATCGGTTTGAGAGTCATAATGTACTCCCCATTTATTTACTAGTCGGTCATAGATATGATCCGTTGTTGATGAATCATCATCCTCTTTTTGAACCACTGGTTTGATAGTCTAAGTTACAGGATCAACTTTGACTGCACGTTCACGATTTTCAAAAGTGATTTTTCCTGTACCATAGTTATGAATTACTTGTGCAACTCATAACCATGGACGTCCCAGTAGGGCTCGGTAGACATTTGGTGCTTTCGGAAAGTCCATTACTACAAAAGTAATGACGAACTGAACTCCGACAATTCTGACAGGTATATTTTCAACCATTCCCCGCGGATCAGCTAGCTTAATGGCAAAAGTCGCAAGCTTAATCCTTGTAAGGCCACACTTTGCACATAGCTTTGTAAAAATAAGGTTAACTCCCAAACCGCCATTTATCATGGCTGCCTCTTTATAAATTGCTTATGTTGTATCGGCAGGGTGATATTTCCTAAGCTGTTCCAACATGGAGTACTTCATTAGATTCTTCAAATCCAGCACAAAAAAGTGGTTCTTGATGGACTTCTGCTTCAGTTTGAGTTAATTTTTGCACTAATACTTCTTTTGCTTTTGGCACCAACTTCAGGAACTCTCCCAACAAAATATTGACCGTACTAGACAAAATATTTATGTTTGCGACATTTTTGGTTCAGTCATCTTGAAGGATTCTTCATGATGATGCAACTGAGTATTCATATTGGTTCATGGATTATTTGGTGATTGCATTGGTAGGGCTGGCAAGGCTAATCGTTTTAGATATCCAAGATGAGGTTTGGTTATCGGATTCCCTCCATAGAGAGGTTTCCCATATCCCATCTGGGCATATTGTTGCAGGATAATCCGAAGATTAAAGTGGCAAAAAGCAGTCTCATGATCAGGCAAATTACACAATATGGCAGATACTGGTTTCTATACGATTTTTCAATTGAAGACATTCATTTGTCATGTGATTGCCCATACGGATGGAACACTAGACATTTTCCTTGGTAGGAAAAGTCTTTGCAAACTTCTCAGGTTCCTTGTTCGCTTGTCCATGGAAATCTTCCAATGCTTTGATCTTCTCATCAAATTGCAACTGCAACTTTTCCATCTGTTTTTGCTGGTTTTTCCCCAGTTTCTCGGACTCATTGAGCATCATTTATGCAGTAGCATTGGCATTCGTTGATGCAATAGTGGTGGATGTCATAGTGGTCTGCCTTGATGTATAAGGCAACATACCAATATTCGGCTCATCATCTGAATCTTCATCCTCCTCCCGAATTGCATCGTCCACAGTGTTTTGCAAAATTGCGTACTCATTGTGGCGTTTCAGCTCACGTCTGATCCTTTTAGATAGACCTGACAAAAACCACATAATCATGGTTCGCACTCAGATCTGAGGCATTTAACTCGTTCAATGTAATCTTGTACCATTTCTCTCACTTTCCCATTTTAATTTTACTTAAAAGTAAGAAAGGGTCTTCCATAAACTTTCGAGGTTTGAACCATGTGATAAGGGCTCGTTTAACAATTTTCAAATTCGTATGCTCAGTTTCTTCTTGATTATAATACCAATCTTGTGCTACACCTGTTAAGGCCATTGGAAATAGCTTAAGTTTATCATGGGGAAAAACTTTACCATAGACTTAACAAGATTCAGCATAGATTTGGAGAAATCTAACTGGATCTGTTAATCCATTGTATTTGGATAGATCCAAATGGGGTGATTTCCTAACAATGATTGGATTGACCTCCTGAGGAGCACCTCTAGGAGCAGCCATTTTTCCTTCGAATTAAATCAGTCAGACAATGAGATTGGATCTAGATTTTCAATTAGAAACTATCTCAGATCTGCAAAATTCCTTTCATTTGACAATAATCAGATTTTTGATTTTTGAAAAAAAGATCTATGATCAAGCGATCGACACTTCTAAGAATGATGAACTCTCAGACTCAAAATCAAATTGAACCATATTTGATCCAAAATTGGACAGAGACTTGATGTGGAAAATCAGAACCTAAAAATAGTACTAGCGAAGGTTTCCTAGGCGAAGGGTGACTCAACGAAGGTTCAGCAATGTTGTTTTTGAAAGAAAAAAAAAACTCTCTGATCAGGCTTTTCTGACAAATACTGGTGCAAATAACCTTCTCCGAATTCTCAAACAATGAATCTGACTTAGATAAAGCTAGGATAGAACTGGCGAAGGTTCTTGACACATAAAAATATTATTTTCTATAGTTTGGCGAGGGTAAAAATAGAGATTTTCTATGATCCTGATAAGATGAATGTTCACCGAACTCAAAAATAATAAACTACTATAAATTGAATAATCTGAAAACTAGGCAAAGGTTCTGGTGAAAAATCAAGAGTAATACTGGTATTTTGCAAAAAAGAGACTTTTTTGACAAAAATATGACAATATGACAACTAATCTTTTGGGAAACCTTCACCCAACTTACTAATTATCAAAAATAGTAAGTGGAACTAACACAGACTCTGGCGGAGGTTTCGACAAAGGTTCTTCTCAGAGAACTGATATTTTTGTAGAAAAGTGTAATTTTCCACAAAAGGTTATCAGCAACTAGACGAACAATCACTTTGGCCTTCTATTTTTTGTAATATTCTTCATCGACCTGGCAGTAGATAGATCTGAATCACACCTATGCACAGTGAATCAGGTGAAGGTTCTTTTTATGAAATTTTTAGGGTTTTGATGGTTTTTTGGTATTTTTTTTAAAGTTTTGCTGATGTTTTTGCAAATCTACTGAGAATGAATCTTTGTTGTTCAATCTAAAAAATCTGTGAATAAAATTGAAGCTTGCTGCAACTCAACGAAGGTTTCCTGAAAGAGAGTAAAAAGTTATCAGTTCTGATGACAATTTTTTGTCTCCTTTTGACCAAGATCTGGCAGATTTGACCGATTTTTGTTGTTTTTTCTGATTTCTCAGATCCAGATGGATCTGAAGAATGGTGATCTGAGTAGTTGTCCCTGTTCAATAATCAGATTAGATTTCAAACAAGCAAGTCCTCTCAAATCAGGCAAAATCACTCCCAAACTGACCCTAAATGCAGATTTAACACTATTCATGGCACGACAAGATGTCTAATGCAAGTTAACCATCTAACAAACATGCTGCAAACTGAAAAATTGGCGTAGCTCCTCGGCAACTGCGCCAAAATTGTAGTGGGTTTCTTTCCTAGCCTATCCTCAACCCAAGATCCAAGCAATCTAGCATCAAGGAGATGAAGTTAGTTGTCACATGTAGGTTCATTCCCATGAGAGTGATAGCATATCTCAGAATTCAACATGAATGGAAGATCCATATTCAACTCTAACATCCATTAACCCTAAGCATTAACACTACAACCATTAACACTATGATCCACAATTAAGATGGCTTACTCTTTTTCTCTCTTCCTTTCTCTCTCGTAAAAAGCATAAGAATGTACAATCCCAAAAACATTCAAATTCAAATTAATAAATCCAAAGAAAACATGAGAGATGGAGAAAAAGTGAGAGAGAGCAAGGATGTTCATAAATCCATTTCACAAGAGAACCAATCTGCTTTATTGAAATGAAGATATGTACATGTGGAGGAAACTCGAGTTGGTCCCTTTTTATAGTGGAGAGCTTTAAAGACCCTGGCCTCAAGATCCTATTGGTCCATTTTTACCTCCCTAACTATTCATATTTAAAAAAGAGTGGGAACTCATTCAAAATTGGAGGAAACCAATTTGAATTTGAAGTTAAACCAATTTTGGTGGGAGTCCCAACTTTATTAACTAACTTGACATTTAGGGCCTGCAACATTAAAATTCCCGCAAAAAGGCCTAAAGTCCTATTATTGACTTTCTAATTATCAAATCTCTATTTGATCATCGGGTTGGACTTACACACGCAGGGTGCCAAATCCCTCTCACTTATTAGCTAGGGTTAGGGTTGTCTTGGGATCCGCAAACCCTCCAACACTTATGCATCAAAACTTACCACAATCCAATAATTAGGGAGTAAAATCATCCTACTACAAGTATTTTGACCTAAATTGAGATTTGGACCACAAAGATCCCCATTCTACACTTGAAATGCTTGATTTTGACAAGGAATCAACCCAACACACTCTAGAGTTGATGGTGCCTCCACATCACTCACTAGAAATGGCTTCTTCTCCAAATATAGCTTGCAACAAAGCTATGATACCATGTTATAAAGAAGATCACAAAGATCCATTTAGGAGAGCATATCTTTAGCTAATTTGGAGAGCATATCTCGCTTCATTACAAATGTAGAGATCATGCATCTACTACACATAGATGATGAAAAACAAGTGCTTGTCATAAACACTTAGATATGATAATTTACTGTCAAGATCTCACCATATCACCACCAAAATGCAAAAATGGAGGTAGAAACCCAAAGAGATATTTTTCATAAAATAAAAAATGCATATTGGCCATTGCCAAATAGACTCAACTTAACTAGTTAATATTTTTCACATCACCCCTCCAAGCTCTTGCTCCACACACTTTGCTCCAAGCTCCAAGAATCAGGACCCCAAATTTTGAAGATTTTGCACTCCTCTCTTGGCTTCCTCTTCAGTAATGTCCAACAACAAAACCACCTAGTTTTGGCTCTGATACCACTATCAAATTGTCAACCAACTATTCAAGACTAGGAGACTACAACAAGGAAACAATAGGGAATTAGATAGTGGATAAACCAACCCAAAGTCTAGATCTAACCCCCAAGTTGTGGATCAATCACACTCAATAGGAGAGAATCGCACCAACATCATATAGCTACAATATTCACCAAAATCAAGCATACACTAGTGAGCCCTATGGGTATACTTATACCCTCCAAGGACCATGCACCACTAGTAGTGCATTGGGACACCTCAATAGTCACATCAGTAGCCTAACTAGGCCACCTCATCCATCTAGTTCTTCTATGAACCACTGACATACCCATAAGAATCCACCATCTTGAGTTTTAGGCCTCTTAACCATTAATTATGACATTAAATTGGCAAGGGATATTAGACAATATTTTCAATAACACATGCCACAACAGATCAATGTCACTATCTTAGTTGAAACTGCAAAAGATATCTTGGAAGAGCACAATTATCTATAATTTGGTACTATCTACAAAAAGGAAAAGAGAGATTTTTTTTTTTGGCATATCAAGATCCAACCACATAAATTGTGAAAGATTCTTTAATGAATATACCAATAATTCAAGAACAAGGGAATAAAAATTGCCGGTGGGTGCCATGTGATGTGGGCAGGTCTAGGAACTCCAACTAGAAAACATTGTCGAAAATGGGCGATTGGTGTGAAGAGTGTTTGCATAGGCCTTGATAGACCATTCATCTATCACCTTAATTACAGGTTTTGTTTTCCTTTGTATGTCCTCTATAGCATAGCTTTAGAGAGAGAGAGAGAGAGAGAGACATAATGAAGGATTGAAATAAAGGTACCTTAGGGCATTTGGGAACTTGAAATGATTGATTGTTAAAAGAGCTATTTACATTGAAAAGGTACATAGTCCATCGCAGCATGGCGCATGCTTGAATCCCAGCCACTGCGTAGTGACATTGTAAGGAGCTTGCTCCGCTCTTGGCATTGCCAAGATGGCGTGGCCAGGCTGTATATATTGTGTATAACCCACTAGTGGCGTAACTCTGTATCCAAAAAAAAAAAAAAAGGTGCACGTATAAGAAAAGGCATACTATGCATAATTTCTCCTTCTAATACTATTTGATTATACATATATGTATTTGAAACCCGAAAACTAGATATTGCAAAGGCTGTCTTAAAGTCCCCTAAAAATCATGCACACAAATCCAAGCTCACAAATAAAATACATTTACGAACATGATCCACAACTCTTAAGGTATTCAACTTATTTTAATAGCAAAAATTAGTATTATCATGGTGATCTCCCTCAAAGTTTGAGAGTATTAGTCCCATCTATATTTTTTTTTGAAAACTTAAAGATACTATTCGATTTTCACAAATGTACAAGTACAAAAGTTAGCAGTTCGAGGATAGCTGAGACAGTAAAAAAGTCCAAAAGGATAGCCTATACATCCTACCAACACGGACTATAGCACACCACGCAGGGAGGCAGTCCAAAAAAACTTAGTATGCATAAAAAAGGCCACCATACGCAGACAAGCCACAGTTGATACAGGAGTAGTATGGACTCGGAAAACGTGCTCATTCCGTACTATCCAAGCTTCCACAAAATTGACAACCTACATATATGCCACATAGTTAATGCGGAGCCATTAGAAATAGTAGAGTCGCACAGCAAGACGGACTCAATGTCAAGAAAGAATGTGAAGCCCCGGCAAGGGCGTAGGTTGGAGAGGTCAGCCCATAAGTTTCTTCGACAGTAAAAGAACATGTGTTCTACCGTTTTTTCTTCCAAGTGTAGGACAAAGGCGATCAGTGATAAAAGGCCACTTAGACAGAAGCGGGAGGGATTTAGTAAGAATACGGTAGGCAAGGTATCTGAGTTTTCCAACGAGGAGAGAGTGAGAGAGAACAAGTCTTTTCCTCCAACGAGAAGGGTCAAGGGAGACGGACTAGAGAGAGTTGAAAAAACTCGGGAAAAGAGAGGGGTTGGAACGACGATGCAAGGCAGTATAAGAGAAAAGAGGGGGGCACCCAACCTTGAAGGTCAAGAAGCGGAAGGGGGGAGAGATGCAGGGGAATTGCTGAGGAGATGGCAAGGAAGAGGAGGGAACATTCAAAGGTGGAGAGAGTCAAAGAGAAGGAGAGGCGAGGGTGGGAGGAAAAAAGAGAGTAAGTGCCAGAGGGAAAGATAGAAGAGGTCCAAATGGCCTCATTGGGAGGTACTAGGGAGGCATCATTCCAGGAGAAGAGGGAGCAGAAGTCTAGAAAAATACAAGCAAGGTTCTTAAGCACGAAGGGCCCTTTGAAACAAAAAGAATAGCCAAAAGAAAAGAGATTTCACAAAGTTGGTAGGGGTCGGAGCAAAGGAGGGACGTTCGTGGAGGAGGCGATATAAGAAAGCACAAACGCTTGCCAGTGGTGAACAGGATGCAGGAGAGAAGAAAGGCGACGAAGCACCAAAGAACAATTCTTGATGGCGGGGTCCAGGATACCCAAACCACTATCTCGAGTAGGAGCAGAACAAACGAACAGAGAAGCGGACACTTCCCAGCTCAGAGGGAATGACGAAAGGATTTGGTGAGGGCGTCGTGAAGGGAATGAGTACCCACAAAGAGAGAGGAAAAGTAAACTGGATAAGCCAAAAGAATATGCCTAGCCACCAAGACTCTAGAGGCAAAAGACATAAAATGTGGATCCCAAGAGGCCAGTTTAGCAACAAGGGAGTCTAGAAACCAGCGAGAACGCTCCATCTATTTTTCCTATATACTCAACTTTAAGTGTGTGGTTCAAAAATCAACTCCCAATCATTATGTAACATGTTCCATAAAGATTTTTTTGCCAATGTTGTTCTCAATAGATTAGAGAGTCAATGAGTAAGAATGAAACATAAGCCCTTGATGCATGTTTAATCTCACCTCCATTAACATTTAAAGCCTTTTGTTCCTTGGCATTGGGTGCTTGTGATGCAAAGTGTACATAATGTGCATATGATGCTAGCATAGAGAAACTTTGCTACGTAAGAGGAATGGGTCCCAAAAGTTTGAACAATACATTCAATCAATACTACTGCATTCTAATTGGCATATGATAAAATCGTCATTCTACATGAGCTTCATTGGTAACATAGTTCATAGAGCGGGCATTTACCTAACCAACAAAGTTCACAAGAAATACTACATTCCCCTAATGTCCCAATCATTATGTAACATGTTTCATAAAGATTTTTTTGCCAATGTTGTTCTCAATAAATTAGAGAGTCAATGGGTAAGAATGAAACATATGCCCTTGATGCATGTTTAGTCTCAACTCCATTAACATTCAAAGCCTTTTGTTCCTTGGCATTGGGTGCTTGTGATGCAAAGTGTACATAATGTGCATATGATGCTAGCATAGAGAAACTTTGCTACGTAAGAAGAATGGGTCCCAAAAGTTTGAACAATACATTCAATCAGTACTACTAAATTCTTATTGGCATATGATAAAATCGTCATTCTACATGAGCTTTATTGGCAACACAGTTCATAGAGCAAGCATTTACCTAACCAATAAAGTTCACAAGAAATACTACATTCCCCTAATTGCTCTTGTATTTTTTCAATATTATTTGAGAGAATTTAAAGAGCTTAAAAATCACAAAGGACAATTCATGACCATAATTGTACCTAAAGTGGTGGTTGTACATCACCTCATGAATAAAGTTCACTTAGAAACATTTCTCTCCACATTTTACTCATCTTCTCATCATACTTGGTTCTGCAAAAAAAAAATTGATATTATTCTCATCCCAACCCTTTAAAGAAAAGGCCTTGCTAGAAAGATGAAATGTTATAGAATTACAAATTGCATAGTGGGGCCTATATTAAATTTCGTTATAAAGGATCAACCTTGCTATGCTTCACAATTTGGTCCACTAGTAACCAGGGTGATTTTCTTAGCCCACAAGCTTTCACGTGAAAGGAGAGACTTATGCCCATGTATCATATTAGAAATAATGATTTGTTATTGTGTATGAAACAAATTGGAAGAATAACTGCATACTCTCGAAAGGACTATGGGTGATCCGCAAAATTGAGCCAGCATGAATCCCCTACGATCTTCAAAATTGAACCAGCATGAATTTTCTGCGTGAAAGTAATAGCCTTCCTATCAATCGAGATGAGCATAAAATGAACGTAATGGATTCTTTGCGCTGATTACGCCCAATTTTTGGGCTTTTGAAAAAGCATAAACTGTCACTGGATTCTTTAAAAAAATTTCAAAATTCTGGAGCACATACCAAACGTGCATCAGTCTGTGTCAGACTGTGCGCGTTAGACTGCCACATGGCAGTTTCTCATTGATCCAAAAAAAACCCACACTGCTAATTATGCTTTGTAAATGGCATGTGGAAAAGTCAACGACTCCATTAAGCAATGGAATGAGCCGGGCACAAGCCATTCTGCCCAGTTCGACTTTCCAAAAAAATTTAGGCTCGGCCCCTCCGGGCCTCGCCCAAAAATTTTTAAAAATCCTTACCGGGAATGGCCTGTACTGGGCTCCTTCCATAATACATCAAAAGTCTTGAAAGTAATCCATACTAGCGTTTCATTCTAATTTCTATATGCTCTAGTGGAAGAGCTTGTTAAGACGATATATGATTTTACAAGGCAGTTTTTGGGCAAAGATGGATCTCACTCTGTGATGACGAAAGCCATCAGTATACACTCAAACTTGATGTAATTCTACACGAGAAACTCGTTTGTATCTCGTTCGATATTCATCTTTCAGAAAGAGAAAACAAAAATTTGTGTTCTAATGGAAAAAAAACCACGTTGCTTGGGCTCTGATCTCACTTTGAAGCGGCTCTCGGTTCTTCTGTAAAACCAGGCAAAATGACGGCATCCTCTTGACCATCCAAAATTGTCCTCAGGCGGTCGCTTGGTACATCAAACGCAACTGCCAAAGTGTCGTCGTCCAATGCCCTCAACACAGACGTAGCACCTGTAGGAAGAAACAGAGTTCTAAACTTTTCAATTCCATGATGCAGTTGGTAATTTAATTAAAATCAATTTGAACACTTCATAAATGGACATACTTTTTCGAGAATATCTTACTAAATTTTGACATGCCTTCAAGCTTTAGTATATTTTACTAAATTTTGATAGTTGGATAACTGGAAACACTTGGTGGGACAGTGATTCTGAGAAAAGTACCTGCCAAGAATTGAGGTTGATTAGGACGTGAAGACGTACTAAATCCTACAAATTCAAATGGCCCGTCTCGCGAAGCAATTTGGCACATAGGGTAATAGCGTGGAACCACAAAAATTGTTCCTACATCTACCCTTTGATCCAGAGCAGAAGAGCCGTTCGGATATGAGATCTGTATTGTTCCCGTACCATTAGTCACCACAGCGATCTCTGTAGCTCTGGGATTCCAATGTGGTGCCAACACTGCTCCCTATTCGACGATCGCAACAAAGGTTAGTTAAGAGATTAACTCCAAAATTTAGTTAGGCAGAAGGCTTTACAAAGCAAATTACTCACAGGTTTCAAGCTGACAGCAAAAACCCCTGCATCCGCTTTCTTCAAAGGACGATATTCTTTCCCATCAACAGCAATGGTCCATCCATTCTTGTTTCTGAAACCACGGTGTTTCTTCAGAAGATTATATGGCCTGTAATCCGCTGCTTTCTGGAACATATTTGGAACATAATCTCGTACAATGTTCATCCAGCTCCAGGATGACAATGACCGACTCATCATTTCGCTTTGCCGTCGAGTAGTGTAGACAATAGGCCCTTTGCTCTGTGCACTTAAAATCTCCGTCACCTCTTCACGTGATACCTGAATCTCTACGGCAGATCGTAAATTTTTGTTGCACATTATTTATTGCAGCGTTTGATATCTATCGATTGAATCATTTGACAAATCGGAAAATTTAAAAATTACCTTGAAATTTAAGGATTCTTGATGGATGTAGCTTCGTTTTATTTTAAACCGTGTTAGTCTCTCAAACAGGAATTACGAATATGATGTTTTTTATTCTTTAGCCGGGATTAAAACTGAGTCTTATTCGGTGGTCACGTTTAAGCTCTGAATCTACAACGTTTCACAATAGTCATTGATAGATCTACCTTCAACGCTGCTGCTAGCACGTCTGAATCGAAACCGGAGAGAACCGTTGGAGGGTCGAATCCACCTGCCACATAGAAAGACTGTCCAAATGAAAATATAAGTTCTATCGACCTTGGTAGCAACCTAGTACAATAATGCAGAAGCAATGGATCATGCTATCAGTAGTATTCAGTACATAACAAATGGAACTTATGATTGCTACTATGACCTTTGAAAAAATCTCACCTGAAAACGGCCACGTTTATCCAGGCTCTCAGATGTATCAAAGAGGCCAAAGATCCTTAGACGCTGGGCGACATCAGTATTAAAAAGATAGAAGACATTTCCTCCAGGAATTATCATAACATCTCCTGTTTCCATGTCTTGCTGGCTGAGTCCATCATCCCTTACCCATCCTAACCTCACTTTACCTGTTGCATGCATACTATACAGTGTGAATTTCGCTGGACATTCATGCCGTAATTGATCCATATTTTGAACTGTTTACAATTATATAGCAACTTTGAATAAGACCAGATTCACCGTTTTATGTAACTTTCATATCACTAGACGAGAATCCTGAGACAACGTACACAACTGTGTGCCTGTAATGTATATTCTCGTTGAATAGAATACGTCGTTAAGCGCATATAACTGCGTATTAAGGACAAAAACTGCTCAAATTCTAGCTGTTCTAGAATGGACTTGAATATAAAACCGGTATATATTAAGCTACTAAAAACATCTTACAAGCACATGATAATAACGAAAGGACAAAAAATTCCAGATTTTGTATCTGATGTCACTAGCAAAGAAATGATATATTCTAGATCGAGAGTTGCTTTGAAAGCTTTCATATATCAGTTGAAATACGCATAATCTTAATAGAAAGTACACATTATTTACACAAGTTCAAAAACTTCAAATGCCAATTTGAATTTCATGCCTTGTTGCACGTAAAGAACGCATGATGTATCAATATATTGAGGAAGGAGGAGAGCCTGAGGTTCCAAGGTGACAAAATTCAATCCGATTTGATGCACTTGCAGCAGATCCTCTTGTTCACCAGAAATAATTTCAACTGTACCAGCCTCGGTCTTTACAAGTCGCAGAGGCTCACTCAGTATGAACGGATTTCTGGCCCTGTGCCTATGAACATTTGAGTTTTCTTGCAGAAGTGATCCACCATTGTCGACAAGAAAGAGCAGCACGCACAATATGAGCCCAATACTGCTGAAAGTCATTGAAATCTTCATTCTCAAAGCTCTTTATACACCCTGATCACTACTACAAATTTAATAAGAGAAATTTTAGGCTCTCTTGAATTACGTCAGCTGAGTCTTCTCATTTCAGCTAAACCTTTTAGTTGAGTACTGACCTATCAAAACATCATAAAAACACGTACGGCCTGTATAGTCACAAAATCTGCGAAGGACAAGATTATATGAAACACAAATCAGTTGGTTCATTTACAAGATAATTAACGAGGCCTTCGCATAAGGAATTTCCTTGTTCTTCGATCAGTTTCACAAGTAAATCACACAATGAAATGCACTAATCATAAGCCATACTTTAAAGCCCAGGTCAGATCTAACACATATTAAGACTAGGATCCTATGATATGTAGAGAAGCTTACGATTAAGGAGATACCCGATCTTCGATCCTTGATCTTGTTCGATTTCTTTGCAGCAAGCAAAATTTTGAAACGCCAAGCGTTAAACAGAACTAGAACTAGCTTTGTGTGCATGCAAACTACTCCGATTTCAACTTACACGTGTTGGGTTGGTGCCACCTCCAGCCTTTGATCCGCGTGTTTACTTGGGTGAGATCAGTTGGCACATCTACCACTCACCACCATTGCTCCGAGGGGGTATATAGATTTTGGCTTTTTGCCCCCCAAAGGGAGCGTTTTTGCCCCCAAAGTGGGTGAGCTACTGAGCTAAATCTGACTATCTGTTAGAAGTTTAGTTTTTTTGTTTTGAAAGCTTAAAGATACTATTATATTTTCACAAATGTACAATTACAAAAAGTAGCAACTTGAGGCCAAGTCAGTAAAAAGGTCCAAAAGAACAACCCATAAACCTAGCAAAAAGACTCCAGCACACCACGCACGGAGGGAGTCCAAATATCTAACTAGTATGTATAAAAAAAAGTAGCTACACGAATACAAGTCACAGTTGATAGAGAGGAAACAACGCCTTTAGAAACTTGTTGATTCCATGCTAGCCAAAGCTTCCACAGTATCACCAACTTGCAAACATGCCACAGGGTGAGAGTAGAGCGATCCGTAATACAAGAGTTGCCCAATGGTACTAATGTTCGGAGAGAAGGTGAAACCCCAGTGGGGGAGCACGCATGTAAGCTCAGTCCATAAATCTTGTCAACAATAAAAGAATAAAAGCTCAACCGTTTCTTTTTCTAGTTGGCAAATGGGACAAAGCCGGTCATTCAAGAGGGGCCATTTAGACAACAAGGGAAGCGCCTTGGTAAGAATGTGATATGCAAGGTAACGAAGCTTCCCAACAAGAAGGAAATGAGCGATGTGAAGCCCTTTCCTCCAATAAAAACAGTCGTGCAAAATAGACCAAATGGAGTTAAAAAAATCATGAAAAAGAGAAGGGTTATGACGACAGGGCAGGGCAGTATAGCTAAGGAGAGAATGGTCAAGGGAAAGCTCCTAGCCATCAAGGCTGCGGGAAGGAGAGGGAGAGATATGCAAAGGGATCGCAGAGGAGGAGGCAAGGAAAAGGAGGGCACGCTCACTGGAAGAGAGAACGATAGAAGGCAAAATCTAGCAAGGAGGGACATGGACAATCTGGCCGAGAGTTATGAGGCCTTTAGAAGCCAAGGACAAAGAGAGACGAGGATGGGAGGAAAAGAGAGAGTGAGTGCGTGGAGGGAAAAGGGAAGAAGTCCAAATGGACTTATCCAGTTGATGATGAGCAAGATCAGCCCAAGACAAAAGAGCGCAGAAGTCAAGAAACAAGCGAGCAAGGTTCTTGAGCACAAAAGGGCCTTTGAAATGGAAGAAACAACCAAAAGAGAGGAGTTTGACAAAAATAGGTGGGCGTTGGAAGAGAAGAGGGACTACAGCGGAAGAGGCTATGTAGGAAAGGAGGAACGCATGCTAGTGTAGAGATAGATGCAGAAGAGAAATAAGACGACGAAGCACCAAGGAGCGATTTTTGACGCCAGGGTCACAAATACCAAGCCCACCATCCTCTATAGGGGCTGAACAAACAGACTAGGAAAGGAGAGGCCGCTTCCTAGTCCACGCTTCCTAGCCCAAAGGAATCGATGAAGGATTTAGAAAGGGAATCATGGAGGGAACAAGATCTTGTTGGATGATTATGTCTGTCCATTACCATGAGGATAATATGGCGTGCTGAATCGATGGATCACGAAGAATTTCTCCAATAGGACCTTGATGGTCTCTCGTGCATCAGTTGTTTGCACTGCCTTGGCTTCTACCCATTTGGTGAGATAGCCACGATGATATATCGGGCTTGTGAACTTCTTGCAGCTGGGTGGGTAGGACCGATGTAGTCCAATCCCCTCTTTTCAAACGATGATTGAGCTAGAACTGGATGTAATAGATCATAATTCAATCTTGTCGGTCTCCTAGCTCGTTGGCACACATTGCATTTCTTCAAGTACTCCTCTGTATCTTTATGAATTGTCAGCCACCAGCATCTTGATTTCAAGATCTTGCAAACTGTAGGGTAGTGATTTATTTTCTTGGCCCCACATGAGATATTCAACTATGTCTGCGGACCATTTTGGTACTGTACTAATATAAAATAAGACAGCATCCGATAACTCACCATCAGGTTGGGTTGCAGTTTTCTTTCTTTTCATTCACGACACATGATCTGCCATATAATGTTGCTTGCCCTTGCACACCACTATCCGAAAATCAAACTCCAACAATAGCAGCAACCACTGAGTGATTCGTCCTGTGTTGCAAGTTTTATTAACTATATAGAACAAGGTTGGATGGCCCATATAAGATACCAAATGAGTGGCCATCAAATAATGCCTAAACTTCTTGACAGTGTAAATCATGGACATTGTTTCTCATTCTATGGTTGAATAGTTCATCTCTGAATCACTGAGCTGTCAGCTGAAAAATCATATTGGGAAGTTTTAATGATCGCCAAGTGAAGATCTTCAAGGATCTTGTCACATGCAAACCAAAAGGACACCTATGGAGCATCAACCACCCAACCAATATGGAGAGGCTAGTCAATACCCTAACCAATCCACCCCCAAGCCACAGTGAATGAACACAAGAGAGGAGAGGAAACCTGGCTCAAGAATCTGAAATTCCAATAGGGAGGAGAGAATATTCCTCTTAAGATCCCCATGCAGTCTATATTGAGCTATGACCTCCTATTCTTGCATTGAAGCAGTCATTCACCATGCATGTGCTCCTATGTCCAATTATAGGTCTGGGCCCTCCTATGATTATTAATTACTTGTGACAACCATGTCCGGAATGACGTAGCATAACTAATCACCGCATACAACTGGAGTGACCGGCTATCCATGTCATGAATTATTCTGATTCCCTTATACATGACATGGACATAACAGAAGTCCTTTTTGCATTCTCCTGGCTGGGTCAAAATGGCTCCCATTGCATACTCTGATGCATCAGTATGCACATGAAACTCTATGGTCCAATTGGGCGGTCGTAAAATTGGCGCTGGTCTTGCTTATTCCACAAAATCTAGAATGAAGATCCGATAGTAGTTAGCATGACCCATAGAAACATAGACTCTGCAAATCATCCCTGGTGGTGGAAAATCAACAATGACCCTTATCTTTGATAAATCTGTGGTGATTCCGTGTCTTGATACAATATAACCCAATATAAAACCATGTGTCACCCAAAATTGACACTTTTCTGGGTTCAAAAATATTTGATACTTGCGGCGTTGCTTCAACACTTTCTCCAAATTGGATAGATGTTCTGAGTCCGGCCCATGCACGCACAGATCATCCAAGAAAATCTCCAGAAACTTCTACAGGTACACTTTGAATGTCGTTTGCATTACTCGCTGAAAGGTACTTGAAGCATTGCAAAGTCTAAATGGCATCACCTTATAGGCATAAGTCCCCCATTCAGTGGCGAATATTGTCTTATGTTGATCTCCCAGCGTTATCTTTACTTGGTTGTAGCCGCTGAAGTCGTCCAAAAAACTTTTCTGCTCCGGCTACTCGATCCAAAATACTTTCTGTGAAAGGTAAGGGAAAATGACCTTTCTTGGTAACCACATTGAACGCCTTCAGAAACACACAAATTCACATTTTGTCGTTCTTCTTGGGTACTATGACTATAGGTGATACCCATTATGTGTGCTCAATTTCATAAATGAAATCAGCATCGAGCAGCTTCTACAACTCCTGTTTGATCAACTCTGTGTAATTAGGATAGCAGCGGTAATATCGGAGGAACTTGGTGAAGAAACAAAATGTTTCTAACTACAAAGCCTTGCTAGCTTTCATCCCTCCGCCTGACACAAAACACGAAGACGAATGGTTTGTAAACACGAAAGTCAAAGGAAACGAAGACGAATGGTTCGTGAACACAAAAGATTCACAAATGAGAATCTTTTGCGGTCTGGCACGAGAACCTTTTGCGGTCCAGTACGAGAGAAGTTAGATGACGGAGACGAAACTAACGACGCGACACAAAAAATGTTGCGAAACACGTTTTTCCCTCATGCTCCAAAGAGTACCAGCAAAGATCACACAAATACCCAGAAGTACAGAAATTTGATCTAATGGCATGACGTCAGCAGATACTCCCTAGGTCGTGGCTAATCTGCCACTCTTGTAATTCCCTGATTAGTTGTAGATGCTTAATCACTCTAATCTTAGATTTACATAGAGCGACTATACTTACTGGATGATACTTGACATATAGATCAGCAGAGATATACACAAAAGTGTAGTGAAGTAGTCTGATGCTAGTAAGCAATCAAGACGAAATTACAAAATACATGTCCGCCTGCGTGCGAAGACAATTTTGTCTAGGATCTATAGATCCAACTGTCCGCTAGTAAAGCGAGACGATTACTCGTGAGAGAACCGTGTTTCCCCCACGCCAATGCACTGCGTGGATTTGCATGCAGTGCTTGAAGAATCAGAGAAAGATCAATATAGATGATTTTCTTGTTGTGTCTGATCTAGAATGCAAATGTGTCTGCTGTCATTCATGTGTCTGAATTCTCTTGTTCATTTTAATTCCGCATCTTGGTTGAAACTATGTTGAATGCTGCATTAATTTTATAAACGTAGATCAGCAGTGCCTGACTACATACTGGAGGACTGTAGGAGTGATACAACCAGCAGTGTCCAGTGATCGCATCTGAACTCCATCTGAGTCGCAAGAGGATCGTGGTTGTCGTGACTGTTTCGATTCTCATCAGTGGTATCAGAGCATATCACACTTATCAGTGGTATTAGAGCAAACCTACCTATCTTGTTATAGTCTGACATAGTTGAGAAGCTATCAGATCCAGGAAGCCAAGCATTCTGACAATCAACCATTAACAAGGGAATAGACTCCAAGAAGCAATGGCTTCAATCAGCAGCATGCAGAGCAAGATCTGCACAATACTTGATTCTTCAGGATCTAACTTTCTAGCCTTGAAAGTTAAGACATCACTCATACTCAAGGGCGAAGGACTCTTCCCTTGGGTGGATGGCACAGAAGAAATACCTACAACATCAGGCAAGGAGCTACGCGAATGGAGGGAGAAAAACGACAAGGCAGTAGCCTTGCTATCATCTTCCATCAAAGATAGTCTCACACTTGACCTGGCTACACTCTCCAAAGCTAAGGAGATGTGGGATGCATTGCTCACAAGATTTCAGACGAAATCAAGAAGTCAAATCATGATGCTAGAACATCAGTTGACGAATCTACAGTGGGATGGAAAAGACCTCACTTCTTTCGTGAGAAAGATGAAGGATCTATTCCTATCATTACATAATTCTGGAGCAGAGAATGCAGTGTCAGCTGAGAAGCAGCTCACGTACCTGTTGAGAGCCTTACCCAGATCATTCCAAACGACAAGAACCCTGCTCGCGAAAGATCCTACCATGAACCTCGAAAAGGCGATTGTCGAGATTCGAGAGGAAGTCAAGGCCAGAGAACACCTTGATCACAAGGATGGTTCTGACCAGGCCCTCTACGGCAACAAAGAAAAATCCAAGAAACAATTTAAGTCTAAGAGAGAGTCAAATCAGAGGCAGGATCGTGACCAGCAAGCAGAGGGGACCAGCAAAGGCAACTGGAAGACCAAAGGGAGGTCGAAGCAGAAAGGTGCAGACAAGAAGAATTGTGTAAGATGCAGAAGAGACGGGCATACAGTAGATACATGTTGTCTCAATTCCAAGATTGAGTGTATCCATTGTCATAAGAAGGGTCATGCAGCCATGGATTGCTGCCAAAATCTGAGAAACAAATCAGCATAGAACATACAGGAGAACAACAATAGTTCATCCTATGTCGAGGAGCCCGAGAGCTCGAAGATGGGCAAAGAAAGAACGAACAGAAATTGTTCGACCGCCTACATCTGTGAAGACGTGTGTGCAACATCAACATCTGACACACATGAGGTGATCCTAGACTCAGGAACCACCTTACACTTTGTGACATCAAGACGAATAATGTCTGATTTCAAAAGTGCAGATCCCTCAAGATTCATAGTTCATGGAGATGGATCTAGACATCAAGTGAACGATATTGGTCCACTATGACTCAATATAAATGGTTCTGTTCGTGCCTACTCTGCAACAAGACTTGCTCTCTATAGCAAGAATAGCAGATGCAAAAATGCGTGTGACGTTTTCTGACAAAGCATGCAACGTGGTTGATGCCAGTACTAGTACTCCCATCGCTCAAGGCAGAAGAAAAGGAAACCTATATCATCTGAAGGTACGCCTACTTGCAGATCAGGTGCATCAAACTCATGATGACCAGCCAGACACTCTGTGGCACAGGAGACTCTGCCACATGAACTCAATGGCACTTTACCAAGCAAGCCATCATGGAGCAATAACAAGGGCCAACATCTCAAATGCAACCAGTTCGACCACCTATGATGCATGTTTGAAGGGCAAGATGTCACGCACACCATTCGTCAAAGACTCCTACAGAATGACTAAGATTCTGGAGTTAGTGCATTCTGACATCTGTAGACCATTCAACGTGATCTCAGTAGGAGGTTCAAAGCATTATATAACCTTCATTGATGAGTATAGCAAATTTGCCAGAGTGTATTTTATTCAGAATAAATCTAAAGCACTTGATAAATTCACAGAATATGTGAATTGGGCTGAGAGATGTATAGGCAACAAGCTTAAGCAGATCTGGACAGATCGAGGTGGCGAATACATCTCGAATCAATTCACTAACTTCTGCAATGATCGTGGCATCTTTTACAAAAGGACTGCAGCCTACACACCGCAGCACAATGGTGTTGCTAAACGAAAGAACAGAACCCTGATGGAAGCTGCCAGATGTATGATGGCCTACTCGAAGGCTCCAAGGGTACTGTGGGCTGAAGCAGTAGCTACATCCGCATACATCCGGAACAGAACAGGCAAGTCTGGTGTCCCACACATGACACCACACGAGCTATGGTGGGGTAGAAAGCCCAACTTGTCTCACGTCAGAATCTTTGGCTGTGTAGCTTATGCACGTATTCCTGATAAGCTTCGAAAGAAGCTTGATGAGAAATCCGAGAAACGATTTTTGGTAGGTTATGACAACAATTCGTCATACTACAGAGTCTACATGCCAGACACGAACACTATGAAAACAGTGAAAGATGTCAGATTTGATGAGAGTAGGACAATGGCCAACGACGATCCTGTTAGCTACGAAATTCTGGAGAGACAATATTATGACCTGTCGCCAATGACAGAGGGAGCATAAGACAAACACGAAAACAAAGATTTTCGAGTCGTCTCCCATTCGAGCGACAAATCTGAAGAAGAAAGATTTGAGAGGCAGTCTGCTGCCACAGTTCTTGTAAACCAAGATGGTTCCAGACCGAGCAGATCAAACAAAGGCAAAGGCATAGTTGTCTCAGGAGGAATTCCTAGGAGGTCGACAAGACCACGAAGAGCGCCAGCACAATATGTGTCAGGCAGCTCAGCTTCCACATCAAAAGAGTTCTGCGGATTTAGTGGCGAACACAGACTTTCGAGGAGGTGATTGAAAGTCCAAAAAAGGACAGATGGATCCAGGCCATGAACGAGATGGAATCCATGAGGAAGAACCAGGTATGGACGTTGAAGCCATTACCACATAAGCGCAAGACTGTCAAATACAAATGGGTTTTCAAGCGGACCAGATGGGAACATCACGAAATACTGGTGCACAATGCATTGTGCGGAATTGCAGAACTCTGTCAGATGTTTGTGAGCGGAATAGCATCAAGAGAAAGATTGCCAACCTTTGATGAGCTCACAGGAATCTTGATGCAGGAAGAGCAACGGCGAGAAATGGTGGAAGCTAGACGTCAGAATACTGATGATCAGGCACTTGCGACACGTCAAAAAAAAGACAAGGGCAAGGGCAAGAAGAAGTCTAAACAGCAATTTGCCAAGTCTCAGGAGGATGAGGGATCTTTCAGTATGAGCAAGACAAAAAGGCAAGTGCTTCCATTGTGGTAAAAAGGGCCATTGGAAGAGTGAATGTCGCAAATTCCAGACGGAACAAGACAAGGGGAAACCAAAGCAAGCAGGTAACCTTGTCAATGAGGGTGAGATTGAAGACTCTAGCATCTTCATATCTGCATTGTCATGTAATCAAGATGATCAAGAGTGGTATATTGACTCGGGAGCCACAAGACACATGACAAGTAGAAAGAGTTGGTTCAGTAACTTGAAAGTGTTGGATAATGGAACGTCCGTTTCACAAGAAAATGGTGAGGTGTAAAATCAAATCTCAACCGACATTTGATCAAATCTCGATCGACATTTTTTGTTCGAATCTCGACCGATGCCCTCCTTGACGTCCCAATGCCCTCCTTTAGATCTTGACCGACCCCCCCTTCAGATCTCGACCGAAGGCTCTGGTGACCATCTCGACCGAAGGCTTTGGTGACCATCTCGACCGAAGGCACTGGTGACCATCTCGACCGAAGGCCCTGGTAACCATCTCGACAGAAGGTTATGGTGAGCATCTTGACCGAAGGCCCTGGTGACCATCTCGACCGAAGGCTCTAGTGACCATCTCGACTGAAGGCCTTGGTGACCATCTCGACCAAAAGTTTTGGATCAGTTCTTGACCGAGGCAATTAGATCAAATCTCAACTGGATCACTAATCTCGACCGGACCGAGATCTCTAATTGCAATTTTTACCGAACCATCAGCTTGACAGAGCCTTAGAGCTCAAAAAAAAAAGGCATGAACACCAAAAGAAATTTCAAAAATAAAACTTATATCAATAGAGAGCCCTTTTTATACTGAGTCTCCCCCTTACCTTCCCTACTAACCCAGAAACTATCAAAAATTAAAAAAATAAAAATAAAAACCCTAAAAAAAATAAAAAACACTAAAAAATCCAAAAACACCAGAAATCCATACAACACCCACAAACATACACGACAGTACCCAATGGACCAACATATTGATCTTGATATTCCAGTAGATTAACCATACGAAATAAGGTCCCCTACAGTTGAACAAATCAGACGTCATAGGTTCTATCGAATGTGGTCCCAACTCCATGAGCCATCCACAAATCCATTCGAAGGACAAGAGCCTGATAGAGCCGAGTCTTCATGGACACGAACCCATTTCATGGTGTTGAAGCATCACACGCCAGAACACACCTGAATGGAGCTCGTCCATTCTGAATCCAATTAGGATCCTCTGACAACACAACACGAGCACCATAGCACCCACCCGCTCAACCTGCTGCTCACTCGAGAATTTTCTTGCAAACTTCTACATTACCATGCAATTCACCAGCTCCATAATGCAAAAAGACACTAATATGAAATGAGTCCTTGTAGGAAGAAAGTGAAACCAATATTCCGTCATTTGCTACAATGTCCAACCAAGAGCAACCTCCACAGAGAACTGATAGTTTTTCTCCCCTTCTGCAACCTCAAATCTATTTGTCTTTCCACATGCTAGTAAGATTTCCAATGTGCCAATGCACAATAAATCTAGGAATCGGAAATCTAGACAAAGGTTCGGCACTGAATCTCTTGCTCAGAGAGGTACTCAGGACATAGTACCTCAACCATACATGCATCTCAAGCTATATCTTACAACATCTGCTATCATTGATGGTAGACTTAATGTTACCAATCCCGCCTTGTTTTTGACAAGGACATATCAGATTTTTTTACTCTAACTCCCAATGAAAATTGCAACTATCTAGGTGACGAGTCAATGTTGATGAATGACTTTTTGTTTGACTACGGTTTTCACTCTTTGTAACATTGGTATCTTCCTTGTTTATTTTTTTGATTTGGTAATTTCTTCTAATTGCATCTCTTTTTCTATATTTGTTTTTAGTTCATCAAGGATAGCCATTGAACAGGAGACGTCATGTAGCTTATCTCAAGAATAACTTGTCATTCATCTATCATCTTCAAATCACCTTATACAGAGTTTCAAATTTTTGAGCATATTCCAAATCCGCGAAATCCATATGACTTTAGAGTTGATTCATGTATCTCATACTTCTTTTTGAGTCAGCTACAGCAAGATCGAGACAAATTTAGTTAAAATGTGTTCAATCTTCAGTCCAGTCGCATGTTTGACGTGTTTTAACTGCGTGTTCCAACTGCCAATCCAACTTTGAGCACGCTGGATACAGCAACAACATCCCCGCCAACAAAAAAAAAAAAAAATTGGAGGGGAGAGTGGATTTGCAAGCATCCACTGGAGCACCCACATTGCCAACAACACCATCAGTAGGATCGAGCCAAGGTCACAAAACCAAAATCAAGTTTTATCAATTCCATGTGTTGTTGACTAGTTGTGAGATTGATAGAGACATTTGTGATTTCATCTTGACTTCATTTGTTGAAGCTTCAAGTGGGTGCTAAGTGCATAGGTTGAAGAAGTTTGATCATCATGGCAAACCAAGGAGGGTTCTTGTTGGAGAGCAATGATAGGCTTACCTCAAGCAGCTACTCAATATGGAAGGTAAGGATGGAATCCTTGCTAACTGTGAATGACATGATGGATTTTGTGCTAGGTATTGAAGAGAAACTTGATATTATCCAAGACCAAATCATTTATCGAAGGAAGGCCAAGAGGTTTTTACACATCTTCAAGATGAATGTCTCAAATGAGCTTCTCAAGGAGGCAAGAGCTTGTACTTCATCTTATGAGTCATGGAAGACTCTTTAAAAGATTTGTGAGACAAAGTCCACATATAGGGTGCTCACTCTAAGAAGTCAAACTCTTCAAAGCTATGAAATGGAAGGTGAAAGTGCTAACTCTTATGTGATGAGAGTTAAATTTCTTAATGGTGATTTAGCATGTGTTGGCGATGCTTTTGGTAACATTGAGATTGTTCAAGTGCTTCTTAATGGTTAAGGAGAGGGTTATGCTAATCTTGTTCAAAGTTTTGTTATTCAAAGAAGTTTTCCATCTATTGAAGAATTGCAAGAGGTGTTGGTGGCCGAAGAGGATAGGGTTATTCAATAAGTGAATCTACTTCTACCAATTTTGGAGATGAAGAGGAACTCTGTACCAAAGGAATGGCAAAGGAAGCAAGTGGAACAAGAAGAGTACCATGGATCAAGGGCAAGGTGAGGCAACATCCTCTTACGGTGGTAAGAAGGATAACTCTAAACTCAAGTGCTTTTATTGTGGCAAAAAGGGTCATTTTGCTAATGGATGTTGTAAAAAGAAAAGAGAGCAATTAGATAGCAAGCAAAGCAACCTCACTATTGATGAAGATGTTAGTAACGAAGTTGTTGATACTCTTATGATGTCTTCAAATCTTATATCAAGAGAAAGTGACAAAGAGTCATACTAGTTCTCATATGACTAGTCATAAGGAATTCTTTTCTTCCTTAGTCACTTATGTTGGAGTCAAGTGATCTACATGGCAAATGATGGTGAGTGTGTCAGTGAAGGTATTGGCTCTATTTCTCTTACTCTCTCAAATGAGAGAGAATGAATACGTGAAAATTTATTGTACATTCCTTCACTTTCAAAGAGTCGTCTTGGACAAAATGATTGACAATCAACTTCAAGTTTGATGGAGATGCTTGTTACATAAAGAAAGGAGATGTCTTGATTGCAAAGGAAATTTGACAAGGTAGACTTTATAATCTTGATTCTTATTTTATGTCTTATCAAAGGGCTTTGATGACAAAGGAGGTGACATCAAGTGCAAAGTCTCATTCTCTTCTCGTGTGCTCTTTACTAGTTTTGATGGTACTAGTAAAGAGCACACTTGATCCAATGAAAGTATTTTTAAAAACAATTAATGTCACATGGTTCAATAAAAATATTAGATCAAGTGATTCTATGTTGGATAGAATTTGGGAGTCTTGCATGAGCAGTCTTGATTGTGTGCTTACTGAGGATTGGAAAGGACTCAAAGTGGTAGCAAGGATCATGTTTGACACTTCACCTATTTTACTGCATGTTGGAGGAGGATCATAACATCTATCTCATTTTTTTATTGTGACACAGATTTCACTATGGCTAGTTTTGAGGTGCTGAATTTACATCAAAAAAAATGTTTTTTGATTAGAAATTATGATTACTTTTGGAAAAGCATATGGTTGGACTTTGTTTGCTTCATCAAAACCAAGTCAAATTTTGTGATTTGAAGCTAGAAAAAGGCATCAACATGGAACTCAAGGGTCGAAGCAATGAGGTCTATTTTTGCAAGTGTTTGAAGACTTGTGTAAAATCAAAGGATTAGCAAGGAAGTGTTCTTATATCCTACTTTACTCAATCTATATCATGTTTGAGCTATTTGATGTCAATATTTCGAGATTGTCAAATTTTGGTGAATCTGTATTGAATGGATCTTGAAGATGGACTAGTGCTACCTACTAGTTATATGGAGTCATGTGGAGCTAGATTAGCATCATTGTTGTACTTTTTTACTCATGGATTTCCAAGGGTTGATAGTTATTTGTAGAAAGGGGGTAATAGAGGCTCATATATGGGAGTTTTGGATTCATACACTTCTCATGAAGTGGAATATTGAGAAGGCATTATTGCTTCATTGCTGCCATTTTCCAAAGATATTAAAAGTGGAAGCATGTGTTGGAAAATGGAAATAAGCTGCATATGAGTCGATTAACTATTCGATAATGATAGTTCGATTGTAAGAACAATAATTAATGTAATAGCAAAACTATTTCGATACTATCATAAACACAACTTATTATCATTCACAAGTGCAGAAAATGAATAATAAAGAAAGATCTCTTCATTGCCAATCATCAAAACTTGAATTGATTCAACATGAATGAACTAATCTATTGATCTACTTATAGTTGTTGATGGCACAGCCCTAATAGAATGCACTGTCATCCACCTAACATGTGCCACTTGCAAACGGTCACGATTTACCCTTGTCTCATCCAAGATTATTATGAATTTTTATACACAAGGCAATGTTTGGTTCCTTCCACTAAGTTTCTTATACACTGCCATTCTTTGTGATTTCTCCACCTATTCTCCTCTTATTCTTTCTCACTATGCTTTCAAAAGGTTCGTGAATACTGGACAGGGCCCATCTACCACGAAATATATCGCATCACTCAAGCACTCTTGCAGGTACGAATGCAACATGCTTACAAGTTTTCATTTCTTTATTGGTTATGCATTTTAGTGTAGTCACACTACTACCAATTACATGAATGGGCGCGCAGACATCAAGCAAAAAAAAAAAAAAAAATTGCTACTGGCCGTTGTTTGTATACAACATCTATAAACTTTGATTTACTTTATTGGCACAAAGATATACTTTGTATGAAAGCGACTGATTGTCAGGGACAGTCGCTGAGGATTGATCATCCGTGTGAGTATTTCACATATACTTTTGTATAGTAGATCTTATGCACATTTATACTGAATGAATGCGTTGGAAACCATCGAAGATAGCACTGATAATCAACAAAGGGAGCACATATATGAATGATGCTTGATGATTGGCGTCATGCACACATTGTTGGTTGAATTGACCACAAGTATGAACGTGGTAATGTGCTGCAAAATCAGTGATGGTCTGTGGGAACATGCATACATACTTACTACTTTACAGTGGTAGCTTAATGTTTACACCACATACACTTTGTGTTGAACATTCCATTCCAATTTATGTAGTTTTCTTTGTATTAACATGATGGTGATAGCCACCGGTAATACTACCCATACTGATCATTACTACTATTATATATGGTAACGTGAAATGGTTTATACTCATTCTATGCTTAATAGATAAGCGATTTAATCGCTGACATCGCTATTCTTTCTTAGTTGACTGACAGCTATAAACACATGAAGTGGAATGTAATGTTGTTATGAAAGGTTGCAGTCTACACTATTGAGGCTTAATTTGTTAGGATCAAAACATATACCGATCACAGGTACTACACCTCTACCTCATTCTCATATAGAACAAACAAAGAAATGGTTGTTTCCTATCATACTATGATAGATAGTAATGGCTTTGGATGATGAAGTTCTACAGATAGTTCAATAGTCGCTTTGATGTTATTAACTCATCGATAAACTATTGTTGTGGCTATGCATGAAGAATCGATAGTAGCGAATACATCATGGCATCTTCACAGGATAATGTTTCCACCAAGATTCAGGTATGAGCTCTAGCAAAATAGTCATCTATTTCAAAAAAAAAAATTAGTGCTAATTCTGCCTGCGCGTCAGCTGTGCTGCCACACGTGGCAGCGTAGGGTTGGTCTAAAAAAGATCCAAGTATCCATTACGCAATGGAATGGGCCGGGCACAGGCCATTCTGCCCGGTAAGGCTCTCCTGAATTTTTTTAGGCGAGGCCCAGAGAATGGCCTGTGTCCGGCCCATTCCATTCCATTTTTTTAGGCGAGAGGCCGAGCCTAAATTTTTTTTTGGAAAGCTGAACCAGGCAGAATGGCATGTACCCGGCCCATTCCATAGTACCTAAATATCTAGACTTAAGCTTGAAAAAAGTTTCTTGAGGAAAACAACTATTGCTAAGTCTAGTAGGCACAAACCATGCATGGAAACAACAAAGAGTCCTCTGTATGAGAATGAAAGGCAATGGTACGATTCATTTGTCATTTTATGTTATAGCCCTATTGGAAAGCCATAATTCTTTGTAGCAAGTTTCTGTGAGATGATTATAATCATTTATTTGATGACACAGTGGCTTCTTGTATCCAACGCTCTCCCTTTGAGTCAAATTAAGTGCAAGTCGATTGTGGATCTCCTTCCACATGACATAGATTATGCACACTATTCCTTTGAAACTATCTCTCTTTGTAAGACGAATGCCTCCATCTCATCCAAGTTTTTTTCTTAGATGTGTCCTTTCTTTCAATGGAATAATTGGATATAAATTATGCCTAGGTCTATCTACAGATAGTCATTCCTTGGACCCAATTAAGCTTAGGTGTAATTGGTCCTGTTGTTGTTGATCCCCTAATTTGAAGTCCGAGGACCCTACCTACCAACTTACACAAAAGCCTTCCAAATTGTAGGAGAAATACATGAATTGTAAGATATAGTTGCCATTGTTGTTAGTTTAAAAAAAAAAGATTAGTTGAGAGAAGAAAATCAATCCTTAATGACAAATTAAAAGGGAAAAAGAGTTAATAATAGGTATCTACTATGTGATAGAATTGGCAGAATTGTAGACTAAAGTATTAGAGAAGGACTAAGTAAAGATCTCACAACTAAACGTCGATAGCCGAGCCACATGAGAACCTAGAGGCTTTGAAGTTTGAGAAATATGAACTTAAAGACCAAGATAGACTTGGGTGAGCAGTTGAAGAAATAAGAAAAGGGTTGAAAGGGGGTGAGGGCATAACTAGAGCAATGGAAAGTATAAATTGTGTTGGCTATCTTATCTTCTATTTCCATTGATTTGTATATTAAGTATTCATTAAGATGAAATAGACATGATCTTATTCAAATAATTTTTGAATAAGTTTGTTACTTTAATCAAATGGACTGCATGTGCAAGTCTCAATACCTGTAGATGAGAAATTTATTTATGAAACTATAATTCATGCTAACAATTTGTTGAACAATTGTTACACAAATAAAACTAGTCTCACATAACATGGTTAGTTCAAACTCCCTACCATGGCTTTGTTGAGAATATCTTGTGACTTATTTTATTCACAACAAGATGGCAACACTTCATGAGTACACTACAATATTCTTCACTCGAACTTTACAGAAAACAATTCTATCATTTGAAAAGTACATGTTTCTACAATACGTCCATCTTTCCATAACATACATCATTATTTGCAACTTTGAATCACTTTGGATCTACCTGAGGATCTTCTTGCTATAATCCATGATAAATGTTGAGGTGTAGATCCGTCTAACATTTATTTATTTTTATATAAATATATATATATATATATATATATATATATATATATATATATATATGTTTATTTATTTATATAAAAAATTGATCAATCACATCATAAATAGATGCACACAACAAAGACGAACATAAACTAAACCAATCTTAAAACTCTACGATAAATTAATATAAACGAGTTTGCAAGTTTGTCTCCTGCCGGGGACATGAAAGAAGTCCCTAGGAGGGGATCATTTTGTGTACACCATGTAAGGACCAAATTTTTTTACCTTCAAGCACTTGGGCTGATTTTAACTTTCACTATTCCAATAACGTAATGGATACTCGGTGACTATTCTGCCCAGTTTTTAGCAAATTCCAAAAAAAATTGGTGCACTTTCCACATGCGTGTCAGGTGTCAGACATCAGACTGCCATGTGACAATTTTTAACTGGTCAAAAAAGTCAAAGTGCTGATTCTGCTTCATAAAGGACGTGAATAAAGTCAAAGTATCCACTACGCAATGTAAGGCGCCGGGCACAGGCCATTCTGCCCGATTTGGCTTTCCAAAAAAATTTAGGCTCAAGCCCTCCAAAGCCACGCCCAAAAAATTCTGAGAATCCTTATTGGGCAAAATGGCTTGTGCCCACCAGCTCCTTCCATAGTACATTATTTGAGCACTTGTTACCAACCAACAAAGTCGGCATTTCACCACAACATTTCAAAATGTTATATCATGGAAATGATCTTGCGAATTATTGCAAGCTGATGCATCTCATTTCAAATGCTACATCCCTTGCAGAAAAAACATACATCTAACCCAGAAAGGCAAATGGCAATAAATTATACAAGTTTTTCACTCATGATTTCCCTTTCATTAAGGGTATGCTTACCCAAATCCATGAGTACCAAAAAGCTTGATAAAACAAAGGGCTAAATATCATTTACTAGTTGTCTCCCCATATTTATTGTTCTTAAAGGTTGACCTACATCCTCTCTTTTTTCACCAAGATCTTGCTACACGAGGCGTGTAATTATCTTATGCATCACCAATTTGAGCTTGATAAAGCATCAACTATAAAAGAAATGATGATAACTCATTCACGCATTACTTATTGACACTTTGTTTATGACAAGATTGAAAATCACAAAAGAACCAATGGAAGAAAAGTATAATAGTCCGTACGGCATATTTTAGAAAAGTGAAATCTGAGAAATTCGATTGCAGAAGCCAAAAGCTCAGGTAGCATCTTGCAAACGAAACTTAAAATCAGTTCGCACGATGACCTGCTCATGGTGACGAGCCATTTTGCCAGATTGTAACTGCTCGCGTTATGGAGTCCAGCCACAATCTATGACCATCAAATTCATGAAGCATGGGGAAAAGCTATGACATCTCTACTTGCTTCATCAAAGCCCACGAGTAAGTGTACCTCACATGCACAAACATGCATCCACATTAGCTTTTATTCCTAAGTACACACAGCAATGCAATAATTTTCTAACACTTCTCCAGAGGTCAAGGACAGACTTGGTCATGGTGAAGGCCAGCACTAAGCCAAGCCAATCAAACGAAGTCTCTACTTCCTCATAGTATAATTCAATTTATCAAACTTGCTCAGAACACAACAAAAAGCATAGTTGGACGGCAAAAAGCATGACTAAAGAAAGAAAGAATTTGTAAAAATCAGCTGGCTGCAAGTCGGATGAAAATCTCTAATAAGACCTGCTTGTCCACTAATACACCCGACAAAATATATCAATGTTATGTTTAAGATAGCACCCAGCATAACAAAGGGGACATATAATTTTCAACATTTAAATTGAAAATAGCTAATTGTCAAATCCAAACTTCATCAAGCGTTCTTCACATCAATATTGCAGGCAAACGTTTTTAAAGTTCATATTGAGAAGCATAGCAGCTCCTTCACGTTTAACATATATGAATTGAAAATTGAGAAAAGAGAGCCAAAATATCAGTAAAATAGTTAGACCTTGAGTACCAATGATGCATAGAGCACATTGGTAGCCTTACAAAGTCTGCATCTGCTTTCAAGTTGGCCCCACCTAAAGAAGCCTAAAGGCTTGCCATTCTTCAAATCTCTCTTAAGTATCGCTTTCAAATCCAACGCAGCCTCCAACGTTGTTAGATGGAACAGGTTCACAATTGATTGGACTATAGGTAGAATACTTTTTGAACACGTCGTCATTGAAGAAAAATACTATACAGGCACCAAGAAAGCACTAGATCCATATTAATAATCTATTCAAGATTTATCAGAGATGCTGATTGAAGTCTTGTTTTGCATGTCAATATAGACTTTTAGTATAGTCCTACAGAAAATAGGTTCTAACAATTTCTTACCAGGTCTTCATCACTGTAATCATAACAGATGTGTTGCAGCTCAACTCATATCGCAGAATGATGCTGAACACTTGCTTTAATAAAAGCCTAAACTTGATCTTTGAATTTGTACATCTATGGTTCCTGTATAGGAAAACGTCACTCGATTGGGAAAATTATGAGAAACTGACCAGCCTGTATTTTTTATCCACCTTTAGAAATTTTATAGTTACAACTGCACTTCTTAGTCCTGTTCCACAGGAGTTGATGATAGGTTACCACTTTTAGGAAGAAGGTCGTCCATACGAACAGATGAGAAGGCCTATAAGCCATCGAAATGCAAAAGAGTGCCAAACTCACTTGCAAGCTGTAAGTAAAGAGTTCACGACATGAATCACAAGGGTCAGAGAACTTGTCAGTTCTCCAGTGGGAGGTAAGAGAAGTAGCTGTCGTCGCAGATTGTTGTACAGTTGATCCAAAAATAGCCTCATATGGGGTGCTAGGACAGGATCGTTGGGATTTAAACGCAGAGCAGCCTCCCTGATCCAGGTAAGTTTACGAGCTGTATCCTTCCCCAGATCACAACCCAACTGCTGCACCAAAGAAAGCACCACTCCTTGGCTTAAAGGAAGGGGATTGGTAGCAAACAATGTCACAGGATCAACCTGCCAGACACAAAACAATAGACAGGTAAGGTCAACTTGTTTCTGAAATGGAGTGATTTGTCAAGGTTCTACAGTAAAACAAAAATGACTCAGATGCAAAGAGTCAGTTTAATAGTTGGATAATGATTAAGTTGGAATGATAACTAACTTACCTGATTACAAAGCCAAGAAACAACTGCAACATCGCTCAGGGAAAGAGCCCTGTTGAAAGCCTCTTCCAATTTACGTGCAGCCACTAATCTTGCTATTTCTATGGTAGGATCCAGTGATTCTTCTAGATGTTGTAAAGAAAGTACCTGAAAGAACGTATTCACAAAGTCAAATTCAGCTTAATAATCTATGCAAGTTTAATGCTGTTAAGTTATCAAGGTAAAGGCCATGCTGGGTTCTATGAAAGTGGAGAGAACAAAAAGATGAATACAGGTCTTTGATTGAATCTAATGCATTTAATTTTTAGAACTGAAATATGGAAAGATGAGTACCACAATCTACCAAGTATTCAGGACCTAGAATAAGCAATATATGCTAAAGCTGCTAAAAGTCAAGAGGGATTCAGGTACCAACATCAGTATCTTCTGACCAATAAAGGCTTATCTATGTAACTAGTCTCATCTCACAGCCCATGAAATAATTATCAGAGTTTCCTGTAGATAATAATACCATCTGTATATGATACAATGATTATATATGTAATTCAGGCAAACCTTACCCAAATGCTACAGAAACCTCAATAAGTGATATCAGTCAATGTACAAATCATACCTACTAACTATCTTTCCTAAGTCTGGAGCGATGGCCCTCCTACTCATAACAGATGGGCAAGTCTTTCTGCTCGATTGAAGTTCATGGTGGTCCAGCAATACCTCCAAGGTATGAGCAAAACATCACAGTAGACCACAATCAGGGACTAGCAAATTTGAGCAACTACCTGATCTAAGAACTCATTTTCAAACAATCAACCCATTACAATGAAGTAGTGTAGTCCTATCTATGGTGTCTAGGGTCCCAAACAAGTGTCAGGGTTAGCACCCTTCCAGTAGGACCCAATAATCATGAGGGAAGCCTGCACACAACAACCCAAAACATCAGTCCCATCAAAACGGCCTCATACTCCCTGATCTAAGAACTCGTTTTCAAAGAATCAACCCATTACAATGAAGTAGTGTAGTCCTATCTATGGTGTCTAAGGTCCCAAACAAGGGTCCGGGTTAGCACCCTTTCAGTAGGACCCAATAATCAATAATGTTTAACCAATTCGAATTGGCCACAGTACCAAATCGGCTTATGACGGAAATTGGCCCGAACGGCCAATTATCCTTATTTGTGGAAGGAGAGTGCGAGGGAAAGGAGAAGAGCACGGGAGAAGGAGAGTGCAAGGGAAAGGAGCGTGTGGCAAGGGGAGAGAGAGGATAGGGGGAGAGTGTGCGGAAGGGGAGAGTGTGAGAGAGTTTAGGGACTGATGTAGGTATAGGAAGTCTATGAAAGCTAAAGAGTGTTAAGGGTGAGTTTAGAGGTTTAGGAGAAAATTAGAGACGTTAGGAGTGAACTTAGTCACGACTGGAGAGAGAAGTGAGGAGAAGGAGAGGAGTAAGAAACTACGAACTTTAAATTCAATTCACTGATTCAGTTCCTCGTTTGGCGATTTGAATTCGATCTATTTTGTATCATCATCCGGCAGTTCTTTCATTGTGCAATTTGTAGTTCGGCAGTTATTCTTTGGTGAGATTTACACATTCAGCATATGTAGTTTCTTTTTCAATGCTAGGCATAGTTACCAGCAAACGCTTTCGCATCAAGTTGCAGACTTGCACAATCATTTTGCTTCTAACATGTTTGCCAAACTTGTTACAAACTTCAAACCCTCTTCTCATGTAATATTCTTTTAAATCTTGCATCTCACACCTTGTAATCCTTTACAGCTTATTTTGTTGTGCACTGCAACATTTTTCAAACTTTTAAATCTTGAGGTATATTTGGGAACTATTTTGGTCTTATGAGTATAAAAATTTCCATCTTAACCTAGCATGAAGTTAGTGTAATTTTTATGACAACGTTTACCAACATTTTGACTTTCAGTCAAACTTGCAAGCACTGCAAACTCAAAGGTTTGCAGTTTGCAATTGTTTACTAATGATTATGGTACTAGGACATTGGCATTTTCGACAATGGCCATAACATATGCACTGTATTTTATACTTTTATATTTTACAACATTCATGATGGCCTAAATTTTAGCAGGCTCATTGATGGCCAAGACATGTATGCCCACATTGAGGGCAATACTTCTGACAAAAATAAAGACTTTTACAATAATCGGCCTGATAACTTTCCAAGTCAATACTTTGTTAATGCCACCAATAGCTTAGTATTGCTCAAGCTAGTATTGCTCAAGCTACACTCCCATTTAAGAATTTATAATGTCCAAACTAGCGGCAGGGGTATGAGCCAAAAGAAACAATAATAGCCAATAATCGTTCAGTGTCTCAATTACAAATCAAATGATAAATAAAGGCTCAATGCCCAAAGCATAGGTCTAATATCAGATGATAACATGGACGCCCAAGGCTTAGTGAGCGTGTGGTATGTCTGCATGGAGCTCATTACTTGCATGTAAGTTGGCAACCACATAGTATGTTCCAACATATTATGTTGATCTAGGTACGTCATCGAGGAGTTTCATGATATGGCAACAAAATTGGCATTTAAAATCACTAGTGAATTTTTTTGTGACCCAAATGCTTCGATGAAATATAGTCGGTGACTAGCAAGATGCAAGCAACGAAGAAACAACACTGCAAGGAAACATAAGGCCTAAAACAACAAGAAAATAGATGGGCTTTAACATAAGCTAACACTGAAAATAATCATGAAATTATACTATGCCCTATAGAACATTCACAACATATAATTATGCGTTCCACCCAACCTGATATGATTGTGCACAATGTCTCACATTGCACAGAATAATCTTTTGATGAGTGAATTAATCTGGCCCTAAAATATTAAACAACTAATGTAGTTCTTGTTATCACAGTTACCACATTGTGCGTATAGCATACACATATACTAGCAAATTCATGGGCTACAGCATTAATTGGACCAAAACTGCTAGAATGCAATTTAGCCAGCAAGCTACTTGTTGTATATATATCAACATTATGCCTAGGATAGTGCCCTACATAACATAAAACAAAGGAGGCATCCAAATCTTCAACTTAATGGAGTCCACTCACAAAATCTTATACCGTCGATTAGACTAGTTGCATACTTCACCAATGGCCTCAAGAATAATGTAGCAGTAAGACCCAGACTTCTAGAAGTCAAGTGTGTGATGTCAATGTCATATCAATGCTAGACCATCGGTTAGGTTGTTATATATTCTGTGTCCCAGGAAGAATAAATGTCAATGGTCAGTGATGCTATATCACCATTATATGTAACCTAGGAATTAAACTGCCTGTTTGCACCATTTGGACATTGGTGACAGGCCCTGATCACTAAACACTGAAGGTATAGAAGAAACAAGTTTCACTCTAGGCAAATACAATGTTCTTCAAGAAAATCTTCCATTGACACCAAAGATAAGACTTATAATTGTAATTTTACAAAATTTTGACTAGTGTCCCTCCACTGTATGCACTATATCTAAAGTTTCAACCCTACATTTTAGTCACATTTTGCACAAATTCAAGCGGTTCTAAGAACATTTTAATTCAAAGGCTTGCTTTTACTTTGTTTCGATCCTTCTGTGCAGGGATTGATTATTACTTTTTAGCACCTACTAAAGTGTGTTTTGTATCTTCTTTATTTGGCTTCTCAGCCAAACTTTTGGTTTAGGTTTAGGCCACCCTCAAGGGCCAATGTGCAATCAGAAATCCAATCACAAGGTTTGGAATATCTTTTCCCCTAACCGACCTAGTTCATTGATTACCAGGAGCTACTCACATTTTGATTATACAGGAACACAATCAAAATCTATGGGCGCTGATTGAAATTCTGATCGATTTCGGAAATTTCTGAATATATGTTCAAAGCTCACCCTATGTCAAGAGTGCCTGACAGGAGTTATTTCAGTACCTGGCTATATCACAACAACAATGAAAATCTATATTGCAAGTGACCACACTTATCCCAGATCCAAGACTCAAGTGCCAAGCAGCAGAGTTGCCAGTTGCCTGGAATTGTGCTTTGAGACCCAAGGTTTCCATTTGCACATATTATTTTTTACCAAGCTGGAAAGTTGATCACTGTGAGCCCATTGGACCACATGAACGAACTTAATGTGCTCATTTGAAATAAATGAGTACGGATCGGATCTAGCTATGAGATAAGTCGATTCGAAGACATTACTGCTCTCTCCATGGCATTCAAAGAAAACACAACAGCAAAAAAGATGGATCTTTCAGGATGTGTGTAGATTATCGTGGCTAGAATAAAAGAGTTTCTGACTCCAGATCAGCCTATACAACACCTTCTGGAGGAAACTGATTGTTGATATACTTCACTTTCAGCAACTTTTTGTTTTTAGAAAGAAAGAGTGTCTCATACTGTGGTACTAGATTGCAATTTCAATCATTACTGGCACAGCATTACTGCTTTGATGAAACGAGAATGTGCCTTCCCAAGTCCTAAAAAGCAAATTTGTGTGCAATCACAAGTGAAAAACCTTATCGGGTAAATTTCCATTCGTCGGCTTAGAAGCAATTGGAAACCGAGGAGCATTTGAGCCCGCATTTTCTGCAAGAGCCACCAGCTTTCTCTGCCCATCTGCTAGCTCCCCTTTTAAAGATGCTGCAAGGGATGATGCCGAAGCCACTGTATCCTGGTCAATTCAAAACAAAATCTACATTAAAAATTGAGACACATGGGAAAACTTCCCCAGGACTGAAGTACAGCAAAATATGAGGATAATAATCTCAGTCATAAACATCTCTTTCTTCTTTCTAATGCCACGCCTCTTTCTTCTTATGTCTAATCTTTTTTTGCAATATTTCAAAGCCTCACTTTCCAATGAAGTTGATGGTCACCTTGCAATAATGTTCAATGAATTGATTAGCAGAACAGTACACTCTTACAAAATGATTATAATAGGAAATTAGTCATTCAATAAACTGATGAGTCCGTCATCTCTTATATGGATAATACTTTTATTACACATGTTCCAAATCTAACATGCATACAAGAAAAGTAAAAACCAACATAAGATCTGCATAATTGCCTTCAGAACAAATACTGCAGAAAAAACGAGGTATATTTCAAACATCAGGGAGTCATATACTCCTTTGTTCTATTGTTTTATGTATAAGCCCATCCTCTTAACACAAATATTCATTTCTAATTTTGCTTATCATCCCCTAACTTGTTTGCATTGTTAGTCATCTAAGAACTCACAGAATAGCAGCAAATTTCCCAACAGAAGAACAGAGTAACATTAACACTAGCTACTCTGCAATACCCCTTCACAAAAGGACCCTACACTATCAGGGCTCTCTTACACAGCACTGCTCAAACATTTCAAGACCGATAATGAATGCCCATGGTAACAAGGAGGGGACCCTGTTTCACCTGCTTCTAAGGTTAGCGCACTTAATATCAGCGACTCATGGCTATATATAAATGTCACGGTTTGAGAGAGGAATCGGTACAAGAGAATTGTGAACTATGGTACAGTCCGAGAGCAGAATCATGCGCAATCGTCCTCACGGGCCACAGGTAAGCATTTCTAGTAAGATTTCCCACCTTTTCGGAAATCAGCCTTTTCAAAATCGGAAGAATCAGCAGTTCAGGTGGTTCAGAACGGAGTCTCCACGAAAAAAAACGGAAAGAATCACTCTGTTTTTTAAAATGCCAATCTTTTCAAAAGAAATGTTAAAGAGACTACAAACAGGGATTTGTCTTGTACTAATAAACAAAACAGAATCATCATTGCAATGGCCAATTTCAAGTGCTGACTCATGAGTGCACACAAAAATGGACTTACTTTGACAAAATTCAAACCCAAATATAACCACAATTCAAAATTGAATATAACCATGATTCAAACTTGAATATACTTATGTTGCATCATCCATTTGACATTATAAACAAGATTCGAACTCAAATTATAACCCCAATTCATTATCTATAAGAGATGCACATTAATAACCACAAAAGCTCTCTCTCTCTCTCTCTCTCTCTCTCTCTCTCTCTCTCTCTCTCTCTCTCTCTCTCTCTTGGCATGCCTCGAAGAACAAGGGGGAGCCCACACTCCCCGAGTGTCGGCTTTTTTATAACAATGTCACCCCCATAGCATTGTACGCAGTAGAGGCACGGTGTTTATGTTACGAGACCGTAACATTACTCACCCAAATAACTGGGAACAGCTAACCGCCAGAGGGCAGAGGACAGTGTGAGTCAGGCATGCATGCACACCATGCAGTTGGTACGAGGGCCAATAATGCCCATGCATGACAGTATGGGGCCGTGCAATCCATAACAGGTGGATTGGGACCCACATGCAGCATTTATCTAGTGCATGCAATGAGAACAATGGGTCTTGGCAGCAACTCCCACCTACCGTTCCCAAGCAAACTCACACTAGGCTAGGAGGGGCATTCTATAAGAGAGTGCATTGCCTGGGTGGATTGGACTAGCTTTGCCTTCTTGTCGTTATGTTGTTCCTAACACTAGTATTTCCATGGATTTTATAGTAGGCCTGCCCAAGACCCAAAAGGGTCATGATGCCATATGGGTCACAATTGATCGTTTGACCAAAATGGCTCATTTTATTCTGACCAAAACAACCGTTAGAGCCCCAGAATTAGCAAGGTTGTTTGTAGACGGGCTATTTAAACTATACGGTCTCCCTTCCGACATAGTCAGTGACCGGGACAATAAGTTTACTAGAATTTTTTGAAAGGCAGTATTCCATCATCTCCATACTAAACTAAACATGAAACAGAAAGAGTAAATCAGGTACCAAACATTCATCTAGGGGGTACAGCCCATTCATGCTGATGTATGGTTTTCAGCCACGCTCACCCACAACAGTAGGGTTTAAACACGAAAAAAGTTGAAGCAGCAAAAAA
Source organism: Diphasiastrum complanatum (assembly GCA_029204225.1). NCBI lineage: Eukaryota > Viridiplantae > Streptophyta > Lycopodiopsida > Lycopodiales > Lycopodiaceae > Diphasiastrum > Diphasiastrum complanatum. The sequence continues at coordinate 39,618,444 of CM055103.1, forward strand.
AATTTTAGAACCTAAACCAGATGTTAGAACATACTAAGCGTAGCATTAGACAAGCCCAGGATCAATCTAAGCATTATGTAGATCCACACAGACGGGATGTACAGTTCTCCCCTGGTGAGAAAGTCTTTCTTCGAGCCTCAGATGACTCTAAAACCCTCAAAACAGGAGCGTGTGCTAAGTTGTCTCCCAGGGAATGTGGTCCATTTAACATTATTAGGAGAATAGGCGAAGTCCTATGAGCTAAAACTCCCAATCAGTACTAAAGTCCATCCAGTTTTCCATGTCAATCAATTACGAAGGGCTTTAGCTAGATTAGATAATCTAGTCAGTGTTCTAGTTCCCCTCGAGAATTCTCAGCACTTCCACATGAGCCGGATAGTGTTCTCGATGTTAGGGAGGCACAGACTCGTCATACCCTATATCAAGAATATTTAATCAAGTGGAAGGATCAGTCAGTTGAGAATGCCACTTGGGAAAGAGGCAGTATACTTCAACAGTTATATCCAAATTTGTCTTAGAGGACCAAGACAGTTCTTAAGGGGGAGGGAGTGTTACGAGACCATAACATTACTGACCCAAGTAACTGGGAACAGCTAACCGCCAAAGGGCAAAGGACAGTGTGAGTCAGGCATGCATGCATATCATGTAGTTGGTATGAGGGCCAGTAATGCCCATGCGGACACATGCAGACACATGCGGACGCATGCATGACAGTATGGGGCCATGCAATCCATAACAGGTGGATTGGGACCCACATGCAGCAGTTATCTAGTGCATGAAATGAGAACAGTGGATGTTGGCAGCAACTCCCACCTACCGTTCCCATGCAAACTCACACTGGGCTAGGAGGGGCATTCTATAAGAGAGTGCATTGGTTGGGTGGATTGGACTAGCTTTGCCTTCCTGTCGTTATGTTGTTCCTAACAGTCTGGGTCTCAACCCATCTGATTGAGCCAGTATCTCACGCTTATAGATTCTTATGTTATCACATATAATACATGCTAAGACCTCCATCTCATATCAGGTCATTCTGACAAAGGCAATCCCACCTCCACAAGTTGATGCCATCTTTTGTCATATCACATATATACAACGCCTTAAGTTGTTCTCCATGGATGCACAGAGGTGTACACAAGCAGCACTATAAAGTCCTCAATCCAAGGATCCTATTCTAAGCATGCCAATCACAAGCAACACAAGAGAACCTGATGGTGGACAAACCAACCCAACCAAACCTAGATCGAACGGATCTAGCCCCCAAGCTATGGATCAATCACTCAGAGTGGAATGAGGCATCACACCAACAGCATCTTGCCATCAGTCATGCTATCAAGCATACACTTAGAGAGAGCCCAATAGGTATACTTATACCCTCCAAGGCCCATGCACCACTAGTAGTGCACTGTGACACCTCTGCAGCCTATCTGAATACTTTCTAAATTTCCCCCCTTTAAATCTTCAAACCAGATATTATAATCCATAAAGGATTTCTGTAATATCTAAATATCCTATCATTTCCGATTATAAAAACAGGTCCATCATCGATATAACAGATTCCTCTTGGAATCATTGACCGATGTTCCTCCATGATAATTTTCTATTCTTCTTACTTCTCCCCCTTTTTAAGAGGAAACGGCACGAGTTTCCAAGGGGTGCAAATCATTCAAGATTTTCCCAAGAGAAGTTTCAAAGAAAAGATCCAAGAAAATCGAGAAAGTCAAAGAAGTGTTGCTTCTAATACAGATTATGTCCCAACACGATGACTTAACCAAAGATCTTCTTCGTTACCAAGCTTGAGAATCAACCCGTAAATCAGAAAAGATCAGAAAAGGATTTCATGAAGATTCAAGTAGAGAAAACAATTTTAGAAAACAGTTTATTAACCATTTCTGTGATATCGTCTATGGTCAACGGATAATCAAAATTACCTTCCAAGGAATCACAAAAAATCGGGTTAATAATGTGTTCAGAAATTCACCAATATATCCTTTATAAAGAAATAGCATGCCATGTAGGAAATAGAAGCCTACAGGATCTTAACTATTCAATCACACAAAGCATTTTGAAAAGAAAGAGAGAGATGGCTAGAAACCCTCTTGTAGAAACTCGTGGACAGCCAAGGAGAATAGTCAGTATTGCTTACAAAAGTGTCACATACAAATGAGATGCACACATATATATAGTCCAAGATGACTATCTAACTTCATGACTATTGGCTATCCAACTACTTGACTATTGGCTTTCCAACTACTTGACTATTGACTATCCAACTTTCTATAAGTTACATAGAAAGAATAAGGTACCTCCAATATGTCAAGTTGGGGTACTTAATGTCACAATTAGGCCTAGTGGGCTCATGAGTCCCTACCAAGTTAATTTCATACTAACTTAGCTAGCTCTAAGTTTAGTAGGCCTAATATAATAAATGACCATGGTTACACAACTCTCGACCTTTTGGGTCAAAGTAACCTATGGTAATGTAATCAATTCCATTTACATTCCAACACCCTCCTAAATGGAAATGCATAACATAACATGAAGTAACTTCTCGAAAGAGAAGAATGCAACTTGCTGTCCGAACTTCATGTCGCCAAATAAACTTCGCATCGAAGTAGTCGAAATCTCATCCCCAATCATGTCCAACATATAAAAGGAAAAGAATGCGTAATAATGAAGCATCAAGTCGAAGGGTGAGGATTTGCACCATCTGAAGTAGGGAACCAACATAAACTCGGCAATAAGTCGAAACATGGACTTGTAATCCATCATAGGCTCCCACATCATTCGAAAATACTTCTTACCATAAGGACAATAAAAAAGAGTACCGAACTCTTTTGGCATCACATCCTCCCAAACCTTACCATCAATGACTTGCTCACATAGAATAGGCAATGTACCAACATAATGATGAAGAGTAAGTGTAGAACCAAAAAAATCAGCAAGAGGTACTGATTTTAAAGAGGCATGTGCCTTCCCTTCGTAGTAAGACATTTCTTTGCTGTCCTGCAAAGTCTCCAATAGCCGACAAGGAACTGTTATGGGTTGTTCAACACTTTGCTGCCCAAAGTGTTCCCAACATGGACCATGTTGTCCATAATCTTCCGCAGGCTGTTCCCAAAGCATAATGGACTGCGCATGATGTAAAATTGGCTGTAAATGACCAAAAGAAGATGACTGAACCTGCTGTCCAACGTCTTCATCATAAAAATTTGGCAAACTATCAAGAGATGCATCAACAATGGCATCATCAAAGCTGTCCCTCGAAGAGGCATGGGATGACATAAAAGATGTTTCAAATAATGAAAAATTCTCCCCAAACATATGCTCACTCTTAACACTTTGAACAAAAGTACTAATTGACACATGTTGACTCCCTCCTCGATTAGTACAAAAAGGTTCCAAAGAGTGCTTGAATTTTTCAGCCTTTGCTAAAACATCAAATTGAAAAGGTTTCGCATAAAACTTTTCACTAATGCATCCATCATATGCATCAAATTGCGGTGACTTGAAAAAAGAAGATTGTTCCAACATCTGCTCAATGTATCGTTGTTGAGAGATGAAGATTTTTGCCCCATGTGGAAGATCAACAAGAACCCAAGTGTGGTTCTTCATGAGTGAGTTATACTCCTCTTGCATCGCATCCTCCCAACATTTTACTCCTTTGACCTGCTCATAAAAAACAGGTTCTACTGCACCATCCTCAATAGAAATAAGAGCAAAATCAGAAAAATCAGCAAATTCTATTGATTTAGTAGAGGCACGAGTCTTCCCTTCATAGAAATGATCCACTTTGTTGTCCTGCAAAATCTGCAACAACCATTTCGGGACTGGTTTGGGCTGTCCAACAGCCTTACCTTTGTCAACACTTTGCTGTCCAAAGTGTTCCGAACTTGAACCTTGCTGTCCAATGTCTTCAACAGGCTGCTCTTCACCATAAATAGGTTCTTATTGATGAACTATGGGCTGCAAAATTGAAGGAGTAGTGGGCTGTCCACTAGAAGTAGATGGCAGTCCCTCATGATTAGATGGCAAAACCAAATCTGGAAATATTTCAAGATATGCATCATGGGGGAAGTCCCCTTTCGTGACATGAGTGGGCGCAACATCATAGGTCATTTCATCAAAATGAACATCACGACTCACTATGATTTTATTAGTATCCATATTGAACAACCTATAGCCCTTGCTTTCACTACTATAGCCAACAAATATGCCTTTAACTCCTTTATCATCAAGCTTGGTTCTTAGCTTACCGGGAATGAAAGCATAAGCCGTGCAACCAAAGATGCGTAAGTGAGAAACCGTAGGCTTCTTACCATACCAAACTTCATAAGGAGTTAATACCTTCGAGGCTTTAGTAGGACACCGATCACTAATGTAAGCCGCCGTTATAACCGCTTCAACCCAAAACTTGTGAGGTAGGCCCTTTGCCTTGAGCATGCATCGAGTCATCTCCATAATAGTGCGATTCTTTCTTTCAGCAACACCATTTTGTTGAGGTGTGTAAGGGGTTGTCATTTGATGATGGATACCTTTGCTTTGAAGATAAGTACCGAACGTATTCTTTATATATTCCCCTCCTCGGTCGGTACGTAAGATCTTCAAAGAGTGCCCAAACTGGTTTTTTATCATTACTAGAAAATCCTTAAAGCGTTGAAAAACTTCAGATTTTGCCTTCATAGGATAAATCCATGTAAATCTAGAAAGGTCATCAATAAAAGTAACAAAGTACCTACACCTTACAATGGATTCGGTCCTCATTGGACCACATACATCACTATGAACCAAATCAAATTTGCCATCAGCTCTAATAGTTCCATCAATTGGAAAAGCTTGCCTTTGAAATTTTTTTTAAGTATGCATCCTTCGCATACATGTCCTTTGGGATGCTCAATATTAGGAATGTCTTCAACCATATTGAATCTCTTCAACATCTTCAAGCTAGCAAAGTTGAGATGTCCAAACCTAGCATGCCATAATTCAGCCAACTCCAAAGAATGTGAACTTGATGCAACAAGACAAAAAGATGATGAAGCTCTTCGCTCATAGGTGGAAGTTTTGAAAGAAGGCTTCCCTTCCACTTGCCTTTGCCTTTGCCTTTGCAAAGAAAGCTTGATCTTCTTGTTCACCAAAGTTGATCCTTGTTTGCTCTTCTTGAAGAAGTAAGCCAACAAGTTCGTCGAAGGAGATTTGCTGTCCCCTAAGAGAAATGCTCAATGATGACACAAATGGAAGGTAAGAATTAGGAAGAGAGTTGAGAGTAATCGATACAAATTGTGAGTTCTCAATCACCTCATCAATACTAAGAAGCTCCTCTCGAAGATCCTTGATCTTCGTCAAGTGGTTTGTAAGCAAATCACCTTCTTGCATCTTCAAGATAGAAAGTTGATTTCGAAGATATACCACTTTTGCCGCATTCTTTACTTGAAACATCTTGGCAAGAGTCTCCCAAGCACTTTTGGAAGTCTTGCATGATCTAATATGAGGAAGGATAGATCTCTTCACTGATAATGCAATGACGGAATGTGCTTGTGCATCTCGTCGATCCCACTTCTTTTGCTCATCGGAAGACACCTCCGTAGATGAAGAAGCAGTTGTTCTAGATGGTGTAATAGGTGCCAAGGTAGGCGGCCTCTCTTCGTCACCATTAACTACTTCCCACAAACCTTTAGCAATTAGAAGGTTCTTTATCATGTAGCACCACAAGGCATAGTTTGTGCCATCCAGCCTATCTTCATTAAATAAAGAACCAATAGACTCCGATTCTTTAGCCATAACAGAAAAATCAGCTTGTAGTAGATAGAAAATAGACTTTCTAAGACAAAATCTACTCAAAGGGCAGCAACCTCAAAGTTGAAATTATGAGCACAATCGATTGCAATACTCCACATGCAATTTGCTCAACAAGTAATGAAATAGGTGGCTGATTTCTGCACAAAAAAACAGAATGCTCACAAATAGGTAGACTTCAAATGAAGCCTAAACCATAACCATAAATTTGTGGCTAAAAAGAGTGCACACTGTGCATATAGCGCTGATGGTAGCGCCCTACTCCAAGCTCACCAACAGGGAAATTTCAGCAAGAAATGTGTCCAAAACACACGTATCTTCATTTAAGAAGTAAATCTGGAATTTTCAGCATGTAATTGAGTCAAGATCACATGCAATTGGTTTGAGCATGGGCGCCCTACTGCTAGCTCTCAAATAGGTGAAGGTGCCTTGCAATTTCCTGCAAAAAAGCTATAAGAAGATGAACAGATTCTTCTCCTGCAAAAATCAGCAGCTTGATGATTTTTTGCAACCAAAAGGGGAAGAAGATAGCTTCCTATTGGGCGCCCTCCTGCAAGCAATATGATCACCTAAAGGCTCTGATACCATGTAGGAAATAGACGCCTAAGGATCCAGGATCTTAACTATTCAATCACACAAAGCATTCTCAAAAGAAAGAGAGAGATGGCTAGAAACCCTCTTGTAGAAACTCGTGGACAGCCAAGGAGAATAGTCAGTATTGCTTACAAAAGTGTCACATACAAATGAGATGCACACATATATATAGTCCAAGATGACTATCTAACTTCATGACTATTGGCTATCCAACTACTTGACTATTGGCTTTCCAACTACTTGACTATTGACTATCCAACTTTCTATAAGTTACATAGAAAGAATAAGTTACCTCCAATATGTCAAGTTGGGGTACTTAATGTCACAATTAGGCCTAGTGGGCTCATGAGTCCCTACCAAGTTAATTTCATACTAACTTAGCTAACTCTAAGTTTAGTAGGCCTAAAATAATAAATGACCATGGTTACACAACTCTCGACCTTTTGGGTCAAAGTAACCTATGGTAATGTAATCAATTCCATTTACATTCCAACATGCCGTATTTCTGGTTTTGTAAATTTGAGATATCCAAAAAAGGGGTCATGACCAATATCTCAAATTTCCGACAAAACACCCGTTTTATGACCGATAGTAGTTGGCATCACTAAGACTTACGGCCATACTATGGTCAACTGATCCAGTTAGCTTCAAATCTTCATTTTGGAATTGTCTGCGTCCCATACCACAGGTTCTTCCTCCACAAAGGCCCTCCACTTCCTGATCAAAGTGTCAGAAAAAATAATACAAGTATATGAAGTTCTCGGAAATTTATAAAAAATTCCAGCTTCAACTCAAACCAACAATATTTCGCCCCCTTTCACAATCTTTACAGTCACCGTAAGGTTCACAGTGACAGATTTAACAACACATAGAGATGGTACGCCAGAAAACAACTTGTTCGTTCCATTTTAGTCTTTCCATCTTAGGCTTTTGGGCCGTTTTTAGCCGTGTCTGTTTCTGAAAAAAAATGACACCTTCAAAAAAATCCAAGAATTCTCGTTCTCAGTTGCCCACAGCAGTTAATTAAAGCGAATCTAATTCGTCAATTGTGAAAAAGCCTTACGGAATTCAGCCCAATCACAGTTCTATGGGTTGCGTCCTCCACCACGAGGAGGCCTTACCCAAAGCAAAAAACTGACGAAATTCACTTTCTTTATTCTGGGACGTTGCATAAGCTAAAGTAGCTTGGCCAACGATTTATCCAGTCAATAACAACTTCCGGGCTTTACTCATCGGAAAAAAATTTCGTTTTTAAGCCCAAGCTGTATATCATAATGGCTAATAATCGATTAGATAGATTTTGCATTAGGTTTTTCCTATTCATTGCGTAGATGAAATTCCAACACACCATGGTCCTAAACTGCAACCATGTGTTTAATATTTTTAGGGGGTCATCACGGTCGAGTGATGCCGGGCAAATTTTCATTTGCCACCCCTTCTCTAAAATTTCATTCAATCCATTTGCATAGGAAAAAACCAAAAAAAAATTGATAAAATTTTTCGTTCAGTTAAATCATTACGGGTATACTTTCCTAATCGAGCAATGTCCACAAAAAACATAGCATTTTAACGAACAATAACTTGCTCATAGAATTTTTACCAATGATTTTGCAAAATGGAACCAATGCAACAAATACGCGAAAAAAACCTAGTATGCATCGAAATCTAATTCACACCAGATTTTTAAGCCATTATGATTTGCGAGTACCTTAACTGCATTCACAAAAACATAGTCTAAGAAAAGCCCATGGAATATCTAAAAGAACGAAAAACAAAAAACCTCACTAGGCCCACCCCTCCTCCCTACCTACTATGCCCAAAGTTTCCATTAAAACTTTTAGTTGACTCAAAGTTAACCTAAGCCCCCCCTCCCTTTCCTTCCTTTCCTTTCCCTCCTAAAAAAGGGCTCCTCGGGCCTCTAATACACGCGACCAGAGAACTGCCCGAACCAGAGAGAGAGAGAGAGAGAGAGAGAGAGAGAGATGGCCGAGTGGGAGAATCGCCCACTCTCCATCTTTCTCAGCCATCATTCAGGTGAAACCAGTTAGGAGGAGGGCGCTCAGCATGCAGCTGGAGGGCGCGCGATTGGAATGTTTTACATGTTTTTTGTGTTGTTCTATCAAGCTTTCCCAGCCTTAAAGCTAGGCTTGAAGTTATCTTACCTTTCTTGCAGTATTCCTTGCTCTGAATAAAGCAAGTAAAGCGTTTATATAGTAGCATCACATACTTTCATGTCTGAACCTACCTTTCTGTAGGAAACCAGAGTTCAAACATGCTTTAGCTTCATTTATGAAGCCAAAGCCCATCCCTCCTGCTGTTTTTTGCAGAAAGAGATTACATAAAGGATGCAAATCTTGTTTGCTTAGCCTTACTTTGTTTCTACAAATGCTTAAGCAACCATTTATTTACAGTTTAGCATGCCTAGATCACATTATGTCTGAGAAACAGGGTAAATGCTGCCCAATTTTCATCTGAAACTAACAATTTGCAGGTTTGCCATTCTTCAAACAGAATAGGCTTCAAAATGACCCAAACCATTTCAATAATGGCCTTGCAGGCACATAATCCTACAATCCACCGTTAGTTTGCTGGAAATTGCAACAAAACCCTGCAACTCCATAAAACATCCTCATGCAAAAACCTGGAAATATCATCAATTTCTCTTCCTCAGATATTAAAGCAAAAGGCAGCCCAACTTCAACCACATAAAATACCATTATGTGATCATCAAGAAGCCGTAAAGCCAACATTACCTCTAATGGATCCCGTTGCTAACGAAAAAGTGTTCCTAAATGAAGTAAACGGAAACACAAGTGACTCAAGAAAACGGAACTTTACTTCCTGAAAACCAATATGAATTGTCTATAAATTGAACCGATTGTATACCTAGTAGTGCACTTACCACACAACCGATCACACTTCAAACAAGGGAATCAACCAGAAGCATAATCCGCACTTCCACCACATCGTTGCTTACTCCGCTGAATTCTCGAAAAAGTGTCTTGATTCCATATCACACAACGGAAAAATCCCCACAATTCGAGATTTCTCTTGAACACAAATCAATGGCTAAACGAGCTTAGAATTGGCTCTGATACCAATATAAAGTCCTCAATCCAAGGATCCTATTCTAAGCATGCCAATCACAAGCAACACAAGGGAACCTGATGGTGGACAAACCAACCCAACCAAACCTAGATCGAACGGATCTCGCCCCCAAGCTATGGATCAATCACTCAGAGTGGAATGAGGCATCACACCAGCAGCATCCTATCACCGGTCATGCTATCAAGCATACACTTAGTGAGAGCCCAATAGGTATACTTATAGCCTCCAAGGCCCATGCACCACTAGTGGTGCACTGTGACACCTCACTGGACACCTCTGCAGCCTATCTAGCCCACGTCATCCAGTTCTCCAATGACTCACTAATAGACCCATACAAATCCACCATCAAGTGTTTAGGCCTACAACCATTAATTATGACCATGTACACATAAGGGCCTCAATTCCCTGATAGTCACAATTAACTTACGGGTTGTTGGTCTACCAGTCCCTAGCGTGGACACGCTACTCGAGACCAGTCATGGGCATGACAAGCACTCACATCATCCCTGCATCTTCACAATCAGGGCTATCCCCTATCATGGTTTTCCCAAGCCTCCCGCTTACTTGACACATTTGGTATCTCTATCAAAGACCTTCCCTCGAGTACCCACAACTACATGACACATTTTTTATATCAAGCACATCTTGGTCGAGCATGGCATGGCTAGGTAGGGGTCAAATTAGATATGGATATAGTTGGGTTCCTAGTCCTACCATGCTATTTGGACTTTGGATTATCACACGGTCTGAGATTCATGTTGCACCATCCTCGAGTCCCACCATATCAATTGGAGATTAAGACTAGACATTTTCAGGGGAAGGGAGGATTTGCTGGCTACGTTCTCTATCAGAGGTAAAGTCTGAGGATCACTTCTCATTCAAATGCCCAATCCACTATGAGATCAAAGGGCGGTATCATTGCCTTTTTTGAGATACACCTATCACATTGAGATCCATTATAGCAACTGAGGATCCATGTTGTGTCGCACTCATGGTCAAAGAGATGTTTTACTACAACAGAGGCTATGTCAGCCAGTTCAGCAAAGCCATTCTGATGTGTAGCTTCAGATCACATCCTTCTTCTCTTGTAAAAGATCGCGGATAGATCTAGATTTTGATGACAGTGATGATGACAATGACCTCTCAAGACATAGAGACCAGAGATTTACTGCCCAAACCCACAAAGCCACAGATCATACCATGACGAGCTATGTATCTCAAAGATGACCTCCTCAACAAAGTCGATAGCACTTATTGGACCTACCTTCTGTTGAGCTTATAAACCTAGTTAGATAAATTGGACATGGCACATGGTCATACTTGGGTCCAAATTTTTAAGGCCCAAGATAACTTAGGCAAATTTTTTTAGTACAAACGCGTGGGAGGCCTACTTGCATGATGATGCCACATGCCCATTTGAGTTTGGTAGACCCCCATGCATATGTGCATGGGGGAGAATAAGTTAGTTTGCCACCTATCATGACATGCATGCAACATGCAAAATGCATGCAAGAGAAGTGAGTTTTTGGAGGCATCTTCCATCTTCATTCTTGTTTGTCTTCTTGATCTGATTTTTGTGTAGGTACTCGCTGCTGGATCTGATCTGGGTTTTCATAAGTTTCTCCCTCTTCTCTCATCCAAATTCGATGAGAACAATTGCAAACTGATCCTTGGTGGGGATCACCTCTTTGGAAGAGGCTTTGCGACAGGACGGACCGGTCAGCACAACTATCCAAGATTTGGAGGCCAAGATCGAACAACATAAGGCTGAGACCAAAACTTGGGCTTCACTCTTCAAGAACAACGAGAATGCGGACACACCGACATTGAATACCGTTATTTCGGCCACCATATCGGAAGAAAGGATGAGGGAATACAAGGCTATGAACATCCGGGTACGTGGTATTTGTTGTAAAAACCAAGAATGCTAGAATAACTCGAAATCTGGATTCAGGACCCTAGAAATGCTATTTTCAAAGATTATTTGATCCTAACAGATCTAGGAGAAGAACATGCAAGGAATAGACTTGACATGCAACTGTCATGCAAGCTTGAATGCAAGCTTGAAATAGAAAAACTCAGCAAGCTATGGATCATAAGTTTGATCCAGATTCAATCCACTTGAATTCTACTCTTTGTCTATCAGATGAATTCAGGGAAAGAAAGTTTCTATTTTCTGGCCACTACAATTGAAAGCATCAAATCTGAAAAAACGGAATCGGATTGACTTCTGGTTGCTTCTGTTGATAGCGCCTATGCAATAGATGACTTATGCCTTTGATTTCACCTGAATCTGACAATTCAATTGAGAGAAATGAATGATTGAACAAATCAGAACCAGCACCCTCCTACAAATGGTTATCTGCTTTCCTGGCTCAGATTTGCTCCAAATTTGAAATGGGAATGATCTGACTAGTAGCGCCCTCCTCCAAGGATCAGATTGCAACTGACCTCATTGAAATTGGATGAGAAAAGAGGAAGAACCAAGCAAAAATCAGATCAGATCCAAATGCGACCTCCTACAAAAATTCAAATCAAGAAGATAATCAGATTGATAAAGAAGAAGGATGATTCCCAAATCTCACACCCCTCCAACTCGTGTAGTCTCCAATAAGCAGAAATATGGTATGTACAATCATTGGCATGCTATTGGCAAGTGTCCTAATGCTCATGCACGCATTTTGCATGTTGCATGCATGTTATGGTAGGTGGCAAACCTACTTTTTCTCCCCCATGCACATGTGCATGGGGGTCTACCAAACTTAAGTGGGTATGTGGCATCAACATGCAAGAGGGCCTCCCACAAGTTTGTACTAAAAAAAAAAAATTGCCTAAGTTTGGGCCTCAAAGTATTTTTGTTCCCATGTATGACCATGTGACAAGTTCCATTTATTTAACAAGGTTTACAAGTTCAACAACTCCCCCTTAAACCTGTTTAAATAAATAACTCCCAAAGCTTCCCGATGCTTTTCAAATATGCTCTTGTCCAAAGGTTTGGTGAAGATGTCGGCTACCATATCTTCACTTGGCACATACTTCACTTCGATGATTTGTTTTTCAACCAAATCTCTGATGTGATGATATCTCATCGCTATGTGCTTGATTCTTGGATGAAATACTGAATCCTTGCTTAGTTGGATAGCGTAAGTGTTATCCATGAGAAGTAGGGATTTTCTTGAAAGACACCAAGTTGGTTCGAAATATATTGCATCCATAAGATCTCATTGCATGCCTTTGCTGCTGCTACATATTCTGATTCACAAGAAGATTGAGCAAGAAATGATTGCTTTTACGCATTGCTACTACTTTCTCTCTCCTTGAGGGCGCCTAAACCTCTCCCTCTTCTTCTTCTTCTTCCTCTTTTTCTTCTTCTTGTATATGGAGATTGAATGTTAGAAGGATCTTGGCACTTTGATTTCCTACATGGTATCAAAGCCATGGATCTTCTATGCTTGATTTAGGGCGCCCTACCAAAAGAGATCGTCTTCACTTAGGGATCCCAAAAATTCAGCACCTTTGCTGATTTTTTGGAGTGAAGATCTGTTTTTTTGACTCTTTTCCATTTTGCAGGAGGGCGCCACACATCGAAGAAGAAAACAGGATTTTGGGCGCCCAAAAATCAGGTTGTTGTTTGCTGATTTTTCAGGTTGCAGAAAGGCGCCATTAATTATCTTCTTCGGGGCTTCTTTTAGGTCGCCCACATCCGTGTAGGTTTATCCTACTTCCGTTGGTCCGCTGCTGCCCTATTTTTCAAATTTGCTCCTTTGCAGGAGGGCGCCCATCTACAAGCAATTTCTATTCTTCTGATTTGGCTGAAAAATCAGCACCCTTGCTGATTTTACAAAGTGAAGATCCGCTTCTTTTAGCTTGTTTCCAGGTGTGGAAGAAGGCGCTAATTTTTTTGTGATGATCCGATCACATTTCGAGGCTGAAAATTGGACAGCATATTACCATTTGTAGGGTGTTGCAACAGCCCTATCCGTGTGTGTATTGTTCACACTTTTTGGCAAGAAGAAGGGTTCCGAAAAAAGCTTTGTTGGAGGCTAACCTAATTCTTTGCTTGCTGGTTTTTGAGTTTGTAATGCAATTTCAGGCTGAAATTTTCAGCACATAAGGCTTGTAGGAGGGCGAGTTCCAACATCCATCCAAAAACCAAGAATTATAAATTTGCGCCTTTTGGTCTCTAACCAGAAATGCTCCTTCCTCCATGTCTAATACGGGAGATTGAGATGATACTACGACTACATTCGCCTGTTGATCTGGTTGCTTGTTGGAGTTCTTTGCTTTCAATATCCTGCAATCCTAGATCTCATGGTTAGTTCAGTTGCATTACTTACAAAGCATCTTTTTCAACTGTGGACTCAATAATTGTTTTTGACATTGTGTCGGCTTCTGATTCAATGATTGTTGTTTAGAGCTTTTCTTCTTTTGACGTTTCGAGCTTTTGTTGACATATAGAGCATGAGATGATGAAGTCGAAGAGGTGTCTTGACTTCTTCGATTGTCTTCTTGTAGCAACAAAGTGATAACTCTGGTGAGAGTTAAATCTGAGTGTGTCGTAATGATCATCACCTAGTTTTCATATGTAGAAGGCAAGCTCGATAGCAATGTCATAATTATGTCTTGATCGTCGATAGTTGATCCGATAGCTGCCATCTGCTGTAAGAGATTCTTGAACTGGTGAACGTGATTTTGAAGTTAACGTGATTCTGGAAAATCACCATTCGACATCTTGAGTGAGAAAATCTTCTTTCTGAGATGCAACTTAGAAGTCACGTCCCTCACATCATATAACGCGCTCAGTTCGAAGTTTGAGTTTCTGTTATATGGCCAATCTGAGTGTCTAATATATTGAAAATGATGAGCGCAAAAGCTTACCATCCTTCGATTTCCACTTGGAGTCGATTGTGTCATCTTCAAGCTTCGTTTTGATACCTATCACAACATCCCACAACTCATTGGCAATGAGCAAGGTCTTCATCTTAAATTTCCACAAATCGTAATTGGATCCATTCAGCTTGTCTGCGATGAGACCAGCTTTGCTTTGAGAATCCATCTGGAAGTTAGTTTGTCGATAAATCGATGACTTAAGAATGAATTGATACCGTGCGACGCTGTAATTGGAAATCAATTATCTGATAATGAAATTTGATACCATATATGAAGATTACGAGCAAAGTTGCTCTGATACTAGAAACAGCTTTGGTACCATGTAGGAAGAGGGAAAGAGTATATGATAGTAGTGAAATTGAAGAATAACAACGAACTATCGAGCTTTGCGGAATAATCCTTCTTCTAATATATGACTACGCCTATCAAAAAACGAACAAAGTTATCGCGACAATCGTCACGTTTGTTCTTTTAGTAACTAACTTTCAAATCATTAGTACTAACGTGATTTCGTAGACAAACAATTACAAAGTGTGATTGAAAGATATAGAATATTGCGATATCGAATCATTCGACAATTCAAACTAATCAACAAGAGATTTAACAGATACAAACAACTTCAGAGAAGCTTCCATACATTTCGACATAATATTGAACGCAATAAGAAAGGATAATTGATTTAGTAAGTAGCATGTACAAATTAGACGATGTGAGTACAAAACAGTAGCAGATGAAGCCGTGTACTCTAAACTATCTCTGAGTAACTGATAACTTTGTCTGATACACTTCCGTTGATAAGCACTAAGCGTTGCTAGCAATATTCAACATAGAAACTCTGATATTAAAACTCTGTATATTATTCATATCATGTGAATATCTTCCAATGATCAGCTATTTATACTAATGAGGAATGCCGCTTAGGCTTATCCAATTAGGGTAACTAATTAGGTCATAGGTCGCAATTGGAAGTTACCCACAATGCGCTATCATCCGTCCAGTGAGAATTTCTTGGAAATTCACTTGCTAACCAACTTGGGTAAGTCATTATATTCATAACAGACGAAACCAGCCTTCGACACATTTGATAGTTCATTGTTGTCGAATCCACCTATTAAGCGATTCTTATGTATTTCTGCAGACTGTGTAGAAACACAAATAAAACTGCAAAACTGGATAAATGAATGGATGTAGATTAACTACAAAATTATGAGAGAATAATCCAACACCTCTAAGTCTCTACATCGAAAAACTCTTCGCTTCCTCTAAAGTGCTCTACTCAACATACGATGCAAAATCAAAAAACAAAACAGGAAATTATCAAATGATCAAAATCCGTCTAATGAGTTATCAAGAACAAATAACAATCCATTGCCTTGCAGGACTCCTACAAGGAACTCTGCCTCTCTAAGTTCTCTTCAGAGAAGCTCACCATCTCTATCATGAAAAGTTTCCAAGTGCGAACCTATTTATGAATATTGGCCAGTCTCTACTTAGGGTTGCATGAACTAAACCTCCTTAATGATCCAGTTGGAGCCTTGACCTTGTGATCCAATGCCAAAATGCAGATTATTTAGTTTAGGGGGCAGTATGTAATCGATTCCCAAACACTGCAATTATGGCTTTGTGTTGCCAGATTCCTGAGGTGCAAGTCACAGCCCACCCTTGACCAATCCTAACTAGTCACTAAGACCTTGAGCTATTTTCAAAAACTCATGGCCAGAAATGTTAGCATGCTCTATATTGGACAGGTACAAAATCATTTACAGGACATCATGTCCAAGCTTTTACAGAATCCAAAACTCAATGACCCAATGTTAGAATTGCTGTTTGACATGGGGGCTAAGCATCAAAATGGTTGAAAAAATAAATTGATAATTTTTGCATGCAATTATGAGAAATCCGGGAAGCATTTCAAAACAAAAATAGAGTCACTTCTTGCAAAGTTAATGATGACTAACCCAACATAAGAAAGCTAGCTTTCCTGTCTACCTGAAGGGTGGATGCCAGTGCAGTATGAGAAGTAGCAAACTGTTGCTGTGCATGAGACGTGTGTTCAGCCATGCCTCTTTGAAATGCTGTATCTACCTGCTCGAACATTACCTTGCAAGACTTTTCAAAAGCTGGAATAACCGAGCCCTCAAAACAAGACCACATTGCATCCTGCAAACAAACAACACCAAGTAAACTACCAAACATAAAAAAATTTCGAGAAAAGACTTCAAAGTTCAAACTTCAAATACCTCAATGTCCTATGATCTCTAAAGTTTAAAAAAAAAGTCATGAAAACCATATTCGAGAATATTGACTGCTGAAAGAGAATTCAGTCTGTTCATGCATCGTCAGGGTCTCCACATTGAAGCTATTGAATAGCTCGTATCAATTAGCTTATCGACCCTGAGAACATATGTGGGGAATTGATTCAGATAATACGGTAATTAGTGTTTCCACCCGGTTCAGAATCGACCTTTTCACAATCAGATGAATCAGCATGAATCGTGGTTCTGAACTGGGTCCCTTCCAAAAGAATCGGCAATTTTTTTTTGCATTTTTTAGATATCTAATGGAATACGTATAATGTCTACAGTGTGTCTTAGATGTTAGATTGCTATTGAAAACATACATTTCAAAGTTTACTGTTTGCTGTTAGAAAGCTGAAGCCTGACACCATATTACAATTCAGCATTCAAGTATTCTCATAATATACAAGATAAACTTATACTGTTGCACAAGCGATTTCAAAAGGGTAGAAAATAGGGGGAAAAACATATCCGAGACTGCACATACACCAGATGCACCCTCTTTTATGAATAGACCTGCTGGTATATGTTCTGGATGCAGGCAGGTTAGTTCACAGACTTCCATACCTTCCATTAACTTTTCTACAAAATATTAGTACAAGCAACCTTTTCAGACATCTTAAGAATGTAAGACCTTAAAGTCCCAATCGATCACAGAAAACCTAAGGTGACACAACTAATGAGTTTTTGCTACATACATTTCCATACAGAGAATGAAAAAGACAAAAGGATGCCGTGCACAACCCTTAAGAGCCTAGGATGTTAACAAAAATTTGACAAACCAAGCAATCTTTGAATAGTTAATCAATGCAAAACCAGATAGAGGGACTAGATGCTAACACACTCCTAAGTACATCATAAACATTCCAAAATACACAGAAACTGCACAAAGGTATGGCAAAAAAATTGCACACTCGTAAAAATAGTTGAGTTTGTATGGAGAAACTTGCACAATCAGCCATGAGCAGTACCAAAATTAGCAAACCAATGAGATCATACTTTCTCATCCGATTGAAATAAACTGAAGATAACTCAGGGTATTGAAGAATACCACTAGGAAATTTCTTCCATATCTGTCACATTTCAAACTGAAACTTGCATGCAGAAGATAGACAACTAAAGCACGAGTTTAACCAAAATGCATAGTCCTGTTACATTTACCGTACCATCAGAATCAATTCAATCAGGTTGATGACCACATCTTTTATGCTGTAGGTGTTTTTCAATCTCCATAGTTACCAATTACAAGAAATTATAATGGAGACTTGTATCACTGGTTAAATTAAAATCCTCATAAAAAGGTCTCAAGAGCACAAAGTAAGCTAATCAGGCATGCGCTGCTCAAAATCAACTCAGCATGGCAAGGAGGCATATGTAAATACAATGCAACGAATCAAAGAGACAACTGTCTTCAAATAAATGTTAGCTTCCCCGTAAGGTCAAACCACCTTGCAAAAGCACCATACACCAACAAAGACACAATCTAAGATACTCTGCTGATATTTGAAACCAAATATATATCACCTGCAATGCTTGTCTTCCTGAAGTCTGGAACTGTGTCTGCAAATGCTTTGCCACAAATGCTTCAAGTTTTCCAGTGATCATTTTTTCTAGCTGTGGCAAGGTTTTCTCGCTAAGTCCCTTCTGGTAGTAACATGTACAAGCACCCAACCAACCAGGAACAAAATAATATACAAGTCAGCACAATCTAAAACCACCTATCTTCCCTCATAATGTCTCCAAGAACTTTTGCCAACCACCACCAAAAGGCAAAGAACAAAATTATTGACTTGAATTTCACCAATCAAATAGAAATAATCAAAAACTCAATTGATGTTTGCTTTGTAAACACAGGATTCTCAGCAATGTTAGCAAGTGCAATGAAGAAAAAAATGTAATATTTGCACCAACAATTAATAAACCAGATCGGATTTGATTATACCCTCCATACATGAACATTGACATCAGGAATCTGAACAAGTCCCCCTTAGAGAAAGTGAAATGATGTTATAATTGAGTATGTGATTTTATGATCAACCAGTAAATCTTCAGAAAAACAATAAAGTAGAAGGGAAAGTTGGAACCTGCAATACATCTGCAACAGTTGAAGAGATTGTTTTTTCAATGCTAGGAGTAATCGACTTAGCAAGAGGAGGACCAACTAACGCAAGCTCCTTTTTCAAAACTCGCTCTAAAGCAGATGGGAGATCTTTATTTATGGAATTAGAGAGTAAGGTCGTCAATTGATGCACACGTTCTCGCTCTAACTTGTCCCGCTTGATGTTTTCCTCTTGAATCCTTGCCCACAACACATCAACATTTGCTTTGAGAACCTTTTCCAGGCGCTGACCTAAAGAAGCCTCTATCCGCTTTCCCTCTTTAGCCACAGGGGCCATTGCCGCCATTTGTTTTTGAAACTCCTTTTGCATAGTCAATAACTGGAAGATACAATAAGACAAATATCCAGTAATCAGTGATACACAAAGAAAAAAATAGGTTCGATTCAACAACATAATGCAATGCTCCATGACAAACTTCCATCATCTATCATCCATTGACCATGTTTCCTCACGAAAGAAACTTACTCTCACTAAGAGTCAATGAGCTAGGTCTAAGACCTTTTCTTACTGTACCTGACGGTTGATTATAAAGGCCAAATAAGAAAGGCCAACTTGGCTTTACTCCCATAAGCTTGTGAGATGACCTGACTCATGACCTCCCTGATTTGATTAGTACGCAATGCCCGTGTGAAAAGACCTTAAAATTCTAAAAAGTTAAGGCAACAGAGCTACAAATACTGTTACTCATATTTCACCAATTACTCAAGCTACCTTGAAACTGTCCCCTCTGTTAAACAAAGCTTCTGCTCATATTTTTTTGCATGATATTTTACACATTTGTGTACACCCAAAAACTTGAAGAGTTAGTAGTATCCCTTATAGTCATTGCTGCTGTCATACATACACTAGAATCAGCTTCTGTATTTCTTTAAGGTGACAGCTTCCAAATTCATCAAAATGACAAGGTGTTTCCATCTAGCATTCAAATTATGACACAACCCTGAGCCGAAGTAAGTACAAAGCAAGCTTACCTGAATATCCTGATGTTTCTGAAGCTGGCATATTCTAACAATATTGGTAGTGATTATACAATAATTGTACAGATGTTCACAGAAATGTCATGTTAAGGATTTCAGCTAGAGGAAAGGTAGCTGGGCATCTGCCCCTGAAGGCCTAAGGTCCAAGTCTACCTTCCCTACCTAAGAATCTGCACATGCTGTACACTTGGGGTGTAATATATTCTGGGACAGTAAAATATTCAACAATGTTGCTGCAAGTGTTGTGGTGGCGTAGCATGCTTGGGTTGATAGATTGGGCAGCTTGATAGTTGCATTGAGCGTAGTTTCGCAAGGTATTGATGAACTTTTAGGTCTATCTATGAAGTGTCTTAAACTTAATAACAAACACACAGCATGAAAGCTTGAAAGAAATTAGCTATGGAAGCATGCAAAACCATGGAAACCTTAAGCACCTCAAGAAAGCAAAAGTAGGAACTCAAAATGCTTGATTAGAGAGAGAGAGAGAGAGAAGAAGAAGATGTATTAACGTCTTTTCCATGCCAAAAGGCATATAAGACCAAAAAAAGTACATATCCAGTGTGTTGCACCAAGACGAATCAGTGTCGTCATTCCAAACCAAAAATTACTAACTAAAAGTACTATACAGAGAAAACGAGAGAGAGAGAGAGAGAGAGAGAGAGAGAGAGAGAGAGGAGGGGGGGTGGGCCTCCTTGAGGATCAATCATCTACATAGATAGTAACTAGAGAGGTGTCACCTCCCACTTGAGTCTCATGCCACATGGCATGCCGACTTGGTCACTTGGACCCAACTTGCACTTACTAACTTTAATTTACAAAGAGGGGTGCAATGTAATTATGAACAAGTTGCCCCCATGATCATTGATTACAACATAAAAATATGTGCACGCGCCTAGCCACTAGGGGTAAAATAGGCAATATATTTCAACTTCCCCCCTTAATGGCTATGTTATTTAATGTGACACCCAAGACTATCTAAACTTTTCAAGCTTCTCTTTATTAAGTGGCTCGATAAACATATCCACAATCTGATCTTCAATGCCACAAAACTCAAGCTTAATCTCTCCACTGGGCACTTTTTTCTCGTATGAAGTATTGGCCAACTTCAATATGTTTGGTCCTGGCATGGTAAACGAGATTCCTAGCAAGCTGAATGCAACTCTGGTTATCACAATATATCATTGTAGCACTTACTTGGGCAATCTGCGTATCACCTAGCAAGCGCCTCGTACTCAGGTGAATAAAGAGGCGTAACCAATAATCTCGAACACTGGAGTACCATGTATCCAAGTCTAGGACTATGTCGAATCCTATATGCAAGACATGGACGTAACACTTAGAGTGTGCTTGTGGAGAAATTCTCAATTTGTAATACTATGATGAATGACTATATGGATAGTCAAGAAGGTTTCATCATGCTTTTAACTTGATCATGATTTTTGTGTTGATGATTGGGAGAAAGGAAGAATGGGTTCATGAGACGCAACTTGAAGTAAAATGAACGCTACAACCATCAAGGCGATGTGGACTATTGGCTACCTCATCAAATTCTAAAGACCCTTGGAGTGGGTAAACATGGAAGATAGATCTGCCTTCTTTGTAGATTTCCATGATACAAAATCAAGTGATATGGCATTTGCTACACTTTTCCAAAAAGCCTATTGGGTCGAATTGTGTCCCAAGAATATGTCATTGAAGACTTATATGTTTGGAGTATAAAGATGACAAATTAAGCATAAAGGGGGGTGTAACTATTTTTGTCACTATGCGAGCCAATCAGATGTGTTTGTCCTGTCAGTCAACCAGTAAGTGTCATGTCATGGCCCAAAGTCGTTATTAACATCATTCGTAATATGGGTGCTAGAACTCGTGGTCATGGTCATACTATGTCATAATGAAAGTGTTGAACCTCAAAATATGTTTTGAGGTATAAGTCAAGCCTAATTACATTAATTAGTGTTCAAACATGTGATATACATTGTACAATAAGGGCCGGGCCCATTATCACATATAGTCACACAGCCAGGGCTCTACTCACTTAGAATCTGTACTGGATGAAGAAACTTCATATCCATCTGACAAGCTCATGTGATTTTTTGACTATATGACAGCTATTTTGTCGGAAAGCCTCAGTTGTGAGGACTTTTGCAGGAGCAATCTAGTTCCATATGTTGCACGTTTCTTTGTTAAAGATTTATCAGTTCATTCATGATTGCTGCCTTTCTTGTGTTCTGAATGCTGTGTTCAGTTCATATTTTCTGACCACTATATGGAGCTAAAGACTCCGCACAATTTGTCACATTGATATAAACTTAAAACTCAATACTCTTCAAAAATATGTAATCTCTACTGATGTTCTGATAGATACCTTTAGGAAAGCAAAGCAAAAAATCATAGAACATAAAGCATGTTTCCAAGGTGAGGCTTGCAGTTCTGGTAACAAGATGAAAGAATTTGACTCATAACAGCACGAGGTTTGTCCAAAGAAACCTTTCATTGAAACTTAATGGAAACACTTTTGCTTTTACAAGAAGGGTATGACTAACTACCTGAGTGAGGGAATTCTGCATCACTGAAAGTTGAGCAGCTAAACCTTCTGAAAGAAGTTCATTTGAAGAGCTGGACTCGCCTTCAAAGGTCGTCACAGTTGTCGCCACAGATGTCACAGGCACTTGCAGAGAAGATAGCTGAGTTGTCACTCCAGGCACTAGATTTGTTTTGGTTTTGCTTTTCCTTGCTTTTGCACCAGTTGGAGAAGGCCCACTTCCAGAATTTGAATCTGATGCCTTGACAGCAACATCCTTTCTTTGCTCTAAAGGCTCTTCTGCTGTCGACACTCTAAGATGTTTCTCTCGATCTTCCAACAGCTCAACCTCTTCATTTTGTATGCCTTCATTGAGGGCAGCATCCTGTGATGATAATTCCACAAAACTCACGACATTAGCCATCCGCTCTTTCTTTGAGCTTTCAAAATCACCACCAGCTTGCATTCCTGTTATAGCTTCAGACATCACACTAATGTTGTCCAAACTTTCTAGCTTCTCCGCACTCGTCTCTTTAGAATGCTCCAGATTGCTCTCTGTTAAAGTGTTTCTATCAGCTTTGACCGGTTTTGTATCAGATACCAAAACTTTTTCTTCAGATGTCGATTCCTGCTCAAGGTCAGCTACAATCGCATCTTTTCCAATGCCAAGACTGGAAGGCAAGGACATTGAGCTGATGTCTGCTTCAGCTTTTGAACGAGCCACCATTGACATCAGCTCGGATGGTGTGATCAAGTGTGGAGGTCCTGACGAACTAGGTGTGATTTGGCCCTCATTCTCTTCACTTTTCTCTCCAGATTCAATCTCTTCATTGTCAGAGTGAGGTGGACCAAAATCTCCTTCCGTTGCCTCAGATGAATTGTTCAATATCAGGTCACCTCTGATGTTTACAGTATGCTCTTGCAAAGAAGGTTTATCAGCCTTATTACCAGAAGAACTACTAGCAGGAACTTGAATACTGTTGTCATGACTTAACTTTGGTGGGCTTTTTGAACGTGATCTTTTGGTAGAAGGCAAGGCCTTGGAGAAAGTACTGGTAGCCATTTCACTATTAAAAAATGAAGCCCTATCTGAACTATTTACAGAATCCTCTTTTTTCACAAATTCCTTTAACTCTTTGACGGGTAAAGTTGAGGCAACTTTTAAATCTGTCTTGATATCTGTAACCTGGTCGGCAGAGACAGACACGTCAAGTGAGCTGCCAAAGGGTTGGAACACATTGCCAACAACGGACTTGTCAAAGTTACTTCTAGGACCACCAAGACCTGGTGCAGGTAGAGGCCCCCTCAAAGAACCAACGTTAGATGGCGAGCTACTTACTTGGCTGCCATCTGTACCTGAAAACTCAGATGATCCAGAAAGCTTGAGAACCTTAGGGCCAAGTCCCTTATCGAAAGAGGCTGAACCCTCTCCTGAAACTTCTTGAACTGGAGGTAAACACTGTGAAAGGTCAAGGGCATATTGCTGAATTGCTTGTGTTTGAACACAATACACTCGTATAGTGCCTTCCCCATCAGATACATTCTCACATAATGCTGTCAAGCTAAGAATTGGCATGGTTACGGAGTATTCAGACAAGTAATCCATTCGTGTTGCAGCTGGTGTGGAACCAAATTGCACATGCACAGCATAAAGTGCATTTCTTTTTGCATTTGCAAGCAGAATGAGGCTTGCATGGGGAACAACTAAAACTTGATTGAAAAAGGCTTGTTCATGCTTGCTTTCTAACGAGCTTTTAAACTCTAAGCTTTGAATACAATGCCACTTTCCAGCTACAGTGAACAATGATCCCTCGGGTCCAGTTGGTACCCACATCTTCAGCTCCCGATTCAGAGGTCCCTGTCAAAAGACGAAGAGCATGCGTTCCAGGACTTAAAGACTTATAAATACAGAATACTGTTGCAAGCACTATGATGTACAGCTTTCTTCTCAATAGAGCTCAAGAGTTATAAACTACAAAGCAGAAGAGGAAAATGTTCCAGTTGGAGCTGAATCTTTCAAAATTAGAGATGATCAAGAAAAACAATGCTTCTCATAGCAATCAAAGTTTCAACCTTGGAAATTGAAAAGGTAACAATATTCCAGTTGAGTTGAATCCTTCAAGTTGTAAAATGATCCAATCATTCAACCTAGAACATCTAAAGTAATCATATATGAGAATAAAACCTTAAGTTTAAACTGTATCCAGGTTTGAGTACTTCAATAAAAAGTGAATACAATTCCATATTGTGACTCTGCAATCTAGAGGAAATGTAGAATAAGGATTCATGTGAGTTTGCATCACAACGTCACAGGATATGGGTATATGTATCATGATCATTCCAGAACAATAACCCAAAACTAGTAGAATGTGATCTGCAATCTAGAGGAAATGTAGGATAAGGATTCATGTGAGCACGGGAGTTTGCATCACAACTTCGTATGATATGGGCATATGTATCATGATTATTCCAGAACAATACCAAGAAGTAGTAAAAAGGATGGACATACAAAAAAAAAAAAAAGTTGACCCAAAAGGTATCAAATCTCCCCCAACCAGGCTTAGAATGGACTTTATTGCTGCAAAAAAGATGTGGTATGGCATGTGGATTATTCTACTACTAATATTTTCTCCTAAATAAAGAACAAATCAACTTTGGTCCCAAAAGAGCAACTCCACACTACAATAGTTGAGCCATAACATCCATCGCCAAATGAATATTACCGCAGTTAACAACACCACATGATCAGGACGACGAGGTGCTGAAAGGAAAGAAACGAAACCAACTGGATGACCTTCATGGGGAATAAATAGTGCTTGTGACAACATTTTTGCTTCTCCCCATATACAGACCTGAATCAACAGCACAAAACTTGTTGTCATTTCAACCCCTCCATAAGGCCAAAAGAAGCATGATAAGAGTAAAAAAATGGCATGCCAAAGTTAGTGATATCAAATGAAATTAAAAAGATTCAAAGAATGACCAACTGTTCCACTGCGAAAAAGCAGTTTTCAAAGTACAGATTTATGTGGTATATAAATTGAACAATAACTTCATAAGTTAACAGTTAGAAAGATTACCCCACTGCGTAACAAGCAAATGAAAAGCCTTCATGTTCTTGGCACAATTATGAAATGCTAAATCTTACAGAATTTTAAATTTTGGGCCTCATGACAACCAACAGTTGGCAAAGAAAATAACGTGACTATCATCACAGCAAAACACCTAAGATTACCCCACTGTGTAACATTATCAATAAAGCAAATGAAAAGCCTTCATGTTATTGGCACAGTTATGAAATGCTAAATCTTACAGAAGTCTAAATTTTGGATCTGATGAAAACCACACAGTTGGCAAAGAAAATAATGTGAGAAGAATGTACGATGCAGTACTTTCCTGAATAACTAAGAAACAATTTATCAGTCAATTCATAAGCTAGTCAGTATAAAAGCTCATACGAGACTCATATTGCTGTAGGCTGATATTCCTCAATGAAATACAAAAACAAGTTCCTCTTTTTCTAAGTTGGCAAATATACTATAAGAGAACAATATCACGAAGTCCTTCACAGCAGCAAAACATGAGTCGATGACAGCATTGGCCTAACTCAGATGCATCATTGAGCATTTTGTCAACCTTACAGAGGAGGATAATCTTTATGGAATCTATGTAGTGAATACATACTGTTGCGTCCTTAGAGGATGAAGCCAAACGACTTGTCATCAGCGAAATTGTCGACAAGTCAGTAACTTCAGCATCATGAGCACCTACTAAATGTACACCCTCAATAGGATTGTCGATAGAACATTTGAGAGGATCCTCGACTGTGAAACCACCAGAAGGAGCAGCCATTCTAACCTTACCGACATTGACGGTCATCACATACTTACCAATAGCCACAATGAGGTAATCCTGAACAACAAAAAGAGAATGTCATAAAGATCTTACGCTTTAGGAACTGTTTTTATGATTGAACAATTGGACACAAAGACGCACAGATCCTGATGTCCTGACAATAATTCTATCAAATTGGGAATCTCAAGGCAATATGGTGGTAGAAAACAGGCCTACAAAATCCATCATTTTGGGCTAATCCTTGATATTCATCGATAAATAACCTGTGTTTGAGAATGCCAACAGACGCGAGGATGTGCTGATTCCCAGTCTCCAAGAAAACGAATGGCAACTATTATCTGCCCTTTCAACTGCCCTTTTCCATCATCTGAATAGGTTTCCACAATCTTGTTGACAAAAACTGTTCCATCTGCACTTGCACTGAGAAAGAGAGCAGTTTTTATAAACAAGAAATGATATGCATGAAGCGATTTTCATTCTGCAAAGGGTGACGGAAAAACATACTGCATGCATACAAACGCTCTTCAACGAAGAAGACCTGCTTGAAAAGGAGACAACTCTTGCAAAACTACAGAGCAGGAATTATCAATGTTTGCATCAACATCCAAGTTTCCAAGTGAACAGTGAAGCTCATTGAGTTAGAAGGTCCCATTACCTTGCAAGGACATGAACGTCATCTGAGAAAAAAGCCATATCAGTCACTCTCTGTCAAGCCAAAATCCGAAGATGGCATTAATTGAGGGGGTAATTAGTGCTATGACTGACAGCTATGGAGAAAAAATCCAAATCCCACAAAATGCACAACTATAACTCACAAGGCAATCACCCTTGACCAAAGCCTCAAATCAACATACAAATAAAATCAAGTGAGCCCAAACAGTTATTTTGCCCGGAAATGAGTTGATCACTCAGTGCAAAAAGCAGCTCTTTTCCTGCCATATCTGATAACCTTTGTCTTAAATCAACATACAAGTGAAATTTTTTGTACACTATTGAAGTACAAATCGTCCAAATCATGTTTCATACAGATAGGTCTATTTTCATAATCATTCAAAATGCCGAGCTACAGATGAGGGAACTAAGCAATAAATTCATTAGCTAGAGGTTGGAACAGATCTGAAGCAGAGAGAAATGAAAAGTCCATGGAAGAAACAAATAATTCACCAGCAAATTGCATGTTTTCAATATTGTATTGGTTTGGTCAAAAGATAGGGTTTCAGAAGTCATGAAAAGTGTTAATCTAAGGTACTAAAGGGCGATATGTAACTAGATTGTATCTAAAACATGTTCAGTATCTCACTTAGAGGAGCAAGACCACTGGCAGTACAATGTACAGACCAGAGTATATACAACAACTTCACACATACTTGGCCTAAACAAATTGCAGTTGACATCTATAAAGATAAGTCGGCTATAGTTTTCTCACAATTGCAGATATCAATGTACCAACTTTTAAGCTCCCTACATATGGAACGTAGAAGAAAAAACTTACATTTATATAGCACCTAGGTCAGAGCTACTCTTGTTGGAGTGTGCAAACTGAGACAAGGGTTAGAAAGTTTTGTTGATTTCAAGTGTCTATGTATTGCTATAAGTCGTAATTACATTCTTTCCTTCATCAAACAACAGGAACACTGGGTGGAGGTTCTCAAGCAATAGATTTGTGGTGAAGTGTCATGTCAAAACCGATTGTCAGCCCTAGCTTGGAATGAATGCATGTTCTTGCATCTCGTTGTATAACAGGCTATCAATGGCATGAGCGCATGTTCTTGCATTTCATTGTAGATTAGGTTATCAATGGCATTTTAGAATAGGTTATTAGTGGCATAAATGCATGTTCTCGCATTTTATTGTAGATTAGGTTACTCTCCACTGATTTCCATACTTCTTGTTATTGTCTTCACACGTGCTGTACTACATACTTGTTTTGTTCTCTCTTTATTTCGACATGTGATTTGCAAACTATCCCAGCACCAGCTATTTGTATGCCCAATCTTTTTTCTCTATTTCAATCATGCTTACGTGTTCTGTCGCACATCACCAATTGACACTGATTTTGCATCCACCTCCTTGCATCTGTCAAATAATTGTGCTTATTGTGAATTTATCATGACCTTTTTGTTTGCCAATTATAACTTTTAGGGATTAACAATTTAGGGTTTTTATTTTTAGCAGCAGTCATCCCTACTGTAGGAGCTAAGGTTGAGAAGATTGATATTGAGGAAATTGGGTATGGTTATGGTAGCTCAGGCACATACACATAAGTGGCAATGCCATTAGTGCAGGCAATAGTTCTCTAGCACCCTCATTAAACTAAGGGCTTATCTGTTCGAAACCAATAGTTGGTTGATCAGTCAGAATTACACCATGCTAACAAGTGGGGTATGAGGAGCGGGCTCATCTCATCTGCATCACAGGATAATGGTAAAACCATGGTCCATCATGCACACAGCAGGGGCCCCAGGCCACTTGGAGTGGGGAAGGCCCTTAATACCTAACAGGCAATAAAAAGGCCCTCTAGCCCAGTTAGAGTCAAACCAGGCCCCTCCAATAGCAGGAATACAGTAAGCGCAGCACGACCAACTACTAGTAGGTAGGCAGCAAATTAGGGCATGGTGAACACAGCCCTGGGATCACTCTAATTTTACAATATTGTACATCACTACCTCCATCAATCATCCTTTGAAGAACTGTTGGGGTGACATTTGTAGATCAAGGAATATTGACTAACCAAGATTTCAAAGTGCAGCAATTGCCACATGCAAACCGTCCATTTTCTCTTTAGCGCAAAGGATGCTCACACGAGGGGCCCTGTATTAGGAATCACATTTAACACCAACTGATATATACATATAGAGAGAGAGATGTATTTAGAGTACCCAAAGGTATGTTACATACTTAGTAACATATTATGACACAATTACAATAGAAGGGCAAACAATAGTTCTCCACCCAGTTATGCCTTCTCTCTTATAGAAAAGACCCCTCTAAACCCAATCTAGGCTGATGGCATGCACAGGTGACATGTGTCGGGAAACCTTAGTCGGTGTAACTGTCACTCGATTGGGCCTACATTCAAAGATTGTTCTTAAATTAGAATATAACCAATTTCACAATTTTATCTAGAGAAGTCAATGATGTCATAAGGTAAAGCTTACAAACAATATACGAGCAACTCAAAAAGTCAAAGGATCTAAGTCAAAACAATAAAATAAAATTCAATAAACAAGAAACAAAAAATAAAAAATAGAAAATCTTAACCAAACAGCATTCGCTTAAGAGCATCAACACTCTACTATTGTTGTGGCTGATGCCATAAGAAGTCCTTTCCCCTTCCCCTTTAAGAGATTTGTCATAGCTACCGCAATCCTCATGTGATTCTTGACAAATTATCAGTAACATCTTGAAAGACCTAAAAAAGTCTTGAATCTCTCAAACTAGCTGGTCTTTGACATCTCAAAATGGTCTCTACCTTTGCTGGAACTTCATTCCGGTCTGTGAAATAATATGACCCAAATAACTTATCTCTTTAGTGAAAAATGGATTCTTTAGCATATAATTTATGTTTTTACCAATCGAAACACATTTTTGAGATGTTTCAAATGTTCAGCTTTCATCATGCTTTAGACGAGGATGTCATCTAAAGAGATGACCAGAAATTTACGAAGGTACGGTCTTAACACATTGTTCATTAAGTTCATGGAAGTTGCTGGAGCATTTGTAAGCCCAAAAGGCATCACCTTAAACTCGTAATCACCTTGAACCATCCTAAAGGTTGTCTTAGGGACATCTCCCAACTTAATCGGAATTTTTATGATATCCCGACCGTAAGTCTCTCTTTATAAAATACTTACCCCTCCAAGTTTCTGGCACGGTTCTAGATTTCCAGAGTGTTTCGGTTCTTTTTTTCTTTTAAACATTGTTAGTTGGAAGAGGCAAGTCTTTTTTAATGGTCAAAAGGCACAATGAAAGTAAGTGTTGTGGCTCTTTTATTACAGGAAAAAAGGAATTTTACTAAACAATGCAAAATCTGAAAATTTTATGAATCAAAGGTGCAAATATGTATGTCAATTTATCTAATATAAGATTAAAAGCCTAGTGTATTTCAAGCCACACCTTGATGTTCAGTCTAGGATAGTGCACTTTAAGATTCAAAAGCCTCATTACCATTTACGATGCAGGGGGATAAGATGAGATATATAAAGACTCACTTGTGAATGTCCCCGCACCAAAAGTTTCAGATCAGCGTGCATACTGAGTACTCGAATGGTAGCATTTTTTAGACCATAACAAATGTAGTTCCTGTTGACAGCAATCTGCCTTCCCACCAACAGAACTGGATCTGAGCCATACACTGTAATTGGGGAAACTTCCAATTGTGGTTGAGCCTCACCCGGAAGTCTCACATCAATATCATAAATAACATGCTCACCAGAGAGAAACCTGCCCTTGGGAATTTTTCTACTAGAAAGTCTCGTAGATAAGGTGGATGGCGCCAAGCTTACAGGTGGAGCAGTAGGCAAAGCAGGAGCAATTGCAGGTGGCGGTCTGGACGCTTCAGGGTTTCCTAGTGAGATATCAATTGAGCTCAAAGCAGGAGGAGGAAGCTCAAGGGATGAAGTAGAGCTCAGAACAGTGGCAGAAGATTCCTCTTTCAAAATTGAATCAGCTGACGACTGGGTCGTCAAAAGGGCCATCAGCCGAGCACCATCCAAAGGAGGGCTTGATGAAGGGCTCCGTATATGTACCTGAGGGGCAGTCGATTGCTGCACAGTAGGAAGTGGCTGAGAAAAGGGAGCACCTTGTACAAAAGGGGTCGAAGGATAAGATGCTGGTCTAGGGTCCTGAGGATAATGCATGTACGACTGGTAAAGTGGACCCTGAGGAAAAGAAAAAGTGCTGCCAGGAACAGCTGAAAACGAACTTGAAGAATATGAACCAGTTGTCGAGAAGCTGTTAGGAGGGAATGGATGTGAAGATGGATGATACCCATGACTGGGAAGTGGATAGGATGCTGATGGGTGACTGTAAGGTGGGACTGATGGTGCAGTAGATGTCTTGAAGAAATTTTGGATATCAAAATTTCCAGGAGGTCCACTTGATCCCATTTTATCCACTTCAAAATTTCTGCAAAACAAACACAACTAAAAGATCACTCAAATAATGATAATCAAGATATTGAAAAATACACCAAATGAGAAAGGACGCTACATTTGTGCAAACACACAATTTCCACATGCTCGATGTATCACAAAACAGTCAAATCTACTGCTAATCTACAAAAAGATATGGCGTGAGTTTGCCAACATCACACTGCAATGCATGTGGAGTGGGTTGCTATTTTGAATGAGTCTTTGAAGATTCAGACGACACTGCATGCATTTCGCTTTTGATTGCAACGATAAATGACCATGCCAATAGGAACATACTACACTCTTGTCGATTATGATTTGATTGAGCTCCAATGAAATTTAAAATAGAAATTAAAGAGCAAGAATAGCTAAAGAAGGGAAACAGGTGCACTGCACAACACACACCGTAACCAACTTGTACAAGTTGAAGGGTATCACAAAGAAAAACTACCAAGGAAAACAAAAAGATTGACCTCATAAGCACAATCCCTAAAGAACGTCATTTCTACAAATGCTGGCAGTCGACACAAAATGAAGTGGTGACTTTATGCACAATCTTCCACTTCCCTAAGTGCACATGTGTCGGTCATATTTCTTCTTGATTCTTGATTTTAAAACTTAAAGCTTAAAGCTTAAAACTAGCCGGAAATGTCAGAGAACTTTATTATTTAATGAAAAACCTACCCAGTCCACAACGTTCATAATCAGACCATGGGCGTATGTTGCACATTCATGAAAGGGAATCAGAAGCCAGTAACACGTTTCCTACTCAGATGGTCCTCAAGTGGTCATTACTGGACCAACAAAAGCAAGATCAACAAAAGCCCATCGAGAAGAAAGATATTCTTAACATAGCATACTGGTCGATGGCTCAGGAAAATCAGAAAATATGTGCCAGCAAATACATGTCAAAAAAATTAATACGTAGATCTAACAAATTTTCGTTAACCATTAGGTGACCACGAAGATGAGAATATTTCAAAGAATCGATGATCAATAAACAGTAAGGCGAATTACAGCAAGCTTTTGACTGGCACTTTGAACTTACCTACACACTAAAGCTCAGATGGTCATTGAAGTATCCCGCGTTCGTGCAACACAAAAAAATGCCAGCTGAAAAACAAGGCCTTTTCCTCCTCAAGACTGTTCTATTGTGCGGAGATGATCACATTTCTCTGTTTAAGCTCCCCGGAAAGTTGTTCACATGCGAGGATGCTCAAAAATACAAAACAAAACTTTCTGTATTCACTAATTGATCCCACCGCTTGATGTTGATGCTGAAAACCTACCCAGCAACAAAAGAGACATCTCCACTGATTATCCATTGAGAATCAAAAACTAATATGTACTCATTGTGCTTTATCTTATTCATTTGAATTGAGCTTTATTTGACATAAGGCCACGACAGCAGCAGCAACATAACAAACCTCGCCATTCCAACATACCAGAAGCCATCTAGAATTACAGACTATTACTGTCCAAACATCTTTATCTTATTGATTTAAATAATGAAATCAATTTATGCGAGACCAGAATATGAACAGCAACATGGCAAACCCCGACATTCCAACATAGAACAATCTACAATCAACGACTAATCATCCTATACTAATTCATTCAAAATACGGCTTCATTTCATGCGAGACCACGAGGTTGTGGCATACCAGGAAAACACAGAGATCAGGCATTCAGCTGCTGAGACAAAGGCGAATTCAATCCCCGCCATGGATCATACAGCCCTAACATCCATCAGAGCTCCAGCATCGGAATCTGCCATCGCCTTCACAATTCTGCCATATCACCCCTCTAATCGAAGAGCAAAGTAAAAACCTAGGATCGCAAAAATTTTGCTCTGATCTTTTGGCATATCAATCGCTTCTCCTCTCTCCCCCCCCCCCCTCTCTCTCTCTCTCTCTCTCTCTCTCTCTCTCTCTCTTATAATGTACTTGCATGTGAAAGATAAAAAAATGGCAGGCATGGAACCCCACGACAGTGACCATATTAAGTTTTTTAAAATACCATGTGCCTATGCACTTTATTGGCACTAGGGTAGTCCATACCCCGCTCATAGCTCTCGCCATTCATTCGGTGACACGTAATGTTTATGGTCAATTCTTAGTGCTAGTGTTGATGCGTGGGACCAATGTCATCGTGACATGTGGCACCAAGTACATCAACTTCAACGAGTTATGCTTTTAGTAATATGCCTTTCGATCGAAGTAAAAAATCTGAAACTAATTTTTCTTGGCTTATGCTAGTAGGTTTGTCATCTGTGACCCAAGGAGTCAGCGAGATGCCCCTACATGGGTCAGCCAATTCCTAGTGTTATGATTCCTAGCAAATCTTGTCGATATAAGTAGCATATACAAAATTGTCAAGTGTGTCTTTCACATGAAAAGATTTGGAAGTGAGCATTTCCAATTGGAGATGCCATGGCAATCTCAAACCCAACCCTCATCAATGGTGGTGGAGAAGCTAGTGTGCTTAGAACTCTCAACGCCTCCAACACCCTTGGATGGCGGCAGGGCCCAATTTGTATGCGCACTCACAATATGACAATGTAGAAAGCTTATATGGATCTTCTTAGCACCAAGGAAGCTTGTCGTCTTGTGTCGGCACCTCAAGGGTGGCATATCAAAAAGAGCTTTATGTTATGCTTCGGTCAATTCACCTATCTACAGAAGCAACTCGTCTCAAACTTCACATAACACCCTCAAGAGACTTAACTTTAATTTAGACCGATCTTAGACATATACCAAAGATTCAAAAAAAAATACCATCTTCGTAGTACTATTGTTGCTAAATGTTGCGTTTCCAATCCTACATGTCTATCAAAGCAGACATTTCAGTAATCTGCATTTCTACTGCGGATTATCAAACCTTGTTTCTACCAAGACATCTTTCTAGCAAACGCGCAGCCAACAGTATTCCGACAATCGTTGTTTCTACCAACGATCTTGTTCAACCAGAATGGATCCATCATCTAGTTCATCTCTTATTGACAAACTCGATGGAGACAACTACCATCTCTGAAAATTCAAGATGAAGGTTATACTACTAGCCAAAGAACTGTAGGACATAGTTGATGGCACAGAGCTTAAACCAGAAGGTGATGTAGCCATCATCACCAAGTGGAGACTGAGAGATGGCAAAGAATTTGTCATAATTACCCTCAACATCAAGGATACTCAGATTAGCCACATACGTGCTGCTCAGACTGCTAAGGATGCATGGGACATTCTAGCAACTCTCTACGATATCATGGATGTGACTTCTAAGTTACACTAGAGGAAGAAATTCTTCACCTTGAGAATGTTTGATACAGAGAGTGTTTCGAGTCATCTCAACACTTTCAAAAATCTTATGGAGCAAATGACTGCAACTGGCTCTGATGATCTCATGACTCTATTATTGAGTCTACCTGAAGCCTACGAAAATTGGGTCATGGCGATTTCGACCCAGGAGCACCTCACTCTGTCAAGAGTAATTTTGCTGCTCCTACAAGAGGAGATCAGAATATCTGCATCCTCCTCAGGCTCAGGATCGGATCCTCAAGCTCTATATTTGAAAAACCAAAAGTTTAGATCCAAGAGATCTACAAAATCAGATTATCCTGACAAGAAGAGCAACAAGCAGTCTGGACCAAATTTTGGTTCAAGATCGAATTAAACTTCTTCATCTGAATGGCAAGACACCTTATGAGGCATGGGCATGATCGAAACCATCACTATAAAATATTCGAGTATTTGGATGCATCGCTTTCGCTCAAATCCCTGAAGATCTAAAAAGAAAGTTGGATGACAAGAGCAAGAAAACGATTTTCATCGGCTATTCCCCAGACCACAAGGCATACAAGCTCTACAATCTGGATATCGAGAAGGCATTCACCAGTAGAGATGTCATTTTTGTGGAAGACCAGTTCATCGACCACAAGGAATAAGTTGTTGACAAATTTGACTCAAGGATCAAGCAACCAAATTCCGATCCAGGGATTCAACTGCGGAATAGCGACTCTGACTCGGACAATGAGTCAGAACCTCGATGAGTCAACCCACATCAGAGGACCGAAGTTCAACTCAGAAGGTCGAACAGGTCCTTTGCCTCCATCCGAATTTATGGATGATCCAGCCTGCTACTTCGTACAAGAACCAGCAACTATTTTTGAGATTATTTCTAATCCTGATGCTGACCAGTGAAAAGCAACGATGGACACCGAATTCAATTTTCTGATAGAGAATCAAACATGGACAGTCACAGAACTGCCAAAGGACCAAAATCTAATTCCATGCAAATAGATATTCAAGGTGAAGTACGATGCTGAAGGAAGGCTAAATCGCTACAAAGCCAGGCTAGTCGCCAAAAGCTACTCCCAGATTCCAGATCTAGATTATTCTGAAACCTTCAGCCCAGTTGTCAAACATGTTTCGTTCCGCCTACTCCTCTCCTTTGCAGTTGCAACAGACCTTGAAGTCCATGAAATGGATGTCGAAACAGTTTTCCTCAATGGAACCATCAAAGATGAAAGCTATATGACGCAGCCAGAGGGATACGAACTCAACTGCAAGCATCAGCACAATCCACAAGGCGCTCTACAGACTAAAACAGTCACCAAGAGCCTGGTTCCAGAAAATCAACGCATTTCTGATCGAGAATGGTTTTATTCCAAACTCCGCAGACTCGAATGTCTACTTCAAGTCTGTATCAGATTACTTCATCATCATCACTCTCTATGTAGATGATACACTTTTATTCAGTAACGATCTGAATTTGATGAAGGATACGAAATGCATGCTGGCCCAAGAATACAAGATGACTGGGTCCAGCCCACTATTGTCTCGAAATCCCAATCCAACGAGATCGATCCAACAGACTATTTTTTATTTGTAAGCAATGATATCTCAACAACGTGCTGGAAAAGTATGGAATGGCTAACTGCAAACCAAGTCACTTTCCATTTGACCTTGGACTAAAGTTATCAAAGGAACAGTCTCCTCAAACTGAGGCAGAAAAGGAGGAAATGAAGCGCTACCCGTTTCAATCCATCATTGGCTCATTGATGTACGCAATGATCAGCACGTGACCAGACATTGCATATTCGATCAATACACTTAGCCAGTTCCTATCAAATCTAGGCTTAACTCACCGAAAGGCGCTAACAAAGGTCATAAAGTACATCCAAGCAATGAAAACTCTCAACATCTACTATGGAGGCAACCAAACTGCCAACATCCTTCAAGCCTACACAGATGCGGATTGGGCGGGAGATGTCAATACCAAAAAATCAACTTCTGGATTTGTATTTTTATACAACCAAGGCCCAATCTCATGGAATACCGGAAGTAGACCTCAGTTGCATTATCATTAACAGAATCTGAATACATAGCTGCCACAAAATGCAACCAAAGAGGCGATCTGGCTAAGGCAATTACTTGTAGACATCAACCTTGCACAAATACTTCCTACAACAATCTATTGTGACAATCAAAGCACAATAGCGCTATCTCTCAATCCGAGATTTCACTCTCGAAGAAAACATATCGAAATCAGGTATCATTACCTTAGAGAGAAAGTGCATAGCAAAGAAGTAGCATTGGTTTTCTGCAAAACAAAGTACATGGCAGCAAATTACTTCACAAAGGCTCTATCAAAGGAGCAACATCTCAAATTTAACGATATGTTAAGTCTGAAGATCAAGGGTTTTCATGATCCACATTAAGGGGGAGTGTTAGATTTCTTATGCTCAACCTTAACAAATCGTTCAAGTGATGAGCATCCTGAAAACAGCCAAAGGTCAACTACATGTTTTGGACCACAAATTTTTTCGCACCTTAGGGATTTTTGTGCCTTAATCGTTTTAAGCCACCTTTGCCTTTTTCACCTTCTTCACATTTTTCGCACCTTGGGAAAAAAAGCGACACAGTGGCCATAATGCCTTGGAATCCATTTCAGGCCCTCGCATTTCTCTGCCTTCACCTTTTTGGGCACCTTTGGGATTTGCATGCCTTTCCTGTTCAAAGACACCTTCGGATTTTTCAGGTTTTACCAACAGTGGCAAACCGATGTCGTCAACTTATCATCAACCTCAAAAACAGCTGGACCGCTAAATATCCCAAGGGCGGTTACCTACTTTGTACATATACAAAGACTGGCATAAATAGCATTCAATGCTTGTAAGATTTTTTTTAGGACACTTGTAAATACATATACTGAATCAAGCTAAGTCAGATAATTATTATTATCAGAGTTCTTCTGTAGCCAGCATTATCACGCTCAGCAAGTTGAAGTTATCATGATTGTGTGATGTGATCTGCATACTGCACTAGATCCTAACATAATTTCAATTGATTTCTGGTGTCGACATCTCCTGCCCAATCCGTATCTGTGTAGGCTTAAAGGATATTGGCAGTTTAGCTGCCTCCATAGCAGATGCTGAGAGTTGTCATTGCTTGAATGTACTTCACGACCTTTGTTAGCACTTTTCAATGAGCTATGTCTGGATTTGATAGGAACTGGTTGAGTGTACTGATTAAATATGCAAGGTCTGGTCGCATGCAGATCATTGCGTACATTAGTGAGCCGATGATGGATTGAAACAGGTAGCGCTTCATCTCCTCCTTTTCTGCCTTAGTTTGAGGAGACTGTTCCTTTGATAATTTTAGTCCAGGGTCTAGTGGAAAGTGACTGGGTTTGCAGTTGGCCATTCTATACTTTTCCAGCATGTTGTTGAGATATCGTTGCTGACTGATAACGATCTCGTTGAATTTAAATTTCGAGACAATAGTGGGCTGGACCCATGTCAGTCATCTTGTATTCTTGGGCCAGCTGCACTTTGTATCCTTCATCAGATTCAAATTATTACTGAATAAGAGTGTATCATCTACATAGAGAGTGATGATGATGAAGTATTATGATATATATTTGAAGTAAACATTCGAGTCTGCTAATTGGAATAAAACCATTCTCTATCAGAAATGCATTGATCTTTTGGAACCAAACTCTGGGTGACTGTTTCAGCTTGTAGAGCGCCTTGTGAATTCTGCATACAAGGTGTTGTTGCTTGTTGTTGCTTGTCGTTGAGTTCGTATCCCTCTGGCTGTGTCATATAGATTTCCTCTTTGATGGTTCCATTGAGGAAAGCGGTCTGGACATCCATCTGATGAACTTCAAGATCTACTGTAGTTGCAAAGGAGAGGAGTAGGTGGATCAAAGCATGTTTGATGA
This sequence comes from Diphasiastrum complanatum, assembly GCA_029204225.1. Classification (NCBI taxonomy): domain Eukaryota; kingdom Viridiplantae; phylum Streptophyta; class Lycopodiopsida; order Lycopodiales; family Lycopodiaceae; genus Diphasiastrum; species Diphasiastrum complanatum. The sequence continues at coordinate 39,656,952 of CM055103.1, forward strand.
TTGGGCTGAAGGTTTTTGAATAATCCAGATCTGGAATCTAGGAAAAGCCTTTAGCGACTAGCCTGGCCTTGTAACAATTTAGTCTTACTTTAGCGTCATACTTCGTCTTGAATATCCATTTGCATGGAATTGGGTTTTGGTCCTTTGGCAGCTCAGTGAGTGTCCATGTTTGATTCTTCAATAGAGAATCCAATTCGGTGTCCATCGCTAATTTCCATTGGTCAACATCAAGAGTAGACATTGTCTAAGAAACTGTGGTCGGTTCCTGTACAAAGTAGCAGGCCGGATCATCCATAAATCTGGATGGAGGCTATCTGGACCTATTCGACCTCTTGGGTTGAACTTCGGTCCTCTGATGTGGGTTGACTCGTTGAGGTTCTGATTCAACTTTTGAGTCAACATCAAGATTTTGTAGTTAAATCTCTAAATTGAAATTGACCGGTTGCTCAATCCGTGGTCAAAATTACCAGCAGCTTTTCCTTTGCGGTCGAGGAACTAGTCTTCCATGAAAATGACATCTCTACTGGTGAATGCCTTCTCGGTATTCAAATTGTAGAGCTTGTATGCCTTGTGATTTTGGGAATAGCCGATAAAAATCATTTTCCTGCTCTTGTCATCTAGCTTGCTGCTTAGATCCTTAGGGATCTGAACGAAAGCGATGCATCCAAACACTCGAATATGTTTGAGTGATGGTTTTGATCATTACCACACCTCATAAGGTGTCTTGCCATTCAGGGCTTTGGTGATGGATCGATTCTATAAGTAGGCAATTGTAGTAACAACTTCTGTCCAGAACTTCTTTGGAAGAGAGGGATGGACCATCATGCTCTTGGCACTTTCGATGAGTGTCCGGTTCTTTCGCTCAACTACACCATTGGACTGAGGTGAGTAGCTGGTTGTGTATTGTTGAAGTATCTCGTTGGCCTTGCAGAAATTCTTGAATTATGTGGATATGTACTCTCCCCCTCCATCTATGCGTAGAGCCTTGATCTTCCTCTAGGTTTGGTTTTCTACAGACGCCTTGAACTGCTTGAAGAACTTGAATGCTTCGAATTTGTTCTTCATATAGTAGGTTGTAGTCCTTCGAGAGAAGTCATCAATGAAGGTTAAGAAATAGAGAGCTCCCCCTGTGGAAGCAGTCTGCAATATCGGGCCACAAATGGCGGTGTGTACAAGGTCAAGCAAGCCCTTAGATGTATGAATTGAGTCTGAACTGAAGGGACTTCTAGCATGCTTGCTGATAATACAACTTTCGCATGGAGAAGTTGGCTTGCTGACTGAAGGTAGGTCTTGTCCTAGATTTTGAGCTGACATTTGCTGAATACTGTTGTAGTTAAGATGGCCAAGTTTGAAATGCCACATCATATCAGCTGATTCGGAAGTGGCTGTGTGAAGAGTTTGACTGTTAGAAGAGTAGTAGTGGTTGAGTTTGTAAAGATAGCTGCTTCTTCTTCCATAGTCTAGAACCTTCCGGGATTTGTCAAGGATTGTGCAGCCTTCTGTATCAAATTCAACCCTCCGACCTGAATCGGTGATTCTGCTAACTGAGAGCAGATTCTTGGTCAGATTTGGAACGTGGAGAACGTTGGACAACAACTTGACTTCACAATTCAACCCTGACTGTTCCTTCACCTTCGATTGAATGCGATGAGTTGTCTCCAAGTTGCACAACTTGAGAGTGGGTAAACAACTTGTAGTCTTTGAACCAGTCTCGATGGTGAGTCATGTGTTGAGTTGCTCCGGAGTCTAGATACCAGGAATCAATATCCTGTTGTTCTCTGACTTTGGTCATGAAAGCTGATTCATTTGCTTCTTCTTTTTGTTGCTGATTTGAGTGACTGGCTGTAGCACTATGTGCTTGTTGTTGGAACAACTTCTTCTTTTTGTTATTGTACTTCAAAGTTTGTCAATCCTTGATTTCGTGACCAGTCCTCTTACAGTATCTGTAGAATAGTTTCTGCACAGGTTGGAATGATGAAGGGCTTGAATTCGATCCTGAACCGAAATTTGGTCCAGACTGCATGTTGCTCTTTTTGTCAGTAGAGCCTGACTTTGTAGATCTCTTGGATCTAAACTTCTGATTGAATACAGAACTTGAGGATCCGATCCTGAGCCTGAGGTGGATGCCAATCTTCTAATCTCCTCTTGTAGGAGCAGCGAGATTACTCTTGATAGAGTGAGGTTCTCCAGGGTAGAAATTGCCATTACCGAATTTTTGTAGGCTTTAGGTAGACTCGATAGTAGACTCATGAGTGCATCAGAATCTTCTATGACTGAGCCTGTTGCAGTCATCTGCTCGATGAGATTTTTGAAAGTGTTGAGGTGACTCGAAACACTATCTGCTTCAGACATTCTGAGGTTGAAAAATTTCTTCCTCAGATGGAGCTTGGATGTAACGTCTCTAATGTCGTAGAGAGTTGCTAGGATGTCCCATGCATCATTAGCTGTCTAAGTAGCACGTATGTGGCTGATCTGAGTGTCCTTTATGTTGAGGGTGATCATGGCAAATGCTTTGCCATCTCTCAGTCTCCACTTGGTGATGACGGTTGCATCACCATCTGGTTTGAGTTCTGTGCCATCAACGATGTCCCACAGTCCTTTGGCTAGAAGTATAACCTTCATCTTGAATTTCTAGAGATGCTAGTTATCTCCATCGAGTTTGTCAATGAGAGATGAACTGGATGATGGATCCATTTTGGTTGGACTAGATTGTTGCTAGAAACAACGATTGTTTGAGTATTCTGGCCACTTGGCCAGTGTGTCGCATTTTTCGCTAAGGAGCGAAAAAGCGAAAGTGCCTTAAAATGATTTCTAAGGTATTCTGGCCACTTGGCCAGTGTGTTGCATTTTTTGTTAAGGAGCCAAAAAAATGAAGGTGCCTTAAAAATGATTTCTAAGGTATTCTGGCCACTTGGTCAGTGTGTCGCATTTTTCGCTAAGGAGCGAAAAAGGCGAAGGTGCCTAAAAATTGTTTCTAAGTCATAGAAAATCTCAAAGGGGAAAAATGTGAAGTCTTAGCTAAAAATATGTTGTCGGCTTGGCGTGTAACTTAGATTCCTCACTGATCGAGACTAGATTTACGTTGTGAGCAAGAAATAATCTGGTTAAGTTCCCTGTCTACTGTCAGAGTTGCAGGCTGACTGTATCACTGATAATTGTTCTTTTACAAATTTGCAGAATCTTGAACATGGTATAATGCCAAAAATTATAAGAGAATGCACCTGACCATTCTTGCTTGGGTCTGTTTCGGGTATGACAGATGAACGACCTATGTGTCGTTGGCTGTCTGGCCAAAAATATCCTCAGTAGAAATCATAAATGCTTGTGCTATCTGATCTGAATGTGTCCATATTGATCTATCCCTCACAACTCTGTTTCCAGAGGCCTCCGATTCTGCTCAAGAGTAAAAATTGTGAAGTTGACGTAGGTCCGCGCCTACTCAATCTCCAAATCGCTCCATTGCTACTAAAGAGTGCTGCCCACCTATTCATCGCTGCTTGATTTTTGGTTGCCTTGATCAATACTCACAACTAAAATCTGACTACAACGGTGCTTTCTACTGATGCGCTACCTGGGCTCAAATTGTATACGTTGACCTTGTTGCCTCTGAGCACTGATCTCGGGCATTCCACTACAACGACTCGGAATGTAGCAGAGCAGTATGATAATCTTCCTGATCGCAATGTAGCATAACCCAATCTGGAGCGGAAGGATAAATATGTGCTCATCTTGGGGGCTTCAAATCGGCAAACCGGTTTTCCTATGTTTCACGCAATTTTTTTATGTGGTTTTGTTAGTCCACTCATTTGCGATTTTTGAGCTATGAGGCTCGACTTTATGGCTTATGCGTTATTAGTATTGCTAGTAAAGCATAACTTGGATTTGTCTTGATTCCGTCCTTACTTTAGTTTGGATCAGCCTAATAATAACCATGTTCACTAGTATGCTGATTGCGGCCTCTCATATCATATTCGTAACCATTGAAGATTGAAAGCTTTACGTGTATGATGCTTAGTTTGCAAAATCCCATTTGACATTGTACTTGGCAATTAGTTAGTTTTGTGTACCTGAGTCACTGACCCGACGTCTTTGAAATAGAAGAACAGGCCGTCACCGTACGTGGGTGAAATACACCACCTCGGTTAGGGGTCGTCATAGTCACCTCCATCGTTGGAACTGCCTAGCAAAATATCTAGGCCTGATGTTTGGCAAAATACCACCGCCTATCAAACAAGGCGGCGCATATAATTGGCACCCTCACACTGCACGGAATTAATCATGAGATATTATAGTATACTCATTTGATGATTGTCTGTTTATTTCACCATGCTCAGTTGAACACTTTAATGACAAATCACGGAAAATACCCGGCAATAGACAATGACTTCATTTCATTGGACCTATGATCGCTAATAGAGTACCTGTACGGAAATACCTATGGAATTTGTAAGTAGTTACTCTCGTGTGACCTCTAGCCGTGAAATCTTGACCATTGTGAAGTACCAAATACACTGGCATAGGTAATACCACCCGAAATCACACTTTGAGTTATAGACATGACCCCATCTTGACAGTAGTAGATACCTAGGATCAAGAATGCGCCGAACTACTCCCTCCCTCGTAGGGGGTTGGACCCTTGAACATGATAGATGAGAATCAGTTTCACCCTACATTAGCATATGTCTGTCAATTAATCCGGGAAGGAGCCACACACTATTATTTCTATACCCCGACGCTCCACCCTCACTTACGGGCATGAGATACCATATTTAGAATACAACATTGTGGGGGCTATAGTTACTTCGAAACCTATGAGTTCATTATTGAGGGGTTTTGGCATCTAACTTACGTCGTTTCCACCGACTACACGAGACCCACCCAGCCTTTCATACCATTTGGATCGCCAGGTTCATCTCTCTCCGTTTCTGGTGGATCTAGTTCTGGGGGTCTGTTAGTACTGCCAGCTGGCCTTATAAGGGAGATGAAACCCCAGATCCTTAGGACCGAGAAAGACTGGGAAAGGAAAAATTGGAATGGGGGCAAAGAGAGCAAGGGATACAACACACAAAATTCGTAGAAATCTTGATGTGAGCTTAAGAACAGAAAAAATCGATCTAACACAGGCATTGAAGGATATGAAATTAGAAATAGGACTGTGGCAATTGGTCCAACTGTCACCCACCATTAAGCGCACCATCCAATGCATGATCAGACCTAGACCATTGGAACCCCCTACAGTCGGACACATCGAAGCAAGAATTCTAGATTGCTATTGTCCTAAGGTAGATGTAGTAATTGATGGCCTAGTTGTGAAAGGAGCCATAGTCAATGCAGGATCTGCCGTGAATATTATTAGCCTAGAGCTCGCTGACAGATTGGGATTCACACTAGAACCAGCCACGTTGACCACCCTCAAACTGGCCAACAATTCAATGATAAAACCAGAAGGAGAGCTTAAGAGTGTACCAATCATTGTAGCCGACAACACCATCCAGGTACATTTCTACATGATGCGAATGTATGTCGGGAATTAGGGGTATTCTATGTTGTTAGGTCGACCATGGCTCAGACTAAGTAATTGTATCGTAGACATCCCAGCAGGAGTGCTCATCTTTGGATGGGGCCGTGAGCGCGTCATAGTAGATGGATACACAGAAGCCCCCCAGTCAGAAAGAGCCCCTATACCCAAATCAAAATGGAAAGAGATATCAAGTAGCGAGGAGGATTCCGAGTCTAGCACCAGTGACGATGAGCCCGATGGAAGACAAGTACTAGGCGTAGAGTGGAACTCCCCAGAAGAGCAACCTCCCAAGGTGAGGGATGCTGACATCTGTCTGATACACCTAGGAAGCCCAGAAGACCCGAAAGACATCAAAGTAGGGTCCGCGTTGACCAAAGACGACAAAGATAAATACGACGGTTGTGCAAAAAGTATCAGCACATCTTCGCTTGGGACTATGGGAATCTGAGAGGCATTCCCCCGGATCTAGTAAAACACAACATACCACTGAAGGAGGGGGCCAAGCCAGTATGCCAGAAACAACGACGCTTGCCCTACCACTTGAAGGAAGGGGTCTATAAAGAGTTAGAATGACTTAGGTAGACAGGGCTAATATTTCTAGTTGAAAACACCGAGTGGTGCTCTCCGATTGTACCACGAACAAAGAAGGACTCCACGCGTATCCGAGTATGTGTAGACTACAAGCGCTTGAACAAACAAACTAGAAAGGACTATTGTCCACTACCATTTATAGACCAAGTCCTAGAAGATATGGCAGAGAGAGAACAATATTCATTCATGGATTGCTTCGTTGGCTGTAACCAGATAGCCATAGCAGAGGAAGATAAATTAAAAACCACCTTCACTACCACATTTGGAGTATTTGCATACCACGTCATGCCGTTTGGACTTATGAATGCGCCAGGGACCTATCAAGATTCATGAACGAATAATTCCAGGACATCTTAGATGAGAACCTCAAAATCTTCATAGATGACCTCTGTGGGGCATCTACAATCACTGATCACCTCGCCATACTCGAGAAATGCTTCCAAAAAGTGCGCAACCACCTACATCGCATTGAACGCCAACAAGTGTCTGTTTGGGGTACCATATAGAGTGTTGTTAGACCACGTGATCAGTAAATATGGCATGGCCACCGATCTCGAAAAGATCGCCATGATATTAGCGATGATGGCTCCCACCACCGTGAGTCAACTTCAGACCTTTTTAGGTCAACTGGTTATTACAAAAGATACGTGATGGCCTATGCCTCCCACACATACACCATGACGGGCTTATTGAAAAATGAAACCAAGTGGTCATGAGACGAAGAGTGCGAGAAGCCCTTCCAAGGATTAAAAACGGCCCCTAGCCCTATACACCATGATAGATCTACCACATAAGACGAATACCCAGACAACAAGTTTGATGTTGGGTAGGCAACGTGATGGAAATCCTCCCTTATCCTTGATTTTACCTATGAGATAAGGAAAAATATGAAGTTTATGTTTTATTTTCATTTGTTCATTTTGTTGTTTTGCTAATCTTGTTGTTTGGTAAATTTCTTCCTATCTGTATGTTATGAAAAAAAAAAACTATTGTTGCTGTATGCACTAACAGTTGTTGGAGTGCAGGAATTAGATGATCCGAAAGTCAAAACCATTTGCACCCACCACCATTGCACCTACATCATATAGTCACGGTGTGATTAGACCAATTGATTGCACGGTTGAATGAATGCATCCATATCCATGCACTCTGCATATACTCTGAGCTGCATAGGGCATTGTGCATTATTGTAATGGGCATACGTTTGACTGACATAGAAGCATGGGGGGGGGGGTTTAGAGAGAAAAGTTGGGAATGGAAACATTGCAGTGGAGAGGGGAGTGACTCCTTTGCCCAATGGATAAGGCACTGGAAAAAAAAAAGGGACCATTTTTATGCACTTTGGATTCAAGCTTGGAACATCTCATTTAGATCGACGGTGGTTACAAGAGCAAATCTAGTCTTTGATCTGTACAACCTTTTTGAAGCTACAATGCACATACACACTGCACTCACGCAATATTAGACACAACACTGGTAACCTGCATCCATGCTAAATCACTCTGCATTTGCATATCCCTCCACGCATGGGTCTGAGATGGACATGCCTTGAATATGATGGGTGGGAGCATTTGCCATTTAGGTCACGGGTGGGTTGATTTCACAATTTTATATAAAAACCGGCATGTAAAACCCGACTATTATGGTAAAATCGGCACACAGTTGCCTGTAGAAATGGGTCCCAGCCCATCCAAAATGTGGCTAGAGCAAATTTTGAGGCCTTAGAAATGGCCCATAGAATAGTTTACGGCCTTAGAATTGGCCCGATTATACTAGCCGACACTGCTGAGCAAATTTTCAATGTACTCCATTACTTTTATTAATGAAAAAAATTGCCTACTGTGTTTTTCAGGGAACCGGTTGCCTTGAAGAAACCCCAAGTCATGAGTGCTCGCCAGTAACAACACACGAAAAAAATCGGCAAAATCAGCTCACAACAAACAGTTGAAAATTGCAGAACGGGATCAAGGAGACTATTAGAAAAATATAGGCAAGTTCCAGTGCAAGTTGAAGTGGCACCCCGGCAGACAAATCACCTCGACAGCTTAAGCCATGGGCCACAGACACGCAAATGGAAAATACAAGTGGAGGCCAAAAGTGCATAGCAAAAATATCCTACCTAAAAGTGGTAGGGGTTGACCACAAGCAGCAAAGAGGACTACTTAATTAAGAAAGACAAGCAAGTGAAGTACTTGCCATTTACACCACCAACAAGTGCAAAAGAGGAAAGTGGCTCACACAAGTGGTACCCCAGTACCAGTGAACCAAAACATCTTTTCAAGACAAAGGGGGTACCACTTCAAGTCCAATCACAACTAAGAGCCATGTACAAAGCGGGACACTTTTCATGAAAGGCTTGAAGAGTGAAAACTTGGCATTGTGAAGGGAAAGCTTGGAGGGATGCCTATAAAGAGGAGAGGCTCCCTTTGCATTAAGAGAGAGAATGCATGAACGTGAGAGAGTGGAGAAAATGTCAAAGGGTGAAGGAGTGAAGATTTTGCTTCGTAGGTTGAATGAGAGGATATTACTTGAGGGAATTCCTGTGAGAAGATGAGAGGAGGTATGCTGGGAGGAAGAGGTTCTTTAGTATTGTGCAAACAATGTTGAATGAGTGGGGTGTCTGTGCAAGCGTGAGATTTCTAAAATTGAGAGCATGCAAAAAGAGTGGTAGCTTGAGTTGGAGTGTGTACAAGAATGCGGTTAGAGCATTAGACCATTATGATTATGAGAAACGAAGGGGAGCTATGAATCTTTAAGAGGATGGACCCTGCTATGCATCGCATTTTGTTTTCTCTTCTGATCCCTCCACCTCTAGATCCAGGATGTATTTTCCTAGGGTTTGGTACACCGTCGTTAGATCCGTGGGAGCAGCTGGTACACTGGCACTGGTAGGTGCTTGTGTTGTATCGGCTTCGACGACTTGTGGAATTCTGTCATCATTGTCTTCGATCAGGTTTTCATTTATCTTGATGCCATTTGGGCCCTCGACAACCTTTGGTGAAGCGGGTGGGGTGTGAGAAACAACTGTGGAAATAGGGGCGAGGACGGTTTGTCCGAACGAGAGGATGGGAGGAACAGTGGGGAACTGAAGGGTGGTGTGGAGTATGGAAGAAGGTGAGGATGGGATAGAAAGTGTTTGGCATGGGGGTGAAAAATTGATAATTTGCATCCATGCCATAGTGTCGGGGGACAGTTGCGAATTAGAAGGGTTGAATGTGAGAGGAGCAACGGTGGTGGCAGGAGTAATGGAGGATGCGATGGATGGAGCAGCGGACACTGGAAAAGAAGTAGGAGTGGTATCAACAGAAGAAACGGGGATGGAGACGAAAACAGATGTGGATGGAATAGGAAGAGAGGTAGCGACAGCAAAAATTGGAGTGGGGGGTTGCACGGAAGATGAAGTGGTGGTGGTTGATGGAGTAGTTAGTGCGGTAGTGGAGACACGTCGTCGGGTAACCGGTGGAGATGTGGATGTAGAGGCAGCGCCACGCATTCATTTGCTGGCCGTTGTGTTAATGACTGCAGGTTGGGATGAGGTAGATGCTTGAGATGGTGGGTAAAGGTTAGTATGTGGCACAAGGGTAGATAGATTTCATTTAGACACCTTTCGAGAGTTGCTAAGTTGATCTTGATGCTTTGCGAGGGTTCTGAAAATTCTGCTTCTGGAAACTCTCGCATACACTAAAAAATGATGAGATTTTTTGATTTTTAACTTTTGTAAACTGGTAATCGGCTTCATCCAGGCTTGATCGGATTGTTGATAGTGCTCTGAAAGTTCTGATGGATTCTTGGTAGTAGATTTCTCAATCAATCTGATGATCTGCTTCCTTTTTGACCCTATCAGGATCTAGATCCTCCTTGGATTCTGATGGATTTTTCTGATCCTGCCAGATTTGGCTGAATCTTGATGGATTTAGCTTGATTTGGCTTGATCTCCTTAGATCTAGCGGTGATGGTTGAGCAGATTAGCTTTTTGTAATGTGCCACCCCCAATCCGGATCTGTCTTACTGTGGTGGCCAGTACTTGTGCAACCGGCTACCGTTGATGGGTGTGTTGAAGGGCGTCCCATCAAGCTGTTCTAAGTTCGTGGCCCCATGATTAAGAATTTCCTTGATCCTATAAGGACCTTCGCCCGTGAATTTTAACTTCCCCTTGATCGCCTTGGTTTTATACATCAGGACCAGATCTCCTGAACGAAGATCCTTCTTTTGTAATCTACGATCATGCCAAGCCTTGCGTCTTTCCTTTTCAGCTGCCAGTGCATGCACAACTAGTAAGCATGTTTCACAGAGTTTATGCAGAGCTTCGTGGCATAGATGTAGAGATTTGGACTCATTAAGACGTTGCGCGGTGGCAATCCTTAATGAAGGAACTAAAAACTCTACTGGCATCACAGCATCCGGACCATATACCAATTGGAAGGGCATTTGATTAGTGTTCCCTTTATATGTTGTCCTGAATGCCCACAGTGCAACATGCAATTTGTGTTCCCAATCTGATCTGCTAGCTTCAATTGTTTTTGTGAGCACGCTACACAGGATCTTATTGGATGATTCTGCTTGCCCATTACCACGAGGATAATAAGATGTACTGGTTCTATGGATCACAAAGAATTCCTCCAACAGGACCTTGATGGTCTCGTTGATCAAATGGCTTCCGCGATCACTGACTAGTTCCACCGGGCACCCAAAGCGCACAATGATATTTTCATAAAGGAACTTGGCAGTGGTCCTAGCATCAGCTACTCTTACTGCCTTGGCTTTGACCCATTTGGTGAGGTAGTCTGTGGCTACGATTATATCGAGCCTGGGAACTCCTTGTTGCAGGGTGAATTGGACCAATATAATCCAGTCCCCATTTTTCGAATGGTGCTTGGAGTAAGATTGGGTGTAGTAGATCATAGTTCAATCTCGTTGGTCTCCTTGCCCTTTGGCACACATCACGCTTTTTCAAGTATTCCTCCATGTCTTTATGAATCGTTGGCCACCAACATCTTGATTGCAGGATCTTGCGAACTGTAATGTCAGATCCAAAATGACCTCCACCCATGCCTTCATGTGAAAGCGAAATGATCTGGGTGGTCTCATGAGGAAGAATACACTGCCGAAGAATTCCGTCTGGACATCTTCAGTACAACTGGCCGGCAATTAGCTGATAAGGTCTAGCTTTCAAGATCAATTTCCGTTGTTCCGCCTTTGGTAGTGATTTGTCTGGTTGGCCCTGCATTAGATATTCAACAATGTCGGTAGCCCATTCTGGTACTGTATCCACGTAAAATAAGACAGCATCTATAGCTCATCGTCGGGTTGGGTTGCAATCTCCTTTTCCTTGATTTGTGACATATGATCTGCCATGTAGTGTTGTTTTCCCTTGTGAACTACTATCCGAAAATCAAATTCCAACAACAACAGGAGCCATCTGGTGATTCTCCCGGTGTTGCAAGTTTTATTAACGAGATATAGCAAGGGTTGATGGTCCGTATAAAAAGCAAAATGTGTGGCCATCAAATAGTGTCAAAACTTCTTAGCCGCATAGATCATTGCCAGTGCTTCTCGCTCTGTGGTTGAATAATTCATTTCGGTATCACTGAGCTGTCGGCTTGCAAATCGGATTGGAAAATCCTTTTTGTGTTCATCTGGCTGGGTTAAGACTGCTCCAACTGCATACTTCAATGCGTCCGTATGCATGTGGAACTCAATGGACCAATTGGGTTGTCGTAGGATTGGTGCTGAGATCAATGCATCCTTAATCTTTTGGAAAGCCTTTAGAGCTTCCTCATTCCAATGTGGATCCGTTGTGAGCTTGTAAATTGGTCTGACTAACTCCATAAAATCAAGAATGAAGATCCTATAATAGTTAGCATGACCCATGAAAATGTAGACCTCACGGATTGTCCCTGGTGGTGGTAGATCAACAATATTCCTGATCTTTGATAGATTTGTGGCGATCCCGTGTCTTGACAGTATATGGCCGAGTATCAAGCCATGCATCACCCAGAATTGACATTTTTCTGGATTCAGGGAGATCTGGTATTCACGACATTTTTGTAGCACCTTCTCCAAATTGGATAAGTGTTCTGAATCTGGTCCATGCACGCACAGATCGTCCAAGAAATTTTTTGAAAATCTTTGCATATAATCTTTGAATGCCGTCTACATGACTCACTGGAAAGTGCTTGGGGCATTGCAAAGTCCGAATGGCATCACTTTATAGGCATAAGTTCCCCATTCTGTGGCGAATGCTAGCTTGTGCTGGTCTTGGGGGGCTATTTTCACCTGGTTGTAGCCGCTGAAGCCGTCCATAAAACTGAAGGCTTCGTCGCCAGCTACTCTATCGAGGACACTTTCCGTAAATGGTAAAGGAAAATGGTCCTTTTTGGTGACTGCATTAAGCGCCTTCAGATTCACACAGATACACATTTTGCCATTCTTCTTGGGTACTATAACTATCGGCGATACCCATTCCGTGTGCTCGATTTCGTAAATGAAATCTGCATCCATAAGTTTCTGCAACTCTTGCTTGATCAGTTCTGTATAATTCGGGTTGCAGCGGTAGTAACAACTTACCTTGGGGACTGCTCCGTCCACCAAAGGTATGGTGTGTGGGACTACTGTTGGCGGAATGCCCTTTAGATCACTATAGCTCCAGGCAAAACAGTCCTTATATTCCACCAACAAGGATCGTAGTCTCTTGAACTGCGTGGGTGTTAATTTCTCTCCCAGATGCACTATCCTTTCTTCTTCTCCTGGATCCGCAAGATTCATCAGCTGTGTTCGCGCAGGTCCCTCGAAGACTTGTTCCGCTGGTGCCTGACTTTGATCAGGTTCTCGTTGGGCTTGCGGAATTATGATTACCACGTCGTCCAATGTATAATTCTTGAAAGTATCAGACATCTCATGAACTGGAGCTCATCGAGATTCCTCTTTCAGCATATTGATCTTGGCCCGACTGGTCATTTTTTTATTTTCTATCAACTGTGTAGAAGACGATGCCGTATCTGAGTCCAACTTGAACTTCAAGGAATCCAACACTTTCTTCTTGCCCTTTTTTGTCATTTTGATGGGTTCATCCTTGTTGTCTTTCTTTGGGACTGTTGTGACATTCGTCTCATGGTTGCAAATATCAATGTCTACTGTAGCTATTGCCTCTTCGGGTAGGTCACTCCATCGGATCACCTGGTTGTAGCGTTGCTTCAACTGATTCTTCTTATTCGTAGGTGCCTTGGGTGGTTCGACCCTTGAGACTTTCGCCATAGCAGACCTTTGTGGTGGTTGAGCTGGTACCTTCTTGGTTCCGTAACGATCTGGGTCCATGTGGTGTAGGACTTGTTCATCAGTCAGCTCAATCTCCTTATTATAAGTTAAAGCATATTGCCAAGGGACTAGATCATCATTCACTGGGTTCTCAATGGGCTCCGCTGACAGCCATGCTATGTTTATCATATTCACTCCAAATGTGATTGGTGTGTCCAGAGTATAACATTTGGGTGAAAATGTACTCGGTTATGGATCTGATTCATATTGACATGCCTGGCAGTCAATAGTTGCCAATGCATCCGTCCATCTCATGACATCCATCTCTGAATGATAGTGAACTCTCTTGGCTGGCCTTGGGTGGTCAATCGTATGATTTGTCGTGGATGATCCGTCATCAACTTTGGGTGCAATAGGTTATACCACCCATGTGGTTGGATCTACCTTTACAGCCTGTTCTCTGTTCTTGAAGGTGAGTTTCCCTATACCCCAGTTGTGTACTACTTGCGCAGCCCTCAACCATGGTCTTCCCAATAAAATACGGTATGCAGATGGAGATTCAGGTTTATCCATGACCACAAAAGTAATCACATACTACATGTCTGCTATCTTTACGAGAATATCAACAACTACACCTTTTGGGTTTTACACAGGATTGATCTGCTAGCTTGATGGCGAATTTGGCTAGCTTAAATCCTTGTAATCCCCATTTTTCGTACAAAGTAGTGGAGATCAGATTGACACCCGATCCTCCATCTACCATCGCCGCCTCGTCCTCGTATCTCTTGTGTTTGATTGGCAAAGTGATGTTGTGTTCCTCACTTTCCCATGCTGCTCCGATGTGGAGGATGTTACTTGTTTAATCATAGCCCGCACAATATATGGGCTCAAGCGCTACTGGCTCCTCATCTGCTTTGGCCCATTCAACTAAAAGGCTTTTCACTTGTGGTGCAATCCGCAGTAGTTCTCCGAGGGGTAAACTAACGTGGCTTGACAACAAGAGTGTGAGCCTTTCAGTGTGTGGTTCCTCAGGATCCACCATGTGAAAAGGTGGTTCATGTTGGTGCAATCAATCATTCTTATCAGTGCGTAGTGGTGAGCCCGTTTGTGGTTCCCGTTCGACGCCGACTGGAGGTTTTGTGGGATTGTTTCGTTCTTGCTCCTTTTTCTCCTCTTGTGCTTTTTGTACCCAGTGTCTTATTTTCTGGTACTATCTTAGATATGCATATTCAACCATTAAGTGTCAATGCAAGTTCAGAAACCGGGCCTAATTTTCAAGCAAAATCAGCGTTGTGAATCCAATTACCCGTAATTTCTCTTTGTCGATCTCTTTATCAGTTCTCGAAGAAATATTTCCTTGGTGCTGTAGAAAGTGTTGATGATCAAACTCAGAAGTTGATTGATCTCAACCTGGAAGGCAAATGTCTCTACATTAGCATCAATACATCAGCATCAATGGGGCTGACACTGTTAACAATAGTCTCTCTTGCATGCGCGCTCTCCTCTCCTCTCCATGTCTCCCCCTCGCGCTCTCCTCTTCTCTCCCTCACGCTATCCTCTCCTCTCCATGTCTCCCTCTTGCTCTCTAGAGGAATTCGAGGTCTCCCCCTCGCGATCTCTCTTCTCTCCCTCGTGCTTTCCTATCCTCTCCCTATCTCCCTCTCGCTCTCTAGACGAATTCGAAGGAAAAAGTCTCAAAAAAAGGGGATTCCCGAGCAGTTCACAGTGCGTGACGGGCAACGTGAGCTGCCCGGAAACCCAATTTCTTTTAGTATATATAGATGATTCAATAAAATATGAGGTATTTAACGTGGATACTATTAGCAATGAAGAGATTTCATTGATGCAATAGAGATCTTATTCATGTCAATATTCTAGATCATTATTCGATGCATCATGAATCTACCTCAAAAGAGCTTAAAGTGGCTTTTGTTGGAGAATATTATTTTTATGGACCCTCTACAACTCAACTAAAGTATATAATTCATATGTCTATTCAACATGCCTAAATTTGAATAGTGATTGAGAGCATTTTCTCAACCAAGTGGAATTCCTTGAGAGATTGACCTTAGTTGATTTTAATTATGCTGATATTCCTCCTATGTGGGATATTGATATTCTAAATGCATAACTGATGACTATAATCAAAGCATTGGAATTAAAAAAATTATTGGTTATTCAACTACAAGAAATAATTCTCAAGTCAATAAAGGCATATGCAAGGCAAGAACAAGCATCCAAGGGAATGGGATCAGTTATCTAAGATGGCATGATGTCGAAGAAGTACACAAAAGAGGATATTGTGTTGATACATCCTGTCTATTTCATGCAGATTTGGATTACCAAAAAGCAATATGATATTTCATGAACCTCTTCTTCAACCATTATTTTTTTTCTTAATGTGAACATAAACTATAGACTAAAGCTATCAGATAGATATAATATAAATAGCTCGAGATTTGTAACAACACAACAAGCTTCCGGACATGCCATCCTCAATTATAACTACTTAAATTAGAAAAACTGGACCAATATTCAAGCTTATCAAGGAAGTGTCTTTCATTTTTTAGGAAAAAAATGTTTAAGTATGAGGAGTGTCATGTACTTTCTGTACATTGGTGCTTCAAAATATATTATAAGCTCTGTTGGGCCCAAAAGGAGGTAATAGCCTTTAAAAGAAGGTGGTTCCCTCTTCAGGCCCTCCAAAGTACTTAAATAAGGATAACAGGCCAACAAGGGCCTAACATACACTTAATAAAACTTAACAAGAGCTAATCATGCTTCAAGATAGTTATGTTTAGTTAAGTTAGGGCATTGTCTATAAGTAGGCAAGAGAGACCACTTTTGGAATCTTTTGGCTCATTTGCAAAGGAGAGAACTAATCTTTTTATTTGTGCATGTCAGCCTTGGGAATTGAGCTTGCTAGGTCTCATGTGCCCAATCCACATGAGATCCATCTTCCTTTTGTATTTATTTATTTCCACTTTTTAATTCTAATGGCGACTTCATGGAATTCTATGTGTGATGTGTTTTTATGGCTATATCGACATGAATGTCTTCTTCTCTTGATTGTATCTTTAATTCCATTGTTATTGCTATTTCATTGGGTTGGGACATAAATGAAAAAAATCTTATCACTTCTTGTTGCAACAATAATTTGTCATTCCAGGCATCCAAGGAGCCATTGCCAAAATTGGAGGATGAATCCATGATAGTATATTTAAGGAAAGCCTCATAACATTAACGTCACTAAGCCACACATTAGCCTCTTAGAATCGCTAATTTTTGGTTATGACTTTGTAGATATATGGAAAAGATGGAAAAGATTATGGAAATGATCTCATATAAAACTTAATCACCAAAGAGCTTAAAGATTTCTTGTGATGGTTTTCATGGAAATGATTGCAACTTTGTGGGGTCTACTCTTCCATGAACTAGGATACACAAGCCATTGCATAAAGACACCTCTGCTACAACTTAGGCTTGCATTCCTCATGCCATTTATACAAGAAATCAATCTATATGAAGGAAAGGCTGTCCAACGGGCATTGAGTTTGTTAGGACTTGATTTCATCTCCTTGTGGTCAAGAGTTTGTCTTCAATGTAAAGCACAAATGAGGACGTACAAGAAAAAGCAAAATAAGGCACATTATTGTGGACATAATATAATGTGGCAAAAACATGGACAAGTTGGCGCTTAGCAGTACAAATGCACAAGTTGGCACATAATAGAACACATGCACAAGTAGGCACATAACATTACACATGCACAGGCCTGAGTAACGAATGACAAAACATCTATAGGTACAATAGAAAACTTAACATTTTCAAGTATCACATCTATCACCAAGCGATCATCATTATGGACTTGGTTGTGCTCCAAACTTGAGCATACAAAGTTATCATACTCTTCATTTGCTTGTTTTTCACTCTCTTGGGACAAGTTAGGAGATGAATTAACTCTTCCAAAAAGTTATTGTGCTCTTCATTTGCTTGTTCTTCGCTCTCTTGGGACTAGTTAGGAGATGAGTTAACTCTTTCCCATCCTATAACTCTTTGTGCATGCTTCTTGGCTTAACATACACATTCAAAGTGTGTTCATTCGTACCACAATAATAACATGGACTGTGGCATAAGAGTTAGATTCACCATGAGTGTCATGTGAAGGTTTAGATGAATTGCAAGGATCATCACTTTGTCGAGAAGAAAAATATTGTTAATCATGGAAGAAGGAGCTTGCCCATTTCCTCTTCCTCTTCCTTAAGTTCCAAGCATGTCCTATTTCTCTTAAAGAGTTGGATCCTAACATAAATGCTTGATCACATCAACATTTGAGTATATTGAATTTGATAATTTTCAAATTAATTCTGTTCAAGATATTGTAGACTCTCTCAAAACTAGTTCGTCACCATTAAAGCAATTATAAATGGCTCTGAAATAGTCAATTGCCATCAAAATAGTCATAAAGAAGGCGATAGGATGAAGGTAGGGCATTCATGACAACACTCATGCTATCCACCTCGAAAGTCGATTCATCAATGGCTCTCGATTAGTCAATTGGTCAATCACTCTTTTGATCTTCATCAAGAAATCGATAATCTATTCCAATTCATCCATCCTCATGTTGAGGAATTGCTGATTGAGAAATAAAACTCTAATAGTATTCACAATCTCATACATGGATTGTAAGATGGACCAAGCTTCAATATAATTGATTCCAAAGAAGTACATGGTACATGGAATGTTCTAAGAAAATTATCATATATACAGCTCTTCAAGCTCGTTTGTCTCATTCATTCCACTCAGCAATAAATTATTCATATGTTTTCTCAGCTTCACCACTAGAAGCACTGGATTTAGTTGGAGCTAAAAATATTAACGGTCTATTTTTGTCACTAACTATATTTTTTAGGTTTCATTTTAGATTTCTAAGCCAATTATTTTTATAGTATGCCTCGTGAACACAATCTAGCTCATAAACATACAATGAGCGTGCTCGAGCATGGCATTACACCCATAAAAGCTCAAGCAATATCCCTAGTTAGGCAATGAGAGCCAACTATTTTTGGGCAAGGATTTGCCCTTGACACATGACTAACGACCTTGCCCCATGACTTTATCCTAGACGTGAAGGATTTTTTCAAAAGATTTTTTTTCATTTTCTTGCAGATAATTAAATCTTGTAATGGTTGCCCTTCCTCAAGGAATGATGAGTTCGCTGGAGGTCATGAATACAAAGTTGCCCATAAAGCATTAAATTTCACATTATGAACTACAAAAGTGATCTCACCTTACATTTTTTTTGGCATATTATGAGATTTGATAATGAGTTTACCTATTCTCTTGACATTTTATGAAATCTAATCCATAAAAAAATCTCACAAGAACATTGTGCTCAAGAAATTTGAAAATAGAGATTATGATCCATACAGATGCATAGGTGAGACTCGTTACAAACAATTTGTAGACATAAATATGATTCTTTCCCCCCCATCCTTTGCACTTGGAAAAGAACTTTTTAGTGACCTTTTATCCACTTCAACAATCATTCAAATTATGGCTCAACCTAATGGCCTCCCCAATACGTTTTACTAGGTGCAAAGGTCACGAAGAACTCCCTAATACATAAAATTAATTTTGACAATTTTACAAAGGGAACGAATATGCCTCCTCAAGTGCAATATCTCCTTCTCTTTTCTTTTTTAAACAGTTTTTTTACATGCATATTATGCATGGAAGATGCTTGCAAAATAAAATGGCAAAAATAAGGTAACAAAAAAGTATAAAAGGTTTTCACGCCAGGGAAGGTCCCAAGTTCTTAACCATTCTTCCTTCAGAAGGGCCTTCCAGCTCGGGCTATCGCCCTTGACCAAAGGCTCTTCTGGCTCAAATGAGATAATCATGATTTACTAAAATTAAACTTAAGAAAATGCCCTTACCAATTTTTTAAGGTATATATATTATAAATGAGCTTTCATGAAAATTAACTAGGAATAGTCATACTTTTTGTTTTTTACAAATTTCAACTAAAGCTTTATGCAGGGAAGACCCTCACCAAGCACTCATGAAAAAGTGTGTGCCCCTCACCAAGCACTCATGAAAAAATGTGTGCGTATTTGGAGGAGCATTCAAATGCCATAATAATTATTCACTAAAAATAGATATGATTGAACAAACCTTACAAATTTGTAAGGTTCTCTTATTATGAATAAAAACAACAATGGCAAGGGTGTAAGGCTCCTCCAACCTATTCATTTTCAAACGAATTTCTTTAAATAGTATTTTTTCATAAGCACTTTATGGGGAAGGTCCACTAGGTGTTCCATGTTTTAGGGTACCCTTGGGCCCGCCCTCGAGTTTTGTTAGGTACCTCAAAACTGGCAGGTTCTCTGACTACGACCTTCCTCCCCTTACTTAGATTTAGTTCTGTTTTTTTTCACAAAGAAAAGGGAGGTGCCTCTCTTAGTGGAATTCGTGTGTCTTTTATTATTATTATTTTATGTAAAAAGTCTTTTACATGCACCTTAGTGCAGGTAAATTTTTTTATCCTTTTTTAACGTGCACCGTTTGCTCGAAAGGTGCATGTAAAAGAAATTTATGACAAGAAAGAGTTAAAACAAAAAGTAATAAAAAATGTTTTCATGTGGAGGAAGGTTTGCCTCCTCGGCCATTCTGTCGAGGGAAGGGCTTTCCATGTCGGGCTACCACTCTCTATCAAGGGCCCTTCCTATACGACATTTAAAGAAAAATTTACGGCACAAGAAAAGTAAAAAATATTTTCACATTGAGGAAGATCTGCCTCCATGGGAAAGGCCTTTCGCCTCGGGCTACCACCCTCTATTAAAGGCCCTTCCCAGTGGACGATGCATGTAAAGAAAATTTTACGGCAAAAGAAAATTAAAAAAAAAAAGTTTAAAAAAAATTCACTTTAAGGAAGATTTGGTTCCTTGGCCGTTTTGTCGTGGGAAAGGCCTTCAGTCTGGGGATTCCGGCATTTGCCGAAGGCCCTTCCTGGGTCTTAGGGTCTTAGAGTACGACCTTCCCGGGCCCAATATGATGTTGGAGGCGGTGGTGGCTTGGGATAGGAGAGTCCAAGGCCCCTAAAATAAGGTCATGCACTTAAGACTTGAGAGCCCTAGGCACTTTGTTTCATGATTTATGCCATCGATGCATCCTATCATCATCATCCTATCTCATGCACAAAATGCATATAATTGAGGCCATCGGCCAGGCCAGGCCAGGTCAGGTCACATCACCTGAAGTTGGCGTTTGGACGCTCAGGCACAGTTGCGTTCTTACGATAAATAATTTTATGTTCGACACGCCCTTTCTTTTACGATCCAGAAATTTACGATCCTTGCGTTTACGAGCGTGAAAGCGTCGTTAACAAAAGAAATATTGATCAGCTATAAAGTCGCTGCCATCTCCGCAACGCATCCAGAGTAGAGCACATCAATCGCTCTCTCTCGAGTCTTGAGTCTCAGAGGCGGAGTCCACCTTCCCCGGTTGCGGTCTTGGGTAAGGCCTGCTCTCAGGATGCTTCAGCTTTTGTGAAAGTGATACATGAGTTGTTGCCTGCGAGAAGAAAATTATGGATCAGACCTTCTCTGATAGGTTCTGGTTCGGGCAACAGATAGTGACATCAGGCTTGAGCTCTAAATCTGGAGGAGTATGGCACGAATCAGGAGCGCTCCTGATGTCTGTCGTTCTTCTTTTTCATGTTATATGAGCGCAATGTGGCAGAAGAACAAGGACAACTGAAGGGCGAAAGATACGAATCAATGACGGTACGTGGTATTCCATTTACCATTTTCAAGCTGGTGATCTAGTACCGATCTTGTAATTAGTTTGCGTACGGTTTTAGTCTTACGAAATTCACACTGAACAATATGCTGAAATCTATACAACAATGAAGAGCCATTAGCAAGATTCATATATGTGTCCGAAAGTGGAGCGAATTATGATACATAAACGTGTAAACTTATCACATGAAGGAATACTAGTTCAGAATAAAGAGTTATTGCCACCGTTGCACTCATAATCTACACGACAGTAGCACTCATAATCTACATGATTCTTCATTGACCAGGCCAATTAATATTGTTGAGCACTGACTATCAAGAGCAGTAGAATATTTTTTTGACGTTAGGTAGACTAAAGTACTGAATTGGTGAGGGTGACGAACATATTCGCAGCTGATATGGTCTTGAGAAAGTTTGTTGGCCTAAGGCATCACGTCACACGCAATGCAAACGTATGCATATAATTCCGGAAAAGCTTAGAAGAATAAATGTCGGAAATGGTTTTCAGAAAGCTGGTAGCAATTTGCTATCCTCCATATAGATCGTCTCCTCCAGGGGCCATTACTACTGGAAAAAGTTGTCTTATCTTTCAGAGCTACGCTTTCTGGTTCTCTATAGTTTGCTAACCTTTCAATACCTGTAACTTAATATTTGCTCACTGATCTTCACAAGCAAGGTTCAATATTCTCGGTGCTTCACTCTATAACTTTTTACTTAACCATAAAGAATCCAGACTCATGTGGATAATTTGATATCTGCTACATGATCATAGGATTAAATAGGTCCCGGATTCATGTAGGACTGGCTCCCCATCAAGATTGGGGACTTCAAGTGTAGCTCGGTCTCACTGATTATCTAATTTTGTTGACAATCTAGAAGAAAGTGTGTTTTGACAAGTCCAAGTTACATGAGATGCGGCTATTAATGGTGAGCAAGTTCCACCAAAATTTTCTGCACATGCTTTTCAAATATTATTGACAAGATTATGCACAAGACGTACTTATTTCTGATGACTTGAATTCCAGTTATGATGACTGAATGGAGCCTCAGCCGTTTAGGCTGCTCTTTTTGTCTTGTACAAGGAGCACTTGCCTTAGTGCCCTTTAAAGGCAGGATTCTAGACAGCGAAATCAAGAGGTGATCGACTCTTGAAAGTAAATGATTCTGATATCAGCGATTTCTTTTTTTTCCATGATTTTTTTCTTGGACTTATTATCATAGCTGCTCTTGAGACTTTCAGTTGATGTGATTGATAGCAATCACATGGATTCCTGTTTATTCAAAGTTCTGTCTTCTAACTATAGTTCGTACATCTAGCTCATCCATGATTGCTTTTCCTTCCAGCAACCGTGAATGCCAACAGCCTTTCGCGGTAAAATCCAGGTTCTTCGATTATCTGCAATCACGAAATGCAGCAATCATGTAACAGTGAGGCTGAGTGAGCACATGGTATATTCAAAGAGCGATTGCGTTGACCATCATCGCATCTAATTTATTTCAAGAGGCTCTACAACATACGCCCCACTAGCTCAGTTACCAGTATTTAATTACGTCAACGCACTAGAGTAATGGTCTACATGCTGCATTTTAGAGAATTCATGCAGTTTGCCCTCATATGTATCATTCATTAATGTAAATGTAGTTTCTCTCTCTCTCTCTCTCTCTCTCTCTCTCTCTCTCTCTCTCTCTGCTGCTGCTGCTGCATGAATTCTGATCTGAAATGCAACATGGTATCAGAGCCATGAGCCCTGACAGTGATCTCAGTGCATTCATGCTGCATTGTTGAGAGATAAACCGTGTCCTTGAGCCAATCATTCAGAAGGCAGAGCGGAATGAATCCTGATCCTGCGCAGACCTCTCTTTGCTTCTAGTCAGAACTCTTATATAGAAGAAATGTCTGAAACCAGCCCTAGTCCTCTTGTTCTCTTCATGCCGAATATGCTGACAAACAGCAGACATGAAGAGATGGCAATCGTCTCTGATACAGAACAAGCAAGAACTGCTGAAGCAAGCATCTAACAAACAAAACAATGATCAAAGTGAGTTCTTTCAAGATGCCAGAAAGTTGGATACTAGCTAAGTCCTTGTGTGCAGGTGTTTAGCCTAGACGTTTTTGCAACACAGTTCATATGAAGATGTAGTCCAAAGGTATAGACCAGAGAAACACAGGATCAAATCAAAAGCTGAAGCGGTCACATGAAGTGGGAACAGTGACAACAATTTCAAATAATAATCGAGGGCCTTCATTTTCAAAGAACGTGTCCCTTCAGGACCCAAGGCTCTTTGTAATTAACTAGTTCTTATGCGTAGGTGTGAACGAATCATTATTTATAACATTACAAACCCATCAACGATTGCTGGCCTTCGAAGTTCGAACTTAGTGGAATACCTGCAGGCTGCTACGTATATAAGAAATTAATCGTGCTAGTGCATAGGTTTTTGGTTCACGTTATGTCATAATATATATGATGATATGATTAGTATTTCCTTCATTTTTTCTTGAGGAGAGCTTTGACACGAATCACGATACGATCACTGAGAGCTTGTAACTTTTCGTTTATCTAACCCTTATAGGCAGCTTAACTTATAACTTACTCGATCTAAATACTATCCTTAAAAATTAGAGCTTGTAAGTTTTGGTTTATCTAACCTCTAAGTTTTGTCCAAAGAGGGAGCTATAACTTACTAAAGCTAAGTATTGGGGTGAGGCATATTGGGAGCTATTGAGTGGCCAATCAAACTGCATTAATATTATGTAAACTTCCTCAATTCCTCCTCTTTGTTGCATGTGCTTCTCTTTTTGCTTAAATTCATACCTACCTTCATCTGGATGCTAACTGAATATTTATCTTGCATATGAAACTTTCTCTCCATGACAATTCCCCTCCCACCTTGCTCTAAATTCATCCTATCTACTCAATTTTGCTAATGCACCCTCAAAAACTGCTTTCAAGAGGAAGAGGCAAAGGAGCCAAACTCCATTTTGTTATGAAACTGTTTAAGAGATGTGGCCCAGACATGCAATAACCTAATGGTTTCAATCCCGTGACAAAGAAAAATGTGTCATTATAATTTGTTCCCTCAATCTATAAATAAGGATTTGCAACCAATTGTGCTTTTTACCTTTACACACTTCCATTTGCTTTGTACGTGGCATATGCGTCCAACGTGGGCATATGCCACACATGCAAAGACTCTTTAGATGCTCAATTGATGATTTTACTTCGAACCACATTTCAATGTCTGGTGTTGATCCTAGCATCGCTATAGTTGAGTTACCTACGTATTGCATATAAAATAGTACTAGTGGCTTATGCTAACAATGACTTGGGGGTAGATCTCAAGCTTTAAATTCCTCCCCCAATATGTGTTTGAATGCTTTGAACCACTCCAAACCTTGTTGACTTCTCTTTTGAGAGATTCAACATCTTTTCCACCCTTTGGAGATTTTCAATTCCAAGGCATGCCATGTGTACTTTCCGAAGCACATTGGTGATGGATGTGATGGCTACACACATGCTATCAAATGATCTTGTGCTCCCATAGAGGTAGTTCATCCTTACGCATATGGACATGGTTTTCACATCTCTTTGTATTAAGCCAAGTTCTATAACGCAAATTACTGAAACTAAGTTTTTGGAAATATTTGAGAACTTTAACACTTAGTGCAGTTTTGTCTCTTCTAAGCCACAAATAGACTAAAACCTTTTCTACAACATTGACTATGTCTTTATCTTCTGTAATCATGTCCCTTTCACACATTTCTATCAAATCCAAATGTCAAGCCATGTATGTTGGATATAGAACATTTTCCATCTCAACAAGTGATATGATTTCACAACCCCTATTACTTTTTTAGATCCCATCGCTTGATCATGAGCTTTGAGCACTAAGAAATTATCTTTATCTTTCGCTTGCACCAAATTTGTTTGAGCAGCCATCACCTTTTTTCTGGTTGTCATCATATCTTTTGGGGTAGTTCCATGCAAAATGTATTGTTGCTTCATCACAATAATTGCATTTTTTTAAAAATTATCCTATGGATCATGGATTGAAAAAATTGAAAGACAATTGTTTTATATATAGCATAGATAGGTCCTTTTCAAACAATGTCCACTTATAGATCCATGACACATGTCAATTGTGCAGATCAATTGAAGTTGTGACACATCAATAGCGCCATACTAATGTTCTACCTCGTATCCACATGCATCATCTTAGTTTAGTCATTATGTACTTAATCGGGTACACAACATCTAAAACTTCCCTCTTTAGAGAGCAATTTAGAAAAAAATTCAGTTTCTTTTAGATGTTCTCATTGTTTGAGTTACCTTTCCAAAAAACAGGATACTTAGAATGTATACGATTTTTATGTCTTCACATATCTACCACTTCTTTGGCTCTATAGAATGTACAAAGGATCAGATCCTCCACAATGTGACTAGTTTATCTTCTAGAATAAAACTGACTAACATGGAATGGATGATGCACCTTTATCCCTTTGGAATGATCTAAATGATATGCGATCCTATTGACTTTCTTTACAATCTTGTATGGACCACTATATCTTGGAGACATCTTAATATAGCATTTACCATTTCTAATTATTAGCTATCATCTCTAATTAATCCATGCTTTGACATTTTGGAGATATCTCTTTTATGGACCTTCATATATGATGATGACGGATCACTAGCTATCCCTTAAGTATGTTTGTAGTGTTATGCACTTGAGAGGTCATTAAGCTAAATGGTCCAAATTAATGCATGAACTTCAATTTAACACCAAATATCATAGAGATACATCAACTTATGTCTCAAAGGTCTTGAACTAGATTGGAAAGTTTATTAGTTATGATTTCCCAAGATCCAATCCAATTTGTATCTTTATGCTCGGAAGATTCATTGATTTGATGGTTATCTTGGATGTATTTGGTATGAGGTTGTGGTGGAAAATTCTAGATCTAGTAATGATTTTGGAGGGCAAGACTCCAAGAATTCTCAAGTTGGAAAGATAGTCATGGAGTATTTAATTTGGATTGGTATGCATTAGAGAGTGAATGTTATGACAACCCAATTGTGATTCAACTTGGATGTCCTAGCAAGGGTGGCTATTGACTATAGTTGGGCTAAGTTGACAATGACTCATGCTCATTAGTAATCTTAAATTTATGCATTGGTGCCATAACTATGGTTAGAGAGAGCTGTTATTGGATCACTAGTATTTAGACGTAAGGGGTGAGACAATAGCAAGAGATGCTATAGTGCTTGTGGAATGTGGCACCATAGGCATGATTGGCCATTGACTATTGAATGGTCATTGGATCAATATTATAGTGCTTTAATGGATTGAGTCGTAAAATTATCAAGTGATTGAGTTTGGCAACTTGGGAATACAATGGCTTATGTTCGTATAAGACAACATGCTAGGCGCACAAGCAATGTATGTGCTAGCGCACTAGGCTCTTATTTCACATGAGTATGGATGTACTCTAGGAATGGGATCATAATGATGTCCAATTCTAGTGTTGTTGATGTATTAGCCATAGTTTGGATCCTATAGGGGTATCACACTAGGTACTATAGCTTGGTTCAAAAAACCTAGTATTTGGCTCCTTAGCATGAAGCTTCTCTCATATCAAAATACTTAAGACAATATGTAAATGCTCTTCATGCTTTTCAACTATACACAAGTATTTTTTTCTAAAGGACACACCACAAACTTTGCAAAAAATGGATGAAAAATATTGTTGCATTTATGAAAAATTGCAGGTGCATTTTTTGAATCCAAAAGGTTATACTAGAAACTCGTAATGACAATATATTGCACAAAGGGTCACTTTTTAAACATCAATTTCCTTTACCCTTATATGATGTTATCTTAATCAATGGTCAATTTTGTCATATTAGTTCACACCATTCAATTGATCCATAATGGGAAATTGACATATTTTCTTGATGGTCATTTTGTTTAATCACATAATTTCAAAATAGAGGTGTATGTCTCCATCCCTTTTTTTGAACCAAAAGTGGCTAGTGCATTCCAAGGAGACCTATGAGGTTCCATCCTAAGGTACTCCTCGTACTCTTCCTTTTAGCTCATTTGATACAAAAAATGACAATAGAATCAGTGAGCTATTAGTAAGAAACTCAATCTAGTGGCCTAAACCCCTAGAAGGTGGAAGATCACCTAATAAGAGCTGGGTATGGCTATTGTCTTAGAGACCCTACCATTTAGCAAATCCTCAACCAATTAAACTTTAATTCAATAGGCAAAAAATCAATCTTTAAATTCTAAATATCATACTTTTATGTGTAGAAAGACCTCGTTACTAACATAAAAAATATGAGACTCATAATCTTTTAAACATAAAATTCTTTTCAAAGAAGCGACAAAGGAAGTATAAGAAAAATCAATGTCACCTTTGAGTTCTACAAAGGAGCCATTATGCAAAAAACTCAAACTATGCACCAAAGTTGATTTTTATTACAAAGCCACTACTTACCAAGTATTACATCGATCTTATGTAAGATTTAAGATATGAGAATATATAAATTCTAGATACTAGGAAGAATCTAATTTTAGATTTGAAAATCCTCACATTTAGCCATCTTCAACACACAATAATGCTTACTGGATATGGTTGTCACCTAAAGCTTTTGCACCAATTTAGCATTGACAAAATTGTGAGTAGATCCATCTCGAACACAAAGTGCCGAACATCCACATCAAGGATTGTTCTAGATCCATTGTACCGAACGTGGACATAACAAACATCAACACAACAAATTTGAGAGTTACTTGGTGCTTTGAAAAACTACAACAAGCCTTCAACTTCTTATCTTTCCCAAGATTTTTGAAGAAGCTTGGTCAAGAAACATATATAAGAAGTATAATACTTTTAAATCTTTTAGTATGTAATGTATGTGCACGTTTCTAAGGAGTGTTTTTAAGAGAAAAGATGCAAACTTGATCAAAGGCAAATTGAAGATCATTTTATTTGGGTAATGTACAAATGTGAAAGGCAATTGGTTTTATAATCTTGAAAAGAGAGAAGTAATCGAATATAGTATTTATGAGTATGTTTGAAGGAGAAATGGAGATGGGTTTCAAAAAAATATAACAAAATAAATTAGATACTTGAAGGGGGGAAGGGGATGAATTCAAAAGTCAAATTAGTGATTAGAATCATGAAAGACTATTGAGAAAGAGAGTTAGGTATTTAAAGTGACCAAATCATCATATAATTAATCAAGGGCAAAAGGTATCCAAACCATTGAAGTTTTGTGACCCATGAAGAAGAATCGTCAAGTGAACAATATGCTTAAAGGAAGCACATGATGAGCAATCTAAGAGAATGGAAGAAAAAAGTGACATAGATAATTAAATGAATGCAGTTAGGAGGAATAACACTTGAGAATCAATCGAACTACTTAAAGGGAAGAGGTTGATAAATAGCAAGTTGGTATTTATGG
The DNA here is from genome assembly GCA_029204225.1 of Diphasiastrum complanatum. Taxonomy (NCBI): domain Eukaryota; kingdom Viridiplantae; phylum Streptophyta; class Lycopodiopsida; order Lycopodiales; family Lycopodiaceae; genus Diphasiastrum; species Diphasiastrum complanatum. The sequence continues at coordinate 39,685,595 of CM055103.1, forward strand.
TGTAGTGTAGTGCATATGGGCCCATGATTGAGATTGAGGGCATATACTATGTTGAGACCTATACAACTATGTGTAGGCTTGTATCTATCTGTCTTACTATGCCATTGTGTCGATGTATGACCTTCAATTACAACAAATGGATGTGAGCACATCAACTTTTGATGGAGAAACAAAAAAAGAAGTGTGCAGACTGGAGAATTTTGACAAAGGAAGATAGCCCATGTGCAAGCTAAAGAAAGAATATTATCTATTGAACTTGGCCTTCCACGTTTGGTATGAGAAAATAGATGCTGGAAAACTAAGCAAATATTTATCAAATTTGGGAAAGGCTCATTGGAGAGTAACCAAGAGGGTGGTTCGATATCTCAAAAACTCTGTAGCCTATGGGCTATTGTGTGATGGGAGGAATTCACATACAAGTGGATGTACAAATTCAAATTGAGTTGGTAAAATAGATGATTAGGGATTACCCACTTCAAGTCATAAATTTCATGATAGGAGGAGTGGTGATGAGCTAGTTCAATGGACATGAGACATCAATAGCCTTTTTATCCATCAAAGTGGAGAAAATGTGCTAGATACAAGGTCATGTTGTTAAGGGGATTATTGGAGAAGGTAAGCTACACCATTAAGGGGGTGCAATAACACTCTACAACAATAATCAAGAATGTCATGATAGAAGGAGTGGTGATGAGCTAGTTCAATGGACATGAGACATCAATAGCCTTTTTATCCATCAAAGTGGAGAAAATGTGCCTAGATACAAGGTCATGTTGTTAAGGGGATTATTGAAGAAGATAAGCGACCCCATTACGGTGGTGCAATAACACTCTACAATGATAATCAAGAATGTCAGAGGTCACAACAGATTCACCCATGGAGGGAAGATGTTTTTCATTTTAGCACTTTTCTAACAATGAAATTCTTGGTTGATATTTTTCATTTTAGCACTATCCTAACACTGAGATTCTTGTAGATAGAAAAAGAAGGTTTAAATTTCATATAGCATAGATAGTGCATCATAACTTTTGAAACATATAAGCTTTGTGTTGAGGGAGTTGGTATTGAGTTTATTTGAAGCTCATATTTCTCTCCTGTGAATAGTTAGTTGGACTAACAATTTTTGGCATGCACTTGAGTCTTGACATATTTTCAAATGTACAAAGTGGCAAGTAAACTATGCACATCACAACTTTCTATCTTGGCTTGTCAATAGGCATTTGATGTATCTTGACTTTTCATTTTGCCATTAATTTGCGATCATAGAATCAATAAATTGCATCATGGTTGTATTGCTTCATAGATTTGGTGAGGAGTGTCAAATTATAATTGCATTAATTTTTTTGAGTGGTGAACATATATCATGACTAGACACTGTGCTCGCCACGTGTCCATTCTATTTGATTTCTTCACTTTTTTCATGATTTATAATGAGTTATTATATTCATATCTAATTCTTTGTAGATACACTATCATCAATAAGGACCGATGTGTCTAATATTGAGGCCTTCATTATATTTTGCTTCTTCCCAATTTCCATAAAACACAAATTTGCATATGTATGGCTTACTAGAGAACGAAATCAGTTAAGATTCATATATGTAACCACGAGCATAAATTTGAAGAGCATATTTCAAAATCTCCACAAAAACTTCCTCAATTCTGTATTGCTATGTTGAATAATGCTTTTGAGAGCATGCAATTAAGTTTGATACAACGAAGAACTTCCAATTTACATCCCAACCTTTGATCCTTTGATCCTTATTGTGTTTAGAGACTTTGTTGCTAAGAACAAGAGTTTGTTGCCTCATACTTTTTATTATAGTGTACAAGTGCTCACTGCGGCCTCACTAACCAAGACTTTCAATTAGCGTAAGCTCTTATAAGAGCTAGAAGACATGGAAATACTAAAACTTTTGATGTAGATTCTTGATTTTTAGAAAATAGAAAGTTTCAAAGAGAACATGGGCTAGACACTTTTCCTGCTTTTCCTTCTAAAAATGCAACAACATATCCCTCACAAAAGAACTATATACAAAACATGCCATACAAATCTAGATATTTGAAACACTCCGCCTAATGACAAACCAAAGATTTATATTATAAAGAAACAAAATAGTTTAAGCAAGAGCCCAAGTTGTAGATGGGCTACCAAATTTTCCACAAGTAAATGTTGTACATTCAAACATTTATTAAGATGAAATGCGCCTTTCAAATATATTTATCTTGTCATATTTTCTCCAGTTTTAATTCATCATTGATTTGTCATAGTATCAATGACGTGTTTTGATTGTGTTGTATTTTGTTTTTATCTCTTGTATGTCCTTATTTGTTATTCGTTGGAGTCAAACCCCTGATTTTAGAGAGAGGAAAAGAAGTCCTAACTAACTCACTACTTATTGAAGTGCTCAAATTATGTTATATTAGTATCTGGTATCATTACATGGAACTCTTGTATGATTATGGTTTATTTTCTCACTATGTTGTTGATGTAGATATTTTCTTCAAGCATTGCACCCCTCAAATGTTGCTTTGATGAAGCATATTAGTGGTGACAAGTATTGACTGTGATATTTATTTCATATTCCAAAAACTATCAAAGTATTGTTTGATAAATTTGTTGAATTCTATTGATTAATAATATTATCTATTTGAAAAATTGCAGATGTTGTGGAGTCTTTGCTCTTTCAACAAGGAACAAATTCATGGTAGTAAATTAGGTGAGTCAAGAACTTCAAATGAGTGGCCTTTCTCACCTCAAAATAACTATACCAGAGCTGGCACTTTTGCAAAAGGTAGAACTTGTTCTTTTAAGCCCCGTTTACTTAGAATCAATTCTTTTGATTCTGATTCAAAATCTTATCCACGGACCGCATCAAGAGAGGAAGGACACGAATGTGAAAATGAAAGAAAAAAGCATTGTATTTCATGTGGAATACTAAACCCAAGAAGCAAGCCAATTCAACGATGGAACCAAAGTCTAGTCATATCGTGTGCTTTTGGTTTAGCCATTGATCCATTGTTCTTCTACCTATTGATAATCAACGAAGATCAAATGTGTCTACACATCGATGGAAAATTTTCAGTTTTGGTCACACTTTTGCGAACAATTAGTGATTTAATGCTCTTATGCAACATTTGGATGCAATTGAAGATGGCATATGTGTGCAAGGAATCGCTAGTGGTTGGACAAGGCATGCTTGTTTGGGATGGACAAAAGATCATACAACACTACATATATTCTCGTTGGATTCTATTTGATGCTTTCGTTATTCTTCCTATACCACAGGTAACGTGAGACCTTTGAATTTTGAGGCAAACATTTTTTCATATCCTACATTTCACTTTTTGCCACCCTTAAATTTTGGGTTTTTCTTTTTGCATAGTCATGAATATGAAATGGCATATTGTTCTTCAAATGAAATTACATTTATCTGAATCAAATCGTGAAACTCTCAATGGTTATGGTTTAAGCATCAAGCAATAAACCAAAACTTTGTTCGTCTTTTGGGAACTAACCTGTCTTTGAGAACTCAACGCAATTTGTTTTGTGTACACTAAACTTCTTTTTTTCTTAACTTGACTTAACATGAGAGTTTAGGAATGTGAAGGCTATAATTAGGAAGCTCTCAATCACAAACACAAACAACTATCAATCATGATCATCAATGACTTTTAGGCTCCAAAAGATAAACATTTATTTCAAAGAATTATAAGCCAATATTTAGTATTGGATTGACATCCAAAAGCATACTTTAGAATAGTGATGATGGTCAAGAATCTCATAAGCACTAGAGTTTAGTATTTCAAAAAATTATAAGCCAATATTTGGTATTGGATTGACATCCAAAATCATACTTTAGAGTACTGAAGATGCTCAAGAATCTCATAAGGATGGATCTTTTATATTCCATGGATATGGTAACATCATAAAACTATGTTATATAAATAAAGTTTAATTTTACGAGCGTTGTTAAATTTTACTTTTTTTTATTTTTGGAGATTTAAAGTATCCAATCTAGGACAAAACAAAGTTAGATTCATTTAGGAGTAGCAAATGGAAAGAGGAGAGTTTGAAATTGACATACAAATTCTTTTTAAAGACCTAAGTGACATATTTTTATAGCCCTGTACTATTGTGAAAGAAGAAATGTGCATGATTTCGTCACTATTTTGCAAAGATCAAAAGTCTTGTTGGATGTGCATCTGACTTGCTGGATCATTCTAAGTACAAAGATCTTGTGTTTGGTTGGCTTTATAGATTTAATCCATTTGAAATTTGTTTTCCAGATGTTGGGACAACCATTTATTTCACCAAAGAGCCAAATAACACCTTCTAATTAAATAATTCAATAATAAGTGGTCAACTCAACTTTTGGAATGCTTCTATCTATTCCCACCAAAAGACTTAGAGGCAAAAATTTCCAAGGGGAAGCGAAGCCTTTCAGAAAATAGATTTTGGTTCAAAGAACAAGCAAGAAAAGACTACTCAATACAAAGAAAAATTATCTATTAGTTTGTAATGAAAGCACTAAAAACCTAGAATTTGAAAATAGACTATTTTCAACTGCTTGAATCCAAGGTTTTAATTTGCAAGGTGCTGTGGTGTAGATTTCGGCTCAAAAGTGGTTCTAGAGAAATCTTTTGAAAATTTGACTAATGAGACAAAAATAGATAATGCATTTTAGTATTATAAGTCTAGCCTAGAGATTCAAGGATGAGGAGTCTTAAGTTCTCAATTTTACAATGACTTTAACAAATATCCAGTTTAAACCATCCCACTCTTTTGAGGCTCCCAAGGGAAAGCCTACATATTTAAAGGGGAGGCCATGACCAACATATCTCACTCCTAATTCCAAGTTCCAATCAAGAGGAGCATCATGAGATATCAACAAGATTCCAATTTGGCTTGATTTATGATAGAACAAGAGCAATTGCATTACATGATCTCAACAAGGGATCTCCAATGGAGAAGGAAGAAAATTTATAGATCATTTTCTAAGAGCTGAGATCCTATCTCAATACCTCCATGCAAGTAGGATAGTATGAGTTCTAGTATGATCTTGGCATATAGGTGATTAATTAGTGGATTTGCTACTACGATATAGAGGAATGGTGATAGGGGACAAACTTGTTGCACTCCTCACTTCTCTTTTGATATCTATGGCTCTAGACAACTAACCTAGAAGAGTGATTTAGTGGTGTCGTAGAGAAATATTTGATGAGTTTTGTGAATCAGGGAAAAAGACCAATGTGCATGCATCAAGAAAAAAATATCCCAACTCATATGACTAAAAGCTTTCTCTTGGTCAACTTTGATTAATACTACTCTATCATTGTGTTAAGAAGAGTTGTCAAATCAAGATCCAAATATTCACGATGTTATCTAGGATTTGACTTGTCTTCATAATTTTTTTTGTTTTGCCGATGTAAGGACAAGAGTGTATAGTGAGAGTCTTAGCAGGCAATGTTTTGGTTGTGATTTGATATGATATATTGAGCATGGTAAGAGGGCAAAAGTCTATAATTGAGGATGGGTAGGTCACTAGTATTCCTACTTGTTTTAGTATGGGTTGAATCCTAGTCAAAAGGTGTGAGTTTAATGTCTCTACAAGTCTTGAAGTCAAAGTTTGAATTCTTGAATAGCTTAGTTTTGTGAAGAATTGCCAAAAATTGGCAAATCTAGCTTGATCAAAAACCATGTAGAATAGTGTAAATTGTGTACACAAGTGGGTCCCGCACATGTGAGGCCATGATGCCACATGGGAAACCCATCCTAATGTAGGTTAGGTCAAGTCAAGAGAGTTGGTCATGTCTATTTGGTGGTCATCCCTACTTTATAGGACCTACACCTAAGTTTAAGGTGAAAATTTGACCAACTAGCTACCTACCAAGCATAACTCTAGGAAATAGACTAGGGTTTCATTTTAGGTCAAGGAGAGTGAGTTAACTTCCTTATTACATGCTGGAAATCCACCTAACTTCAAGAAGGAAGTCGAATTTGGTATGTATTCCCTCTCTCCATAGTGAGAAGATAGAAAATTTTTGGAGCTCATTGGCAATCTCAAGCTAGTTCACTATGTACATTGAATTTTTGTGATCCAAATGAAACCAAATCAATTTCTACTTGTTTCTCAGGTTGAAGGCCGTACTACAGCCTGTATTACACACGTGTGGTCTCGGATTTTAATTTTGATCAATGCTTTTGATTGCTACTGCTTGTTGTTTATCAAACTGCCAATCTAGATCAACTTTTTTGTGTCTAGTTTTTTGATAGATTGTTAAGCAAGCATCCAATCACTCTTGTGGATCTTTTGTAGATCCATTTATGGTCCTAAAGTACAGTACTTTCACATGGTATCAGAGCCAAGTACAAGAGCATAAGCCATTGATCTAATGCAAATCCATTTTTAGCAAGTTTTGGTGCTAAAAGCTAGTATTGAGAGGGCAAGCTAGAATCTTGATTTTGGTGAGGAGATTTGATCCCAAACTTGGTAGGGGTACAAATCCGTACTGTCCACATGTGTGGGCACCTCTGAACCTGCATTTAATGCATGGTATTCATTTGATCCAAAAAAATTCAATTTGTGAGCTATTGGTGTAATTTTTGGTGGAGATCCTAGGATAATCTACCAAGATCATTTGCCATTGATTAGATTTGAATTTGTTTCATGGAATCTAATTAATCTAGGCTGAGTTCAAGTCCTATTAAGGTTAAAAACAGGTCTTGAAAGTACACCAAGAAGGAAGAAAGAGATTAAGTCATTTTTTTGTCCAAAAATAGCCAAAATTGGCAAGATTTGATTGTAAGTAGATTTCACATCATCTTATCTTCATTCCAACTTTGTGAGGGAGTGCTAGAACTGAGATTACAAGTCCATTTGTTGAATTAGAAATCTAATTTGAGTGAAAAACTACAAGAGAGAGACCTTAGTGAGTTTCTAGAGACAATCAAATCCATTTCTTGGCAAGATTTGTTTGAAAGTAGTTTTCACTTCATCTTATCTTCATTCCAGCTTCGTGAGGGAGTGATAGAACTGTGATTATAAGTCCATTTGTTGGATTAGAAATCAAATTTGAGTGAAACACTGCAAGTGTGAGACCTTTGTGAGTTTCAAGTCAATCAAATCTATTTCTTGTTTGTAGAAGTCACTAGTAAGATGGGATCTGCTGGAGCATACCTTCTAGAAGCTAGTGAGAGATTGAATTCTACAAATTATGCTATTTGGAAGGTTAGAATGGAGTCACTATTGGTGCTCCAAGACCTTTATGAGTTCTTGATTGAAGATGAAGATGAACCTCTAGGTGCACAGGAGTTAGTTAGATACAAGAAGAGATCTAGGCTTGCACTTCATTGTGTGAAGATGAATGTGAGCAATGATTTGTTGAGAGAAGTATCAGCATGTACTAGTGCTAAAGAGACTTGGGACTCTTTAAAATCAATCTATGAATCTAGTAACACTTCAAGAGTACTCATGCTTAGAAATCAGATTTTGCAAAGCATGAAGAGAAGTGAGGAGAGTGCACAAGATTATGTACTCAGAATCAAGTCTCTAAATAGGGAGTTGGCTTCCATTGGAGAGAAGATTCATGATGGAGAGCTTGTACAAATTGTCCTTAATGGTCTAGGAGATGACTTTGCAAATTTGGTCCAAAGTTTTGCCATCCAAGACACTTTGCCAACTATAGAAAAACTTCACAGTGTATTAGTGGCTAAAGAGTGTAGGATGCTCCATGCAAAATCTAGGATGAGTTCCTTGTCTTTGCAGGATGGTGATGAGAAAGCCAATTTCTCATTCAAGGGCAAAAAGAAGACCAATGGAAAGAAGAAGCATCCAAAGGAGGCCAAAGAAGCGGATGATGCATCAAGTTCAAAGGACAAGTCAAAGCAAAAATGCTTCTTTTGTGGAAGGAAGGGGCATTATGCATCTGAATGCTACAAGAGGCTAAGAGCACAAGTGGAGGAGGACAAACAAGGAAACCTTGCAAAGGAGGAGGAGGAGGATGAAGTAGATGTATTCTTGATGGCATCTACATCCTCACCAACAAGCAATAGCAATTCAAGAGACAATTGGTGGATCGACAGTGGGGCTAGCTCCCACATGTCTTGTGAAAAGGACTTTTTCTCAACCTTACACTCTTTCAATGATGCTAAAAAGTTTGTCTTTACTGCAAATGATGAAGAGTGTAGGATAGATGGTGTTGGCACCATCTCTTTGTATCTAGAATCCTCAAAATGCATGGATTTAGAAAATGTCCTTTATGTACCATCAATCACCAAGAATATGCTTAGTGTTGGTCTACTCTTAGAAAGTGGTTTGGATGTCCACTTTAAGCATGGTGTTTGCTTCATCTTGAAGAATTATGTTTGTATTGCAAAGGGATTTAAACATGGAAGATTGTTTAAGTTGGAAGCTAGTGTTGCTTTTGAAAGAATGAGCTTGGCAAAGGAGGAGATCACTCAAGAGGAGATCTTGGCAAAGTGTGATCTTGCTTGCATTGAGGAGGAGCATCAAAAGGAGGAAGATCTTGAGGATCAGCCTCAAAGCATGAGAGTTCCAAGGGAGTCCTCAATGACAATGTCCGAGTCATCAAATTGCATGCAAATTGTCCATTCAAGTGTGCATCTTGCAAGGGTGGTGAGCATTGGAGAGTCTACTATCTTTGAATACTTTTTGGAAAGTATTAGTAGACATGAGGTGACTTGTTTCTTACCTTTAAGATTCATGGTGTTTATTACTTTGTATGACAAGACAATGAAATGGGATGCTTTGAAATCTACATTTGTTGTTGATAAAGCAATTTCATTGGATAACTATGTTTGTAATAGCTTGAATAGAGTCATAAAAGATGAAACATCATTTGCTTTGGAAATCTTTGTGTCCACATGCTTTGTGCATGATCATTCCAACGTAAGGACCAAAGATTATCCTATTTCAATGATAGGAATAGTGGTAGTGTTTTGCTCTTCAAGTAGAGATTGTAGAATCAACTTGTTTTCAACCAAAGAATTTGTCAATGGTGGAAATGTGATCTTTCAAGAGTGGAAGATTTGTAAACTTGAAGAAGCACCTTTGGATCAACACCTTATTCAATTCATTGATGTTTTGGAGTCAAGTCAAGTGGAGGATCAAGCTCAAGACTCGAGGACTCCAAGAAGAATCTTGAGTATCAAGATGGAGCCATCAAGGCTCAATCATATGGATCAAGCAAGGCAAGTTGTCTTTGGCAACATTATTTATGCACTTAATATTTTAATTGATGTATCTTCAAGTGCACAAAATGCCTTGGAATCCATGGTTTGGCATGATGTTTAGTTTTGAAGTGTGCTACATGTATATAGACACATTTATGGAACATCTTGTAAGGGATCCTCTAAGAGGTGGTGAAAGATCCTTCATGGACATCATTCTCTATTGGAGTCTCAAAAGTTCCTTGTTTGTAGCTGGATTTTTTAGACACTTCTAAAAGCTTTCATTGATCTATCAAGAGAGTTGTAAATAGATCAAGCTAAATTTGAGGAGGAGTGTGAAGAATTGCCAAAAATTGGCAAATCTAGCTTGATCAAAAACCATGTAGAATAGTGTAAATTGTGTACACAAGTGGGTCCCGCACATGTGAGGCCATGATGCCACATGGGAAACCCATCCTAATGTAGGTTAGGTCAAGTCAAGAGAGTTGGTCATGTCTATTTGGTGGTCATCCCTACTTTATAGGACCGACACCTAAGTTTAAGGTGAAAATTTGACCAACTAGCTACCTACCAAGCATAACTCTAGGAAATAGACTAGGGTTTCATTTTAGGTCAAGGAGAGTGAGTTAACTTCCTTATTACATGCTGGAAATCCACCTAACTTCAAGAAGGAAGTCGAATTTGGTATGTATTCCCTCTCTCCGTAGTGAGAAGATAGAAAATTTTTGGAGCTCATTGGCAATCTCAAGCTAGTTCACTATGTACATTGAATTTTTGTGATCCAAATGAAACCAAATCAATTTCTACTTGTTTCTCAGGTTGAAGGCCGTACTATAGCCTGTATTACATACGTAAGGGCTCGGATTTCAATGTTGATCAATGCTTTTGATTGCTAATGCTTGTTGTTTATCAAACTGCCAATCTAGATCAACTTTTTTGTGTCTAGTTTTTTGATAGATTGTTAAGCAAGCATCCAATCACTCTTGTGGATCTTTTGTAGATCCATTTATGGTCCTAAAGTACAGTACTTTCACAAGTTTCTTAAAGCCTTTAGGGCCCATGTCTCATTTTCTTGATCTTTTATGTAAGGAGACTTAGCAAAGTTAGTTAGACCAAAAAAACATATTGGGAGGAGTGCACTCCTACTGGAAGTTGCACCATGGGCCAATGCCACATCAAGGCACATCGCTCTAATGTGGCATCCCAACTCTAGAGCTTTGGCCCTCGTTGTTGTTCACATGTTGTAAGAAGGTCATCCTTTAGGGCCACGAAACTATTGTAGACTAACATTTAGGGACGAAAACTCTTGAAGACTACTTTTTAGTTAAAAGATGTTGTTGTCTATCCTTCGAGGTCAAAGAGTATTGTTGTCTTCCATTCAAACTATCAAATGAAATATTGCCCACCTTTGAGGATGCCCTATTGCCTACCTTTGAGCCTTGTGGGTAATATTGCAAGATTGTAAATAAATTAAATGTTGCCACATTTTGCTAATATTAGGTAGTATAAGTCACAATTTTAGTATTCAGACTAGTTGTGTACATTCATTAAATGCAAGACTGCATTCTTATCTATTAACCTTCTTACAAATGATAAGACTTTATGTTGTGTTTTAGTACCATGGTGAATTACTTGTACTACCATTTTTTTAAAGCATAACTACACATTGTATATGGAGTAATGGATGATTACAACATGATGACAACTCTTAAGGGGGTTGAGTCTATGTAACTATGGCAAGATATTTTATCATACCCTATTCACAAAACATGAAATTGAAATAAAAAGCTTAGCATTACATTTTGTTGCTTTTAGAAATGTTGCAAATGCAAAATCATCACATTAATTTGACAATATCTTATTTCATAAGGGGATAGCATAATAATTGCTAAATATTGTTCTTACTTAACCAGATAAACTTACATTTTGGGGCATGTCCTAGTCTACTTTTGCCTGAATTGTGATACTAGCTTCAATCTAGGTTGAAATACTAATATTTCTTTTTGCAGATTGTCTTTTGGATGATTATTCCATGTATGTTAAGAGCACAAGAAAATCCCACATCTACAAGCATATTACTTGGTGTTTTCCTATTTCAATATATACCAAAGCTTGTCTATTTGGTAATGTTAATAAAACGATTGCAACAAGTTACGGGCTACATTTTTGACAAGGTTGCATGGGGCTTTATTCTCAACTTGTTGGCGTATTTGACTGCTGCCCATGTAAGATTTTTGACCATTATGCATAACCTTTAATTTCATTTGCATTCACTTGTTTTATTATTGCAATTCCTTTTGTGTGTGTGTGTGTGTGTGAGAGAGAGAGAGAGAGAGAGAGAGAGAGAGAGAGAGAGAGAGAGAGAGAGAGAGAGAGAGAGAGAGAGAGAGAGAGAGAGAGAGAGAGAGAGAGAGAGAGAGAGAGAGAGAGAGAGAGAGAGAGAGAGAGAGAGAGAGAGAGAGAGAGGTCATAAATCAGTGGGAATGAGCAGAAGCTGATGAACGAGCTTAGTGTAGGATCGGAAGCGCCACACTTAGCAGTAGAATAATCAAAATGAATGATTCATACAGATGCGCAAATGAACGATACAATAGTGAGATTGAAATTGCACTCTGATTAATATCAACAATGAGTACAATTGCTTGAAGTAATAACTTCAGCTTGTTGAGCGTGATAGCACTGGCAGAAGAAGTTTCCAGATGAAGATTAGACCTTAACTAACTTCCTATCTATAGCTTATAGGTCTATTAAAAATATCTCATTCTTGCTAAATATCTAATTAGCATTAAATGCTATATGTCTCGTTTATTACAACCGCCCTTGAATGTACAAAGTAGGCAGACTTTCAACACGAATCGGATTTCTAACCGAAATATCGAAATTTACATTGTATTGAAAATATACAAAGACTTGGAAAATATACACTGACTCGAAAAATATAGAGTTTTTCGAGTCGATCCGGTATCGAAAAAAACAAGTAAAAAATCTTTGGCTTGTATAGTCTCAATGAATATGTTCGGGCAAATCCATGTCATTCTAACATCGGAGACTATAACAACCCTTGCGCAAATCCATGCGATCCAAGAGTATTTTAAGCCAGGACAAGTACGATTTTATGTATTGGGTTAGTTCAATAATCGTTTGAAACTCAACGTGTAATCAAAAAGAAAGAAAGCAAGAGGAAAACTAAGTTTTAAGGAAGAGCGAACGTAAGTAGAATTCTATTTTTATAATGTCTCTGTTTAAGTCGAGGTGCTGATATGTTTTGCTAGTTTTATGACAAAGCTCATACTGTTGGATTTATTCCCTCTACTCTCCTTAAATCCCATTTTAATCTGCCTCCATTCATGCTACATATTTACTAACGTTGTCGCGCAGTCTGCATATTTACACCCAAATTTCCACAGACGAAGAAAAGGCGAAAGAATCGCGACACTGTGTTTTTTTACACATGTTATGTTGATAGGCGAAAAGGGGACACTATCTTACAGAATGCCAAAGGTGCCCTAAAAGCAAAGGCACCCTGTAAATCTAATCCTAAGGCTACTCGTAAGAGTGATGCACTTTTTGCATTGTCATCACCAACGATCACCTCAGGTTTGACTGACGTCGCAGCAGCTGCGCTAATAGACTGGATAACGACTGCAGCCAGCCACGATCTCTTACAGACAACACATCCACTATGTACTTTTCACATCTGCACACTTGTAATATAATGTATATATACTGGATACCATTTGCGTATTCAGGTTAATGAATAATGAGTGAATGAGACGAAGTAGATGCCTTGTGCATTGATTCTTGATTGTCAACAATAAGGTTTTATCTCTTTACCAATTGTATAAGCTTCGTAGGGCACACGGTTTCGTCCGCTATTGTCTTGTGCTCTACCGCATTATTGACATGTATACATGATATACTTAATTTGATACAGTTCTTTGTTCTGCATTCAGATCTATGTTAATATTGCTATGCTTATCATTCGTTCTGTTTGATCTTTCTACTTGTTCTTTCTGGTAATAGATGGCTAACATTTGGTCTTGTCTTTCGTGAATCATTCATGACTAATTATCAGTCGAGCACCGTCTAGCTCTTCGCGAATCATTCGCGACGAATAGTTTGTCTTACTATTCGTGACAAACCATTCTTCTGGAGCTTCATTCATTTATTAAAGTTCGGCTACGTAATCAAGAACGACTGTGATTCCCATCACTACCGTTTTGTTCATTTTGATAGGCGTAGTCATGCTTACGGAGAGAGTCGTATAGCTCGTTCCGTTGCGCATGAACATTTTCTGTTCGAGTTCGTTTCTCGTTCATTTCTTGTTCGAGTTCGTGTCTCGTTCGTGTTCGTCTTACCTCTTTGAGCTTATTTTTTTTTTTTCGTTTCTAACATACGACACTTTTCTCAACTCGTTCATCTCCCTCTCTCCAACACATACCTGGATGGTGGTCGAAGCATAATCCTAGGAAGATGCCATGATATTTTTGCTACTATCGTTTCTTCACCACCTAGAATGGTGACGCTAAAACATGTCAATAACGCCATACCTGCGTCCTCCCTACCCCTTGCGAGGCCGTCACTTAAGGGGTGTCCAGTTATGGTACATAACAGACACCCAATCTATACTAGCCTATTCGATTAGCTTTATGATCATTCCCACTAGTCCTATGACCCTCTAAGGGATTGGTCTTTTTGAGGTGATGTTTGGCCTATTATTGGGCCATGATGTTTTTTCTCCTTTTTGAAAAGTCAGTGCTCCTTGATGACAAACTTCGGATATAATTGTTGTAGTGTGTAGACTCTCCAATGAGGCATTTGACAATGGTAGACCCTTCCAAGCTAACAGAATTGAGCTCGAACAAGCTCATTTTGGTGGACAGATGCTTATATATGCATAGTCTACTGAAGGCAAATACTCAATGCAGATGGTACATTTCACTAACATAAACCTAAAGCATATATTTTAGGATTTGCTTAATCATCTTTGTCCACCTATCAATCTGTGGGTGCCCACTATTGCTCATCTACAACTAGGTTTCGAGCTTGGCAAACATTGTTGTACAAAATGTTCATGTGAACCTAGGAGCTTTGTCTAAACAATGGACTTAAGGAATCCGTGTAATATGTTAAAGAAATAATTTGATAACTTGCCAAGTTGTCAACATTTTTTTGTTGCCACTAAAAAGAGCCATCTTGGTCAGTCAATCTTAAACTACCGAGATAGAGTCTAGCTTAGTTTGGGTTATTGGGAATCTTGTGGTAATGTTTATTACAAAGCTCTCCCATCTGCCATGCAATATCTCAAGTGAATGAGATACATCTAATAGGCTTACTTGCTCAACCTTGTTAACTTGACAAGGGATGTAGTGCTAGACATATGCTCTCACATCTTGCCACATTCTTGGCTAGAAAAGTGTTTGCTTACTAACTCGATCATCTTATCCATAAGTGCTCGAGGAACTGCCATTGACACTCACACAGCGTCTTTCTATAAAGTCCATTCATGCCTAGCAAGTAAAATTTTCATTTCTTTTTGGCATGTCCCCCTCAATGGTGTAAGCTAGATTAAAGTGTGCCTATACAAAAATATCAATAATTTTGTATGTTGTAGGCCACACGTGCTTCCTGTTTAGCTTACTAAATTTCCTGAATAAGATCATTTTCTGTGGTCATGAAGCTCATCTGATAAATTATAAAAGATAATGCATCAGCTACAAAATCTCTTTAGCTTTCCAACAACGAATTATTCAAATGGAATTCTTGACTCAAGTCTCAGATGAAATCCTGTCAAAACATTTTTCTACGGTCTAGCATGACAATGCTTTTCTAATATCTACAAGAGAACTGATCTAAACAGCAAAAATACAAAGGACGCACGAAACATGACAGATTTTCCCACATTCAGTACAAAACATGTAACCGCACCATTCCATATGGTATCAACCTATGGCACAAACTATGTGTCTACATTGTGGGTAGGTGTTAACGATTTATAGAAAGGTTTAGCTTTCTGCTGATAAAACTGGAGTCCTAAGTTGGAGAGGACTATTTGCTGCAGGTAGCTGGATCAATCTGGTATTTGCTGGGTGTCCAGCGGGTTGAATTATGTCTAGAGAGGGCATGCAAATACATTCAAGACTGTGATTCCAGTCTTTTAGTTTGCACACCAGTTATACATTATGGAAAAGCCCCTAAGTATCCAACTGGAAATTCCCCACTATCTCAAGATCCAACAGCATCTTCTCTTTGTAAAAGCTCCAACAACTTCGACTTCAACTACGGTATTTATTTATGGGCCGCACCCTTGGTCACAACCACGAATGGGCTTCAGAGAATGATATTCCCCTTGTTCTGGGGCCTAATGACCTTAAGGTACAGAGCTCAATTTACAATTTGCTTCTAATGTGATGTCTGTCAATGCATACTATCTAGGACGTATCATGTCTGCATTACATCAACGTGTATAGCAGCTATAGCTGTATTTCTCGACTCATAGCTGTATTTAACAATTGCTAGACTCTAGAGCTTTCTTAACCACTTCTGTTGACACATAGAAATGAAAGTGCAACTCTGATGTTACTGAGCTACTTCATACTTCGGTGTGTGCAATAGCTCATTTGGAAATGCCCTGACACCAAGCAATCATATGCTGGAAGCGGCATTTTCCATCATTGTCATCATTTGTGGTCTGCTGCTGTTTACAATGCTCATCGGGAATATACAGGTAACACCTTAATCACATTGAATGCTATAGCTCCATTGTCAGCAGCCTCTGCTGACATGCTTCTTTCTTGGCATTGCATTCACAGCATGAATGCTTGTTGGAATCTGCATCCCACTCTTCCCATTTACGATAGTCAGCATATCTGTCGTTTTATTCGTATTCTCAAAAATTTAGTGTACGTAATGTCTACACTTTGAAATACCGGACACAAAATTTACTGAGTTTTGGATGAGGAAGGTTTTCCTGCAATCTATCACAGCAAAACAACAGCTGATGCGATTTCGATTTCGGGATTTTGAGTGGTGGATGAAACGGAGGCAACTACCAATTCGTCTAAGGAGACGTGTTCGTGACTATGAGCGTCTTAGATGGGCTGCAACACGTGGCATTGAAGAGGATGCTATGGTTCGTGATCTGCCACAAGGATTGAGGCGCGAGGTTAAGGGCCACCTCTGTTTGGACCTACTTCGCCAAGTATCATCTCTCTCTCTTGGCAATTTTTATTCCTGATACAGTGATTAATTGCTTTGCCCAGTTCATCAATGATACCTGCTATTATCCACTTGGAATTGCAATGACTTCATGTAAAATTGATACTCATTTTGTAGGTACCACTATTTGGTCAAATGGATCAGAACATGCTGGATAGCATCTGTGATCAGCTCAAACAATTTCTCTTTGCCAAGGATGAAGTGGTAAGTTATTTTCACTCAGGTACTTAGCCAAGTGCTTGAAAAAGATATGCAGTCCACAGAGATGCGAACTTGTAGAGGCCTTTATCATGACTCAGAGGTCATGATGAAAGCCATAGCTTGAATGTAAGGAGATTCGTGTTACAATGATTTACTTGAATAATCAGCACCAACCTTCAAATTTTTGGATAGTTTGATATTCTAGATAGTAAAGGTTTCAAATTCAATGACATTCTTTTTTTGCGGAATAGTAAACCAAATATCGTGCAAGATGTAGATCATCAGAGAAGGAGAACCAGTTTTACGAATGCTTTTCATATTACGCGGCGAGGTGTTAGCAGTTTACAATGCAGCGAGCATTAAACAAGCGGCTCACCAAGTGAGATTGAAGCCCGGTGATTTTTGGGGTGAAGAACTGTTGTCTTGGTGCCTTCACAGGCCAGTCATCAATCAGCTGCCTCTTTCCTCAGCTACTCTCAAGTGCTCAGATACTGCAGAAGCATTTGGGTTGGAAGCCAATGATATCATGTACGTTACTCAGCATTTGCGAAGCAAATTCCTCAGCGACATGCTAGCTCACTCTATTCGTTACTATTCCATCAACTGGAGAACTTGGGCTGTGGTTACTATCCAATTGGCATGGAGGCGTTGCAAGGTGCGAAGGGCAGGTGCGGAAAAAGTATTGGCAGTAGCTTCTTCTCAAAATGTCACTGCAGAATATGAAAGAAGTGGTGCCGTGGTGATGGTACCAAAGGATGTAGTCAAAAGATCACGCATACTAGGAGCATCTCAAAAAGAGTGCCTTCGGTTGTGCACGGCCATCATGAACTCTCCAAAACCCAACAGCAATTGCTACTGACGAGACCCTCTTCTCTGCCATGAATTTGAGATAATGAAATATGAACTTTTGCTGATTAAATAGCTACATTTTGAAGTTCAAAACCCTTGATTCGAATAGGAGAAGCTCGCATATGAATTCTCTTGTATTGAAGATAAAAATATATACAGAACACACAAGAATGTACATTTAAGCCCAGCTTCACCATGATGTAATAGTGTCCAAAGTGGACAAAACAGTATCTCTATCTAATTAGTCCCAACTTCCAAGGGCATAGACTTTGAAAATAGAAAGAGAAACATAAACCCCAACTTTAAGATGATGTAAATTTGTATTCTCAAGCTAAAGCTAAAGGCAACTTAGCAAAGTGAGTGTGAAATACAATGCATTCTGCATTGCTTTTTCTAAAAAAAAAGTTCTGTTTCAGTTTGAAGTTCGTGAATTCCAATTCACAACTTCACATAATTTTAGTGTTGGACATTGATTTTCAAAATCATCAAAGAGAGAATCTTTTAAGGCTTTTTAAGTTTGGCTCACCATACTTTCAATTTCACTATCATGACAGAAAGCTTCATGTAATTTTCCAGATTCTGTGCTTTTCAAACTTCAAAGCAAATTTCAATTGAAAAATTCGATTTGAAAATCATGTGTTTAATTGAAAGCCATATATATTATTTCTTAATGCTGTTCAAGGTTTTTCAAGGAAAATGACGACATTATCACGGGTTTAACCAACGTTCTTTATATAACTTGAAAATGAATAATTTTTTTTATAAAGTTGTGAAAACTCCCTGAGTTGAGGTCTCCTTTTGCACAATCCACGGGCTATTCCAACATTCCTTGCATACGCTCCCTCTGGTGTATGCAAACTACGGAAGAGTGTTGAGGCAGCGTGAGCAGTCAGGGTGCTAATTTACAGCGATCCTTGGGATTATTGGTGCACTCTGCACCCGTCAGAGAGGCCCGCACATCAGAGGCCCAGAAAGTGCAGTCTGCTCGCATCTGGTCTAGGTCCAGGTCGCCTGACAATGGCAGTTTGTGATTGTCGTAGGAGGGGTGCGGCAGCCGCTCAGTTCAAGAAGTGCCCGTTTGATGAGAGGCGCATCAGATCAGCGCATGAAGAAGTGTGCTGGAGGGCATCACCATCTATGAACTGGTAGAAACGACGCAGTATTTGTTCATCCGGGTGGTGAAAGGCAAATACTTCAGCGCACAACATTCTGGCTGCTGATCCGCGCATCAAATTCGCGCTGCGTCAGTCTGTGCGAGTTTAATGATCAGATTTTTGACGCGTCTGACAGAACGCGTCAGAGCTTGTTTGGCTCCGATATTGGCTCTGATAATATGTAAAGAATTTGGGCCTCAGGGCCACCACACACACACACGTACCACGTGAGCGTACTCAGATCCCAACCCCAGTCGCCTAGTCACCCGCCTTCCGTATAACCCCCAAAAGAGCTGGTACAAGGGGATAGAGGATATAGAGATACCCCAACTTATATATGGAAGATTTCAAGGGCAAGCAGTTACTCATGGGATATTAAGAATTCTCAAGGCCTTCACTGGGCGCTCAAGCCCACAGCACTTTCCTGTGCGTGGCTTGCAACTAAACATTTTGCAACAAATTGCTATCCAAAGTCAACAACAAATTGCTATCCAAAGTCAACAGTAGCTCTATCTAAGTGGAGCACGACCCCAATGGCATAGACGTTGAGATTATAAACGTTAGCATTTCAACTGTAACAATAAGAGTAAGTAGATTTGAAAAAATTCCTAAGCTGTGGCATTAAAACAACTCTTCTTATCATTCAGAAGCACCCTTCCTGCAACAAGTGGTATGCCATTCTAGAATAGATTCTTGTGCAGCCATTTGACAACATTTCAAAAGCATTAAAAAATGTTTCTAACTTTGAAATATATCTATATCTACATCTACATATATACACAGGCACAGGCACATATACATATAGGCTGAGGCGGGGGTAGATGCTCGTTCTGTTTCGGAACGCGTTCCGGGTAGTTGCCCTCTCCGAAACGGAACGTACCTGTTTTGTTTTGTTCTCATACATGTTTTTTTTTTCCCAGAACGTGCATAATTTCTGTTGCTGATCAGTAGTAGTCAATCGTTGTTGGGCTGAGAGTAATAATGTGTTTTTCGGCTGATATGATTCTTTGAGCTGCGGTTTAGCTTCTTCTGATTATTGGTCCAGGCCTGTGGTGTGGTGTATGTGTGTGGATGGCGTTTGTGCTGCACGTACCAGCCACGAAAAGAAAGAAATGAAATTCCAATATTTTGATGATCATCAAATATTTTAGCACACAAGACAGTCTAAACATGGAGACTGGACTGGATTTTGTGAAGCCGTAAGTTATTTCTGTTACGCATCGAACAACCCAATGAAAAACTCTTGACGCAGAAGAAATTGATTGTCATTGTTATGCCTAATTCTGTGTGCTTGGATAACACTGTAATCCAACATATAAATTATAAAAATAGCTCGCTCTGTACAGGACGGAGCAGAACGTTCCGAACCAGAAGGTTTGGGACGGGCATCTAGAACGAGCAATACAGATATCGGCACATCATAGTTCCATAGCGTGTGGAACTGGTTCTATACTGAATGTGGAATAATCTCCAAAGGTCCATACGGAAATGATTTGCATTTTCATATTCTTGACATAAAAAGCGTTCTAAACAAACTTGCTGTAACCTAGCTACCTTTTTCATTGTCAGTAAGTGGCACCAACAATAAAAAGGGAGAACATTTCCATTAATTTATGAACTGTCTATCTACGTCAAGCACTTCAAAAAACATTTGCTTTGTATTTTTCTTTTGCAAGCTGTAAAGATACTATTATATTTTCACAAATGTAAAAATACAAAAGGGAAAAAAGGCATCACCAGCCAGTTCACATCCGTGCCCCAAAACGGCAAACTATACAAGTATCTCACTCCACGCAGGGAGGCATTCCTAAACTTAAAACAATTAAGTAATATGCATGATAAAAGTAGCAAAACGGAGACAAGTAGCAGCTGTGACGGAAGGTGCCGAGCCCTCAAAAACCTGTTGATTTCGGGCAGTCCAGATCTTCCATAACACCGCTAGCCTGAAGACATGCCAGAAAGTAAGCTGAGATAACCTTAATTGGAAGAATATGACAGCTGTAACAACTTCACACATTAGATGAACCTTACACTCTGTAAGGTTCAAGGTTCCTCTTAAAAAATGGATTTACCAGAGGTAAAAAATGATTGATGTTTTGATCAACAGTAATTTTTTTACCTAATGTAAAACAATTTCACTTATTGTAAACAGAAAATTATTACCTTATGTATCAAACTTTTACTTACAGTAAAAAATCAGTACATCATGCAAAAAATACCAGCAACATATATACAATGTACGACTCCTGAGGATGTTTGGATTAAGACTTCTCTCTACAAATTGATCTTCCACAACAACAGCGGATTGACTATGCTTTTTTAACATGAACTGAAATTTTGTGATTCCCAGATAATCACTTTGAAACATGTACAAACGGTCTTCTAGCTGTTTGGAGTGCATTGTGAAGATATTGTAGAGGGAAATTCCAAGATTGTCTTCTTCGTCGGGAGCTTTAAAAGAAGATTGCAATCTGGCTTTCAGGGACGAGTTATTGGCAACTGCTACTTCTGGCACAATCGTTGACACTGATGAATCTGCGGAATGATCAGACAAGTGAACCCCTCCAATTGCCTTCGTTGGAGAACTCTAACAAGTCATCAACCTGAAATGTATCAGGTCCAAAACCCACAGCCGCGTCTAGCTCATCAGCTTTGCATAATCTCAGCTTGGCAACACCATAACTAGTGTACTGAGCGCTGCCATGATGCAATCTTAGAAAACTAAGGGTGTCCTCCATGCTTTTGAAAAGCAGTTGCTCGGTCGTTCTTTTGGAAGAAACATTACTTTACTTCAATGCAATTGTAACAACGTAGTGATACTGTGAAAACAGTTTCGTAGTTTGAGACTGAAATGGCAAACATGAAAGTTTTCAGGTTCAACAAACTGAAGAACTGGAACTGCAGATCTAACGCGCAAAAGTTGAAGTTTCAGCCTGAAAAATCGTAGAAGAAGCCAGCACAAGTTAATGTACTATTGCACGAGCGAAGATCACAAGTGAATGCCTTCGTACATCAAGAAAATAAGAGCTCTTCAGCATCCTTGAACACACTACGTTGGATCTCAACATATTTCTCAGCTTCAAGCCATTCTACAAAGTCTAGCTCCGCTTTTTCTTGGTACTCCAAGACCTTCACTTCCTCAGCAGGAAAATCCACTGATTGGAAATCATTGTCTCTGAAATCTCACCAAAAACGTTTGACGTGGATTTAAAGGAGGAGCAATTAATGACATGGTAAAATCTTTGAGTACATAAAGGTGACACAACCACTTCTATCATTCCCAGGTACCAGAAAGACCTTTTTGACCATTGCTTTCTTACAAATCTTTATGGCCAAATATCCAAGTGAAAGGGTATTGATCACTGACCCCAGAAGGCATGCAGCTTCCTTGGGTCTCCGAGATAAGGAAATGGGCAGTGAAGCCAATTCCTTTACACAACCTGTATAAAGCCCATAAAACTATAGAGAAGAATGTGGTTAAAAGTTTTTTAGATGAAGGGCATTTCCCACGCACAAAGAACACGAGGATACTTCTCCCAACAATCTTCTAGTCTTGAGAGAGAGAGAGAGAGAGAGAGAGAGAGAGAGAGAGAGAGAGAGAGAGTTTAGATATAATCTCCTTTGCAGTGTATGCTTACATTTTTGAATACTCAATTTCAAGACCTTCCACCAGGCTCATACTTTTCTAAATATGATTGAAGTTCAGCATATTTATTCTAATGTAACCCCATTTCTTGTGATGGTGTTTAGGCTCGACCTATCGCACCTCTGATTGTCAAAAATATATTTTATACACTCAACTATACCACGACCACCCTTATCCAAGAGAATATTATATTTAAAAGTCCTTTCCCAAAAGAAACCTTGATTATCCAAAGCACAGTTCAATTCTCATTTTTTTAGCATCCAAAGCAGCAACAAGTCCAACTAAATCAAAGGTAAAATTTGTACAAAATGATAATCCCCTAACCCTAAACCTTGGATAACGAACCTTGGACAAAGGAGACTTTGTTAGCTAGGATAAAGGAAAAGTTCTAGAAAACTTGCCTGGTATTTGTGATTTCACAATTTTTTTGAAACTTATGCCTAGACAACATAAGGCACTTGGATTACCTGAGAAGACATGTACAAATAATAGAACGAAGCTAGAGGCCTCATTGACAAGGATATGTATTGATCCCTGTCTGTCCTTAGATTGGTTTGTCATTTGAGGAAAGTAAATTTGGAGGATTCCTGTTGTAGCACAACATGCAATTTTCCGAGCATTCATAATTGGTCAAAAGCACAAAGTCTTTGTTTATCGCCTTGTGGCAGAAATAAATGCAGAGAAAAAGATTAAGAAGGCTTCAACTCACAAAGAGTGGCTCTCAAAAAGTCTCATCCTACGATCCGATCAGACCCTCATGTCTGATATATATATATATATATATATATATATATATATATATATATATATATATATATATATATATATATAAAGATGCCACCTAAACAAGGTTGAAAGAGCATTTTTTGCCCGGAGCAACCAGATTCTCATTTTTTGCCCAAACAAATTTTGCCTTCAGTTTAGTTGGACTTGTTGCTGCTCTGGATGTTAAACAAATAGGACTTGAACTGTGCTTTGGATAATCGAGATATCTTTTCGACAAGGTTAAATGATGTACGAGCTTTTGTATGAGATTTATTCAGATGTGGTTTAGGGTTTCAGCAGCGTAGATCCTAAGTGTGATGAAATTGACTTTTTCAATTTCTACTACCACATAGTCTTGGCAGATATTTGCTTGTGTTCAAATTCATCTTCAATTGGGTATGTTATTTCATATTTATCTCTCAGAAAGCAATCAACACCATTTTTCGGAAGGCTTGACACAGAATCTTCAAGTTCGTAACTGGTCTTGCACACTTTAGCTTCATCTCCCAGTTCTTTTTCTGCGGTTTCAGCATCGTAGATCTTAAGTGTGATGAAATTGACTTTTTCAATTTCTACTACCACATAGTCTTGGCAGGTATTTGCTTGTGTTCAAATTCATCTTTAATTGGGTATGTTATTTCATATTTACCTCTCAGAAAGCAATCAACACCATTTTTTGGAAGGCTTGACACAGAATCTTCAAGTTCATAACTGGTCTTGCACACTTTAGCTTCATCTCCCAGTTCTTTTTCTGCAAGAGAACCTTAGATGTTCCTATTGCGAAAGGAGGCTTTATGTTGAACCTTCTTTTCAACCTTACCAAAGGCAGTGTCCTTAGTGAAGAGTTCTGCATAGGCCCAATCAACACCATTTTCAGACTATTGAGACTAATCTGGTTATGGTGACCTAATCGCAAGACCTACTTGCGTTTCTCTCAGCAATCCTTCGAACTACTAAGCAAGACTGTGTCATTCACTACAGGGAACCAAAAGACCTACACACCACTATGTCTTGATGAGATCCGTTGAAGTTGTAGCATAAGTAATTAGTTAGTTGAAGTGTCTCTGAAATCATGTTTAACGTCAAACTTTGGACGAACGTTCTGGGCTAATCGTTGGTCCGTTCCTTGTCCTATCTGTCCTCACGGGTTCCTAGCAAGCTTTTCCACTGGCCGAAACAGACGACACTTGAAACGGATTCCATTTGGAGAAACGGGGCCGTCGGATGGAAAGCTACAAAATTAGTCCATTTCGCATGACCTAATTGCGTTTCTCTTTTATCGAAGAGCCATTTTGACCAACGATACCCAAATCAAACAAGGCCAATTCCAATGGTCGTATCGGGTTCACGAAACTGTGGACTGTATTCCTGGACCATTTGGGTCAATCCCAAATGTTTTCAGGTCCCGACTGACGAAGTGCCACTAAAGCCCTGTTTAATGTCGAACTTTGGAGGGACGTTCTGGGCTGACTACGGTCCATTCCTTGTCCTATCTGTCCTCACAGGTTCCTAATAAGCTTGTCCACTGGCCGAAACAGACGGCACCTGAAACATATCCCGTTTGGAAAAACGGGACCGTTGAACGGAAAGCTGCAAAACTAGTCCATTTCCATGACCTAATTGCATTTCTCTCCCATCGAAGAGCCATTTTGACCAAACGATACCTGAATCGAACAAGGTCAAGTTCGTTAGGTCCGTATCGGATTCACGTTCCTATGGATTGTATTCCTGGACAATTTTGGTCCAGGAATCATGATTTCTACACAAGCACTTGGACATTTACCACTTATGTCCACTTTGAACAAACTCCCACTTCTACTTGTGGGATTTCTTTGAGCGTGGGGTGTGGCACCACTTTGCTATTCCAACATCAAGAGCACCTAACCCACTCAATAATAGCTCAAATTCAATGCCCAACATGTGATTTTGGTGCTTATTGCTTGCATTTTGACTCCAAGACATCGAACAGCTCAAATTTGGTGCTTGTCACTAATCATTAGACTCAACCAGTTTCAAGTTTTCCGTAGCATTAGGATTTGTCGACTTCGACCCCTTACCAATGGAGTTGACCCCTGTCATACGAGACGACTCAAATCTGATGTTCGGGTGATCGGAGTGATTGAACGACTGAACTTGATCAGTCTATCGTTTGGGACAATACGTGTTGAGCCTCCTCTTGAATAGCATCTCAAAAGGTGTCCTTCCATCCAAAATAGCACTCGGCCACCATTGCACAAGAAATTTGCACACAACAA
This sequence comes from Diphasiastrum complanatum, assembly GCA_029204225.1. Classification (NCBI taxonomy): domain Eukaryota; kingdom Viridiplantae; phylum Streptophyta; class Lycopodiopsida; order Lycopodiales; family Lycopodiaceae; genus Diphasiastrum; species Diphasiastrum complanatum. The sequence goes on from CM055103.1 coordinate 39,710,876, forward strand.
AGCTTGATCCCAAAATGGTTTGTCAAGATTAGCACTTAACCTCATAGCTTTGGCACTTTCACATAAAGTCCTATTCTTCCTTTTAGCCACTCCATTTTGTTGTGGGGTCCTTGATGTTGTATACTCGCTCTTGATCCCATGCTCATCACAAAAGGGCTTGAACTTGTTAGATATGTACTCACCACCATTGAGAGAGAGAGAGAGAGAGAGAGAGAGAGAGAGAGAGAGAGAGAGAGAGAGAGAGAGAGAGAGAGAGAGAGAGAGAGAGAGAGAGAGAGAGAGAGAGATCTTCTGGTAGATGCAACTACAACTACACGTTATTTTGAAATAATAATCATATACATCTTTGATGCATGTGACTCAAAATCTTTTTCAATCTCATAAAAGATTGACGTATAGTTGTAAAGTTTAGATTATTGATGGCAATGATGTGTTCATTTTTCAATACAAACCTTTGAGAGTTTTATTAATCAACAACTTGAATGATTATGTGTCACATATTTTAGATGGTTGCATTATATGCAATGGAATTATCATTTCATTTTAGGATAAATATTTTACCATTATAAAAAAATTATTTCATTATAAGTGTATTCATATGCATTGAATTGTTTTTCAAATTGTAGAGAGAAGACAAAAACCAACCAAAATTCATGAAGCTGAAAAGGTGTCTCAACGTAGAAGTGAACAACCTCATAAGGTATGTAGTGTGTTTTTTGCTCAATATGTAATATATAAATTCTGAATTTTTACTATCTTTTTAAACAAAAGTCACTTTTGATTCAGATGAGCACGAAAGTGAAAGAAAGTGTGGAGAAGCACGATATTCATTGTAAAAATGATAATGTGGGTTGTGGCAAAAAAAAAAATGAAGGTATGGTCAATGTTTTAAGACTATTTGCACATACAATTCGAATTAGAGATATTTGATCTTTACTAATTTTTGTATTTTTTTAATATTAGGATTTATCAGAATTTGACCATCACAATATAAAAAAATAAAAAAAATAAATAAAAAAACTTCTTCAAAGATGTTTCACAAGTGAAAAAAAGGTCTTTTATTTAGATGTATTATATGATATTGAATTTGATGTAAATTTTATTCTAATAAATTGTAATCAATTATGGTTGTGTAATTATGAAGTCTATTTTATCACGATTGTTTTTTTACAGGTGTACGACATAGAAGATTTTGATTTACATGACCAAGAAACCATTTTAATGCGATATTTTAATTTACGTACAATAGATGAATTGCACGGCAAATTAAAAGAGCATTATAATAGTTTAAAGGATTTAAGAAAAAAATCTAGGTGTGAAAAAACGTTCATACACCTGCTTGAGAGAAGAATTAGTATATTGTCTTCTATATGAAGGCAATATAGTTGTTCATAAAAAAAGAAAAGAGATGTTTGCTATTGGAGGACATTGAAGGTAATATGTAAGTATGTTGGCTCGTAAAACAATTAGGGAAATATATAAAGGCAAAATGGTTGTTCGTAAAAACAAAAGAGATATTTGGTATTGGAGGATATTGAAATTAATATGTAAGTATGTTGTCTTTTGGTTGTTATAATTCAAGTTACATGAATTTTTTTGTTTTGTGACTAGTAAGAAACATAGATTTTATAAATATTGAAAAAAACGATTTGCCTAAATTGAAAAAGTTGTGTTTATTTTGAAAAAGTGCGGTAATATGATAATTAAAATTGTTTTTTGAAAATTTATTAGAGTTAATGGCATAATTTTTACTTCAATTATGATATATTATAAAGTTATATTTATTTTTACTTTTTTTTTTACATAAAAGAATAAAGGATTCTCCATATAATTTCCTATACAAAATTGAACATAACTAGGGAAAGTGCCAACTAGGAAAAAATGAACACTTCCTAGTTCTAGGAAATCTACTATCAAATTTCTTATAAAGGATTCTCCATATAATTTCCTATACAAAAATGAACATAACTAGGGAAAGTGCCAACTAGGAAAAATTGAACACTTCCTAGTTCTAGGAAATCCACTAAGAAATTTGATAGTGGATTTCCTAGAACTAGGAAGTGTTCATTTTTTCCTAGTTGGCACTTTCCCTATTTATGTTCATTTTTGTATAGGAAATTATATGGAGAATCCTTTATTTTTCTTAGGAAGTGATCAAAAGTTTCTTGTGTATAGTTCGTAGAGGTCTGCTTGGAGACAACATGTAGATGGGTGTTGAAAATCAACGCTCATGCAACAATGATAGCACTCAAGATGGTTTCTAACTAGAAAGATGTGGCTCTTAGCAGCCTCTTAGGTGCGACTGAAAACCAGTGCTCACAATAATGGAGAGCTAGCACTCGTACAACTCGGGTAGTGCTTCGTGACCCCATTCATGCACTCTTTAGATATCTCACTCATATGTCATGCATCATAGCAATCTATTGGCTTGTCAGCTATACTCGGAGGTAGATCAATGCCTAGGTGCTTTGATACTAGTCAATATTCTCTCAAATGACTCGCTCTAGTAGTACTCATGCAAACAATTTAGGTAGCACTTTGTGTGAAAGTAGATAAAAGTTAGCTAGTTAATTTGCATGTCAAATCTAGAAGCACCAAATAAAAGTTCTTTTCTCAAGATTACTTATGAATGTGCATATCTTTTGTTTGAGACTTATTGTACATGATGTTGTAGAATGATGATTAGAATACCCTTTGCCCTTTGCCCTTTGCCCTTTGCCCTTCTAAATGGAAGGAAGGCATGAACATTAAAAACACGAGAGACTTAATGCTCAGTGCTCAGAGTTTGTGTGTATTTTGGAGGCACCTCCTCCCACAGAATTTTCAAGCACGGAGTTCCTAATGCCACGATCTGCAAAATGTCTGTGTGACAGCTGTATTACTAGCGTGTTCTGCCGGAATGATGCATCTGACATCTGGATTACTAGTGACAGCTAGATTACTAGTGCATTATCAAACCAAAATCTAATCAACAGCGTAGAAACCAGAGACAAGATCACAACTCGGAGCTGTACAAAAATTGCTTAGAGAAAGAATGGATTCCGAACAAGGAAATCAAAGACAAAAAAACAATTAAAGCACAAGGCTATATTGTGGAAAAATCAATATCTATTCCGAAAATATTAATCAACACATCAAAGAATACTTGTCCAAATTATCTGATGAAGGTGCAGTTGATATTGATGAGTAGAGTTCATGATTGTAGATGTAGAGTCTTCGTTACAATCTTTGTGGCCATCAGTCCAGGACTTGTAATGTATTAGTGAGTGTTGGCAGATTTCGAATATGCAACAAGTCCAAATTTGGCTTTAAAAGACGTGTAAATATTCCCTTTGTAAATTCAGTTGTAAATCCACCTTGGCAATTTTGTAGAAAGCCGATTTCTTGTATGCTAGGGTGCGGCCATATCACCCTATTATAAGTAAATCCTATTCCATGGCATGTGTATTGTAATACCATGAGAAATCATGATGTGGATATCTGATTTCCCAAAAACATCCACCATAACCCCCTTGATCTAACAATTGGAATGATGATTTCATCTGAATTATAACTTCAATGTTTATGATACTCAAGAACCGAATTTATTTTGGATTTACAATTATGTTAGGTGCTCATAGCTATTGGAAAAAAGCATCAATACATTTTAAAAACTAAAATGTGACTCGTTTATCATAATGGGGACCTTTTGCACCATCTGAAAGCCCAGAGTTAAGCTCGAGACTTGTTGCACCATTTTCGAAGTTTCATGACAATGGAAAACTACAAAGAATGTCCATACAAAGCAAAAATTACAAACAATAGACTCTTCAATATCATAATATTACAAATGGCATGTCAAAGGCCCTCTAAAACTATTGAAATGCTAGATGGAACAAAATACTAAAGTTGGGGAACTAGTTGACAAGAACTTCATGGGAATTGCCTATTTTGAATTTCACCACAACGCTGGATTGAACTAGGACACCATTACCAACCCATATTAATCCATATTGTTGGATTGGCAAGGCAAGGCCAAAAGGAGTCCAAGCATCTAAGCCACATGGATAAAACCCAAGTGCCCATGGGTAAAATATACCATGCCATTAAGTCCCCATCGCTTACCCAAAGTACAGCGCCTCGCATCTTGTTATCATGCACAACTTCGGTTGTGACATAGTTCATATTATACGGCGCATGTCCTTAGATGATTTTATGTTGCCTGCTTGCCTTGCCCACCATGTGCACCCGCCCGCTACATGTGCCCTATCTGCCACCTATATGTCTATGTTTTTGTCCATATTGTATTTGCAATTCTGGCATTGTCTTTTTATATATAGAACAATTTTTACATGATGATTACATATATCCATGTAGCTGCATTAGCTTGTGAGCAAAGAGTGATCAAGTTTTGATACACTATTCTGCACCCGTACTCAATCTATTGAATGATTCTATGAGCTGCTATGATATACTACTCAAATCCAAGTTGCTATAACTTGCCTTTCTCCTTTGTGGCCAATAATATATTATATAGAAAGGCATCTACTTCGTTGGCTTACCTTAAGTCAATACTTGTCGTTTTTTCAACTAATTGCCGTGATTTCAAGGCGAAATTGATGAGCAAACTTCATAAATAATTGAGGAATTGTGAAAAGAGTTTGGCTGAATCCATGCTTCAGTCATTTTTCTGTGTAATACATATAAATCGAGGCATTTTAATCAGCGGTAAACCTCTCTGGGTAGACTGCGAGCGAAGGCACTTCCATGGTCTCAATGTTGTGGTCGCCTAGGAAGTATAGGGGAAGGCCCCTATCCGAGGGCCTTCCTTCGATGTTTCTACCTTATGCTTTGAAGATTTGTATTGCTTGCTTGCTCTTACGTATACCTATGCCGTGATCGGGCAAGCTGGTGAATTGCTTGCTGTTACCTATGGCGTGATCGGGCAAGCTGGTGAATTCCTTGTGCGCTTCATGGTGGAATGGCATGATGAATGGAGCTCGTTTTGTGCGTTGTGTAGGTCGTTCAAGGTGTCGTTTCTAGTAGTTGTTACGGCAGCTTGTTGGATATAGAGCTCCTGGAGCTAGGCAAACTTCAAGATAAAGCTATGGAAGCTGCTCAAGCTATGCTTGACCACAAAATTTTTTTGCATAGATTTTTCCAGTGATATTTACTATCCTGCCTCCCTAAGCCTAAACTCTAAACCTACACACTACTATGTCTTACAGGATGAGATTGGTTTCTCCCCGGATGAACTTCAACAGCTTACTAATTACTTATGCTACAAACCCTCAACTCTAAACCCTAAACCCTAAACCTACACACTGCTATGTCTTATAAGACGAGATCGGTCTCTCCCCAGATGAACTTCAACAGCTTACTAATTACTTATGCTCCAAATCCTAAACTCTAAACCCACACACTACTATGTCTTGTAGGATGAGATCGGTTTCTCCCTGGATGAACTTCAACAGCTTACTAATTACTTATGTTCCAAACTCTAAACTCTAAATCCTAAACCTACACATTGCTATGTCTTATAGGATGAGATCGGTCTCTCCCCAGATGAACTTCAACAACTTACTAATGAACCCCAATAGCTTATTAATTATTTATGCTACAACTTCATTCCTTGACCCTAAACCTTAAACCTTGGCTGCAATACGCCGTCTCCCAGTAGCCCACTATCATCTTTGGAATGGCTGTATCACATTGTTGTCTGGAAAGTGTAGCATTGAAAATAGTTGGTAAAATCTATCAATTACACCGCAGATTATGAGGGTGCAAGCCCAAGGTGCTTACTAATTTCTATCACACTTCAAACTTATGGAAGAGCTTGAACTTTCTTCTTGACTAACTGAAGGCTTGTACTCTTCATCATCATCAAAATTTTGCTCAACAACATATTTAATATTCTTCTTTTGGTTGTTTCTGGAGATGTTAAGAATTGAGTTGTATCAGCTAACACTCACAATTTGGTGCCACATGAGCCTTGTGTTGTTTGTTGAGTTGCAGAGTAACCAAACAAAATGTCAACATTTTTGCATGTCTCAATGAAAAAAAGTACAGTCATCTGTATTCCTTTCACATACTTGCCTGAATCAAGAAGGAGCTTCTCGTTATATATACCCTCTCCTGTGTCCATTAGGATCATTGAGAGTCTGCGGCCGTTATGTTGTCAGATTGGTAAGCGCTTCTTATCATAGAGATTTGCCATACTCCCTAGTGATCGGGGGCTAGATTGGACGGTCTAGGATTGTTTGGGTCGGTTTCGTCCACTGCACTTCCTTATTGTGTTGTCGGCGCTCAATCCTGATTGGAGGTCTTGGGAGATGTTTTATTGGTATCAGAGCACCCAATCGAGACGTTGGAGCTGCAACGTGTGAGCGAATTTGCTGTGGAATCGAGGGGGTTTGTAACATTAAAGCTTTTCGGATTAGGAAACGTGGTTATGTGAATTCTGATTTTTCCATATTGCTGGTTTTTGTCGTGGGGTGGATTTCTTGAGTTGCATGGAGTTTCAGAATCCTCTTCTTCACATTGAGGAATCGGATTGAAGCTGATTGCAAATTATTTCTTGCATGCGGTTTGCGTAGCTTAGGAACTGGGTTTTCCCATTGTCTATGCATTGCATGCGAAGATTAGTCTTGCTATCCATCAAGTTAACAAAGAAATGGATGTGTTTCTGACTAAAGGTAGCACAAGTGCATGCTAAATCAAGGAATAGGCAATAGGATTGTAAATCAGGGTTTGCATGACATGTCTCTGTGCATAACGAGTTTGAAGCATTAATCAAATTGAAAATTTGTTGTGAAAAGAGTTAGTGGGGCTTGGGAACAACTGCTAGGCTGTAAGAATGACGATAATGTAGGATGGCAACATATGGTGTTGTTTTTGAGCTTTAGCTATTTCTGTAACCCTTCCTGCAGAGAGTGTGAGAGCATAAATCCAAGCCTTTTCTAAGAAAAAAATAAAGTTGTCTGTTCCTGCTTGTATTGGTGGTGAGGGCGACCTGACTGGGGTGGAAGGTAGCGCGCTCCATTGCGCTCTACAACCTGCTTGTTGCCATATCTCTATCTCTCTCTCTCTCTCTCTCTCTCTCTCTCTCTCTCTCGTGAGGGTGAGAATTCGGGTTCTGCCCTTGCTCGCGATGTGGATCTCTCTCTCTCTTGCTCGCGATGTGGCGCGTGCTGTGGACCTGGATGTAGAAGAGCCTGAGGGTTATGGGCTCGTAGGTCGAGCTTGGGGGGGGGGGGGCGGGGGCGGGGTGTCCTCACATGGTTTTTAATTTTTTTTTTTAAATTGTGAGGATGAACTGTACACATGCAAGGGGTCGAGTGGCCCATAGTGTCTTCAGGTGATTCTTGGATGGGAGACCTTTAAGACATGCAAGTTTTCTTTATTAAATGATGTAATTTGAAAAACTAGTGCATGCTTTTCTCACTGGAGGTTTTCGAGTCATGGATAATGATCACTTTCCGTGTGATAGAAAAACAAGGGTTTTTTTGTAGGGATTGTTGAGGTATTGGTTATGACCCCTTTATGGATATCTCAAATCACAAAATAGGGAACCTTGAGTGCTATCTTTTTCTCTATAAATATATTTGAAAATTTCTTGTCATTGAATCTAACAACCCGTGTTCATGTGATTCCTTGGAAGGTAATGTATCTACCTGAATGCCTTGGATGATAGTGCATGAAAGGTTAAATAATTTTTCATAGATTAACAGTGATATTCATGGATAATTAATTGGGAATAATTAGTTGATCCATGTGCGAATCCTTTTCTGATCTTTTCAAGTTGGTTTTCCAAGAGGTAATGGTTTCTATAATCAGGGAAGAATACCTATGGATAAGTTGTTATGCTAGTATGTTGGGTCATTAACTGTCTTGGAGTCGGTTGATGCAACATTTGCTATCGACTTGTCCGGTTCAGTGGGATCTTCTGTAAGACTTCTCCTAGACTGTATCTGGTGTGATATGACTTTTATTGGAAACTTGTGGAGTTTCCTGTTAAAAGGGGAGAAGTAGTTGATATAAAGTTGCCTGGGTGAAACATCTATAGTATTGATTCTAGATGAAATCCGTAATGAAGGACTTCTGTTTTGGATCAGAATTGATAGGATTTTGGATATTGTTGAGATCCTCTAAGGATTGTTAAGAAATCCAGTTAGAAGGTGTATGGAAAATTGTTTTAAAAGCGACTCTAGTGTGAATAGGAAGTCACTAATTATGAATCAGACAGGTTGGTATTAGGTGATCCTATTACAAGAAAGGGTTGATTAGGTGGTTCCTTGTTGGTTTGATCAACTTGAGTGAGTGAGAACTAAGAGTTGATGCAAAGAAAGAAATTTTTGGCTTATTTCGAAAAAAATCTCTGATCAAGATTTTGGTTTCCTATTCGGTGAAAAACTCTTGGAGAAGATATTCTCCCTCATGTTAACTGGGTTACAGGATTCTCAGTTAGGCATCTAATATATACAGATTGGATATGATCTATGGAGATATGCTATGTATTGATTCATAGTGGGATCATGTGTTTTTTGTGCAAATTCTTAATCTTGTGGATTCACTATGAGATCATTGGACTGAGTTTATTAGCATGGATAAACTAGTCAGCAAACATAGACATATTGTTGAGAAGGGTCTTATGACAATTTCTCTCTTGGTGCATAGATTTGGTATAGAGGATTTTATTTTGGCCAAAGCTAATGCCTTTCGTAGAATCTTATATATTGAACTAATAACAGTGCCAGTGGGATAATGCGGAATGCGTGAAGGCTGGTGGGCTATTGCATCCATTAGATAATCCTACTAAGTGGTGGGATAGTATCTTGATGGATTTTGTAGTCGGTTTATCGTGTACGAATGAACGAGAATGGTGCAATCTGGGTCTTAGTTGACCGGTTAACTAGATTGGTTATGTTTATTCTGGTAAAAGACTATAGTGTAAGCGTCTGAGTTGTTGGACAAGTCTACAAGATATTATTATCTATTGGTATTGTAGATAAGTTGTATCGACTGTAAGTCACAACCATTATGAGTTATTTTGTGACTCTAGAATATGGGTGATTTATATAAGATGTGAAGGAACTTTTGGTTCTAATTATTTTTTGAAAATAAAATTATTTTGGAAACTCAGTTGGAGTTGGATAATTGGTGGAACCAAAAGCCCATGGCTTCAATAATGAAGTTAATTAATCTTAAGATGTATTCTAGATGGAACTTTGACTTTGAAATGACATATTGAGCCATGTTGAGCCATGCCAAGAGGGAAGAATTAGGAGACTATAGTTCTTTATTGACATCGTAAGGAGAGTAGATTCACATAAATTAGGAACTTTCCTAGTAGAACGGATTTCTTGTGAGAAATGCAGGAAATGCTACAGTTAGCATGTGAAAATGTTCTAAGTGCCCAGGATCAGGTAAGACATTTTGCTAATCTGAAAAGATCGCCTCGGGAGTTTCAAGTTGGGGATTGGGTATATTTTAGAATTCCGAAGGATTCTAAAGCAATGCACACTGGGAAGCATCACAAGTTGTCTGCTCGTTATTGTGGACCATATAAAATCTTGGATAAGATTGGATCTTTAGTTTACCAATTAGAGTTACCAGAGAGAATCAAGACTCATCCCATGCTCCTTGTTAGTCATCTAGAGATGAGTTTACATGTGAGGGATTACCTTGGTTCTAGTTAAAATCTAGATTCATTTGAAGACTTATCTGAAAAAATTCCTTTAGAGCCTGAAAAGATCCAAACGATTGCATAATCAGGAGGTTATTGAGCATCTGTTCGTTGGAAAGGATATTCTGAAGATGAGGATTCATGGAAACTAGAACCAAAATAAGGGGGGAAGTATGTTACGACCCTAGTGGGGGTGTGTACCATTAAGGGCTGCCTTAGACGTAGGGGCCAGGCCTAATTTGGATAGTAGCTAAGTAGGACCTTAGGCTATGCCTGCATGTGGTATAGGCATGTGTGTTGCATCCTAGTATGGGATAGGATGTACATGCACTGTGTCTATGCATGGGTCTTTGCTATTATGAGTTAGGGGTACCTACATGCAGTGGACATGCATGGGAGTTAGGCATGAGTTTTGATAGCACGCTTACATGTGGATTCAGTGCATGGACATGCATGGTGGGAGCTTCTCTCTATATATACCCTCTCCTGTGTCCATTAGGATCATTGAGGGTCTGCGGTCGTTATGCTATCGGATTGGTAAGTGCTTCCTATCATAGAGATTTGCCATACTCCCTAGTGCTCGGGGGCTAGATTAGACGATCTAGGATTGGTTGGGTCGGTTTCGTCCACTACACTTCCTTATTGTATTCTTGGTGCTCAATCCTGATTGGAGGCCTTGGGGGGACGTTTCACCAGGTGCATGTTGCGCAAAAAAATATATATTGTATATTAGTTTAAGAGATGTATCAAAAAAACATTACGCATTCCGCCACATATGGCTGGGTCTATTTGTAAACTATTGTCTAACTATACGCTGCCTCATTTACTCGAAAATTACATAGAAAGAGTTCGCCACACATGGCTAGACCTTATTTAGGCTTTACATTACTAGGGCGCCGAAGAGCCCACAGACTCATCGTCCCGGTCAGGTGCATTATTCTGTCGCTCTGCCTCCTGGCTGGCCCAATGACGAAGGACCCTTTTCCTAACCATGGCCAGCTGTTCTGCAGTGAAGTTAATTCCAATCCACTGTGTTTTCTCGCCCTTGTCAGCGGGGGTAGGGGGGAGCAGGTCCGAGAGTCACAGGGCACATGGCTGCAGCTCTGGGAGTCACGCCATTATCTCTCGCTAGCTCTCATGAAATTCTACTTCTTGCTTCCGATGTCGTTCGTTGTGCCTATGGACATCTTCCAAGAGCTTCACCCTCTACGCACAAAGAAGACCGTCAAGCCATATATCACGATGGAAATAAACTGTGAAAACAAAAAAGAAGCCTAAATTGCATGCGAACAGGTACAGGGCAAACGCTCACGTCAGTTGGTGTGCGCCTTGCCATCTCGACCGACCCTCTCTCTGGTGCTCGCAGAGGCTTTCACAGGCTCCCACAGCCTCCCATTGGCTTCTTCTATCTTCTATCTTCTCTCTCTCTCTCTCTCTCTCTCTCTCTCTCTCTCTCTCTCTCTCTCTCTCTCTCTCTCTCTCTCTCTCTCTCTCTCTCTCTCTCCATTGGGGCCCACTGCACGGTCCACTCAGTGAACACTTCACACTTACTTTCGCTGATATGTACTTATTCTCCACCTGGCCCGGGTTGTGGGCATTGGTACTTTTTCTGTAGTTCTTCTGTTATACCTGGCTCGGATTGTGGGCTTATTTCACTTATGCTTTGTTCTACTTTCATTCGTAGCTAGTTTATAGCATTTTACGGCCACGTCCTCCTATGGATGATGCTCCCACTGTTGCTTGTACATATTTTCTTTTTGGTCTTATGCATCCACGGGTGCCCAAAAGACGTTAATAAAGATATATTTATCTCTCTCTCTCTCTCTCTCTCTCTCTCTCTCTCTCTCTCTCTCTCTCTCTCTCTCTCTCTCTCTCTCTCTCTCTCTCTCTCTCTCTCTCTCTCTCTCTCTCTCTCTCTCTCTCTCCAAAACTTCGTTACGACAGAGGTTAATTCTCGACTATTGTAAGCGACTGGCCAGGCTCGCTTCCGCTGGGGTTATAGCACTCGTGATCATGTCCTCACTCTACGTACTATCATTGAGGAGGCAAAGCATATGGGCAAGAAGGTATTTGCTTGTTTTATTGATCTCTCTAAGGCCTTTGATAATGTTCTTCGTCATCTTTTGATCAACAAACTACAACAGCTTGGGTTTTCCGACTCTATTGTCGCGACAGTGGGTGCTCTGTATGAGAAAGTTCTAGCACGTATTCAACTAGGTACTGTTTTTTCTTCTCTCATTCGTAGCACTATTGGCGTCAAGCAAGGTTGTCCACTGTCCCCTCCACTGTTTGCAATTTATATTGATGATCTTGAGCACCTCATTCGTGAAGAAGGCGGTTGGCTCATTTGCTCATCCCTATTTTGCTTTATGTTGATGACATTGTCTTGCTTTCTCCCTCACCAAAAGCGTTGCAGTGTCACTTACAGGTCTTACATCGCTTTTGTGTTGCTTGGGGTCTCTGTTAACTTAAAAAAAAACAAAGATCATGATTTTCAACACCAATCGACAAAGCCTTCACAATTATCAATTCTTCTATGACGGTCAGGAAGTTGACATTGTTGTCTCTTATACTTACTTGGGAATCTTGTTTACTGTGCCCCTTCTTGGTTTCTGCCAGGCTGCATTTGTGCACATTTCCTCCGGTCTTTCAACATTGGTTTAGTTCGAGCGTGGTTGTACAATGAAAAATACTTTTGATCCCGCTACTAGATGCCAGTTGTTTCACACACGGGTGGTTCCAACAGTGATGTATGCCTCCGAGATCTGGTTGCCAGGACTTTCTCTCCGGCACTAGGCAGGCATGGCCACTATGTTGGGTTGCATGATACGTGCCAAGACTACCACCCCTCATGATATCTTATGTGCTAAGTTTGCTACTCCTTTGATCATCCTTGAGGGCTTTTTTCGCCTTATTCTTTTTCTTCAACGGATTCAGGAGATTCGTGCATCTCACCCGGATAGATAAATAGTTGTTGCGGTTACTTCTTCACGTGTCCTAGCTGATTCCCATGCCAAGCTATCTTGGTACCAGCAGGCATCTGATCTCTTATGACATCTGGGCATCTCATATCATGGATCTTCCTCGTGGTACGCATTCATATATCTGAGGCTGTTTATTCCGTCGATATATGCAGCACACTTGGAGCTCCCTCCCACCTTCCGGCATTCGACTAAGCTATTACAAGACACTTCCTCTCTCTGGATCCTTCTGGTTTGCCATTGTTGCCACTCTATCTCTCACAGCCCCTATCACATGGCATGCGCTATCATCTTGGGCAGTTGCACATTTCCTCTCATCAGCTTGCTATTAAGGCCGGTCATGCATGGGATATCCCCCGGGAGTGTCGTCTATGTTGCTTGTGCTCGTTGCAGGAGGTGGAAGATGAAGCCCATTTCCCCCTCATATGTCAGTTGTATTATAAGATACGAGGGAGGTATTATTGTCTCTTTCACAATGGCCCGCATATACTTCACAATTTTGTCTCCTATCCTGATGCTTGTTGCTTGGGACTTCTTGTTCGTGAGATGCTTACACTATGTCAGTCTCATCTGCCTGTAGCAGATTACTTGGGGTTAGATTCCCAGCAGCTACTTCTCACTGGCTTTTTTTGAACTCGAGCACATGCTGATGACTCCAATGATGAGATTCATATCCCTGTGCCACCGCGGAAAAAGCCCAGATGTAATCGGCACTTGCCTCCATCAGGGCCCACTGTACGCTCCACTCAGTGGACACTTCACACTTACTTTTGCTGATATGTACTTATTCTCCACCTGGCCCGGGTTGTGGGCATTGGTATTTTTTCTATAGTTCTTCTGTTATACTTGGTCCGGGTTGTGGGCTTATTTCACTTCTGCTTCGTAGCTAGTTTATAGCATGGCCACGTCCTCCTATGGATGATGCTCCCACTGTTGCTTGTACATATTTTCTTTTTGGTCTTATGCACCCACGGGTGCCCAAAAGACGTTAATAAAGCTTTCTCTCTCTCTCTCTCTCTCTCTCTCTCTCTCTCTCTCTCTCTCTCTCTCTCTCTCTCTCTCTCTCTCTCTCTCTCTCTCTCTCTCCCCGTGCCTTTGTTTTGCTTGCATGGAAAAGGAAAAAGCTTATTGGAAGAAGCTTGTGTGCTTTGAAGAAAGCTTGGAGGAAAAGGAAAAAGCTTGGTGGAAAAGGAGAAAGGAGCCTATTGGTGTTGAGGTAGGCTCCCTCTTTGTCTCTTTATCCCACCCTCCCTCCTCTTTTTTTTTTTTGCTCATTTTTTGTAAATGCATTCTTGATAGTTAACAAAAATAAAGCTCATATTCTCATTTTGTGATATGATACTTTTTTGTTTGATGGAAAGTGGAGACCTACTTTTAGTTTCTGTTCCGAAAAATAGATTTATTGTGAAAAATGCCTTCTTCTTTTTCTGATATAAGGCCTATGCAAGCCTTTTGATGATATAAGGCCTGCATAGGCCTCTTATGTAGGCCTTACACAGGCCTTGCTGCAAAAAAAAAAATAAATTGTTTTCTTGCCTGTGATCAAGGCCTGTGATCAGGCTTTTTCTTTTTCTTTACCTTTCTGTATATACGCTGGCCAGGCATGTTGGAAAAGGAGGGGTTGTGTATTCCCACCTTTTTATGTAAAAGAAGCTTTGTATCAGAAAATGAGAGAGAGAGAGAGAGAGAGAGAGAGAGAGAGAGAGAGAGAGAGAGAGAGAGAGAGAGAGAGAGAGAGAGAGAGAGAGAGACATTATTTACTACAAAATGTTTGTATTCAGTAATAAACTTAGTGTCATGGTACTGTAAGATTTGATTATAGGTTTTGTAGTATGTAAGATTTTTTTCTATGTCTTGAATTATGTGAATTACTATAGAGAAAGAAAGCCTATGTGAAGTCCTCGAACCACCAACATCCCATGTTTTAGCTTACACATATCCACATCTCCTCCCATGTTTTTGAGTTTGAGGTTTTTAGTGTCTAGCCCGAAACCTCCAATCCTAGACATAACCTTAGAATTGACCATAAACGTATCCATAGACCTAGCCTTAAGGACCCTAATATTTTAAATCTAACCTAACCATAAAGCCTGAATCTAACATAATGCTAAACCCTAAGTTAAATTAACAATAAATCTAAACCTAGCAATATGGTGGTAAACACACACACACACACACACACACACACACACACACACACACAGGAATTTAGACATCCAAATACACATATCCACACTCACAACCAAAAGTAATATCATGTACTGCTTGATTCCACCATGGTTAGGAGATTTGAAAAGATGCTAAGGAGTTTAAGTTGATGAGAATTTCCAACCTTAGGAAGGTGTGTAGCCCTTACTTTTCTCCTGATTAAGGCACAGTGTTAAATTTCCACATAGAGTTGTATGAGATAGTGAGGACATGTATGATGCACGGCCCATGTGGATCATCTTTTCCAAATGCACAGTGCATGATGGAAATTGCTCGAAGAACTACTCAAGGAATTTCATTGATGAAACAACAGTAATGAATGGGTATCTTTCATATAGGCATAGAGACAACAGAGTGAAGGTGCAGTCGCATGGAATAGAATTAGATAACAGGTGGATAGTACCGTACAACAAATGCTTGACACTACACATCAATGTAGAGATATGTGTACATATACGCGGTGTGAAGTATTTGTATAGGTACGTGTACAACGGACCAGATATGATTATGGCAAAGGTTGTGGAGGTGGTGGTCAACAGTTGGGCCAGTGAATGAGATAGAACAATTTTTGAATGCTCGATATTTCTCTACGAGTGAGGCTTGTTGGCAACTATTTGGGCTTTCTATGGGTGCTCATAAGCCAATTGTGACTCGACTGGCAGTTCATCTTCTTGGATAGGAGTTGGTTTACTTTAGTGAGGGAGCTAATTTAGAGGTCGTAGAAGGTCATTCGAGTACCACTTTGACAAAAAAAATTTGAGCTGAATAGGAGCAATTTGGAGGCCCGAGAGTTGTTGTACCAAGAGTTGTCACGGTTTTACATTTACAATAGGAGACTGCGAAGGTGGATCTTAGAATCAATGCACAGTCCATTCTGACCATTGGACATATGTATTTTGTCCATCGTCTGAAGGAGAGCGATTTTATTTGCGAGTTTCTTTGGCTCACATCAGAGGTGCAACAAGTTTTGAGGACTTGCGCACAATTGATGGTGAGTTGTTTTCGCCGTAGATTTCTTGTAAACGACACGATGGAGTTGAGTAATTGCCTGCTGGAGGCGGTGTCATGGGAGACTCCGTCGCAACTTTGGCTCATGTTCGATGTACTTCTTTTGACATGTGCCCCTTCTGACCCATTAGATCTTTGGAAGAGTATAGAGCCCCATTTAGCAGAGGATTACACGGAGGAGTTAAGACAGCCAGTAACATGTGAGACTGTAACTGTGAGTCAGGTTAAGATAGATAGGGCTCTTCTTGACGTGGAGACACACATGTAGGCATTGGGAAAGTCATTGACAAATTTTGGCTTCACACTTCCCGATAGCGATATCGAGTTTTCTCCACTATCTCTCGATGAGACCCTTCAGAGGTACTGACATCGAGAGATTGAATGTGGATCAGCGCGTGATTTTTGACCGTGTAGTACGTGAGCATGTGGTACGAAGAGTGGGTGGAGTGTTCTTTGTAGATGGCCTGGGTGGTACGGGTAAGACATTTCTCTATAGTGTCATGTTGTCATATGTGCATGCACAACGTTGGGTAGCATTGGCAATTGCATCATCAGGGATCGTTGCATTGTTAATGAAAGGTAGTGCACTCTAGATTAAGGATTCCTCCGACAAAATTGAATAAAAGCTCGACATGCAACATCTCGAAAATGTCTCCATTAGGTAAGCTTTTGATGGCATGTCGATTCATTAATTGGGAAGAGGCTCCCATGGTACATAATTATGTCATTGAGTGTGTGGGTAGGTCTCTACGAGACATGGGTATTGATACTCTATTTGGAGGAGTTCCGATCGTTTTTGGTGGTGATTTCCGTCAGGTTCTCCTGGTGGTACGACGAGGCAGTCGTGCCAGATTGTGAGCGCTTCACTGAAGTGTTCGCGTTTGTGGAAATATATGGAGGTGCACAGACTGTCAACGAACATGCGCGTTATGAGAGAAGGGAGCCGATAGGAACAAGCAGTCGAGGTTCGCAAAGTATTTGCTGAGTATTGGAGATGGTCGTGAGCCCACATTCGTGCAGTGTGGTTTGGATTTGATTTCTTGCCAGAGTGTATGTGTCTAAGGACGTACGATGTGTGTGAATTGATTTCGTCACTTTTCTTGATATTGCACGACATTACATGGATGTTGATTTTTTTAGAAGCCGTGCAATATTGACCCTGTTGAAGGAAAACGTGGATGAGATCAATTCGAAAGTTGTTGAGCAACTTCCTAGTGATGCTCAATGTTTCAAGGGCTCATTTCATACGTTGTTTCGAAACGCGTTTGAAACGACTAGTTCTGGTTTGAAACATGATTTTTTTTTTTAGGTTTTTTTTTTTTAATGTGTTTTTGAGGGTTTTTGGGGTTTACACATGTCATAGACAGTTTGGTAACAAGTAGATACATCTAATTTCATGAGAATGCTCTAGAGAATGCAATTTCAAGAGGAGAAGATGTAGTATGGTGAATCGTGACTATGGTCACTTTCCTCAGTCAATTATTGATATTGCCACCATTCATCATACAGTCTCAATTTTCAAACATCCAAGAACTTCCAAAAATTGTAAACAGTAAAGTTACAAACTATAGAACTTACCACTTAGTACTTACAAGTTACAAGTTTAGGCATAATGACATTCACATTGGCAGCTTGAACAGGGGGTTTGACAATCATTCCCTACTGTTCATTAGCCGGTGGTGTGGGTAGTGCAATTGGTGGGTGGTTATGTTTGATATATATGGGTATTGCCTATCAGGTTGCCTTTGAGGGTAGTACTGCCTGTCAGCTGCTTGTACTCGAGGGTTGTATCTGCACTCGGAGATATTGTGAGCGTTCACAGATGACAATATTTTTCTGTTTTCTCTAAGCGTCGGCATAGCTATGGGCATTCATTGGCAGTGTGGTTGCCCGTACAGACTAGACATCAAGTGGCCTCTCTTCAGCGGTTGTGGCACCCTGAATACCTGTCCTACACCGTTAACCTTTTGGTCCATAATTCCCAAGAGCTCAGTGGTGAACTTTTGCAACTGGTTGTTTTGTTGGATTTGTAGGTTTTCCAGTGCTTTAGTGAAGGCGTCAGCAGAAGTTGTAGAGGTAGATATGGAGCCAACTCTTCTATCTTTCCCTTTCCCTTATCCCGACGGTGCCTTTTTGGATTGATCGCTTGAGCTATCTGACCCACTTCCCGAGCTCTCGTTTGCTTCGCATATTAAACTGGCTAATGGGTTGATTAACTGAAGAGTAGCCCCAACAGATTATATTACATTAAATTACCTCAATTGATCTCCATAAAGTATGGTATCTAATTAGAAGTTTAAGGAAGATAGCATAATAGACAGGCTTCTAGTATGACTGCAGAGCCTACAAACCTCCAAAGCAACAATCTGATTAGTGAGAATTTCAATCTCTGCTGCGGATTTTCTAGTGAGCTCTCTAAATCTTGCATTTTGAATCTCCTTTGTGTTGTCTCAGCCAACAACAAAGCCTGCATCCCAGGTCAAAATTAGCTTGTAATCCCTCCTACCTCAGAGACCACAGTGAGAAAAAGCTCTTGCTGCAGGGAGTAACATCATAACATAACTTGTAAACACAAAAATGAATTCTTTGTAGCCAAAGCCACTTTTCTAGAATTTTGTGCAGGTTAAATCTTTCCAGTGCAAGTTAAAACCTTAAGCTACATGCCAAAAAACAACAAGAAATCTTGTCTGAGCATCAGAGGAAGAATGGATCCAGGATTCCAATGCAAGAGTCCAAAGCTCAGAAGTGTGCAAATAGACTAACAAGATCCTGATAAATATGAAGATTGATTCTAAGAATCTTGCCTTCACTACTTCAGGCTGGGCAAAAATTAAAAAATTATATAAGCCCTTAAATACGCTAACTCCAGTGTTTACAAAATACATATTATCCTTGGAGTTTACTAGCGTTATAATAACTGTCGAAGGCCTCTTGTCAAGCTCCGACCAAATGTAGCTCATATTGGAGACCCAAGTCTCTCTGTTGATAAATTCACTCGTCATGTTTATTGAGCATCCATCGTATATCTTAATACAATAATCTAGACTAAACATGTAGTATACCTGCTGAATTGCACTAGAACCCTCCTTCCGTAACTTGTCAGTTTCCTCTAAAGGTGCACATGCTCATCTGCAGCTGCACGTAATGCTTCTGGATCCTTTTCATGTGCCAAAATAACTTCTTGGACAAGACATCGAAATATATTGGTATAAAAACACAAACCATTATAGAACTTCGTTTGCAGTTTATAACATTCAACATAAAATTTTGAATTAAAAAATGGATAATAAAATGACCAGCCTTTCAAAATGCCTACCTTGTTATTATTGTAAGCTCCAAAGCATCATTGCATCTACAGGTACATATATGCAAACTTGCCTGTCTTGTTGCCTCACTCTTTGTAGAAATTTCTTCTAGAATAGAACACCTTTGGTTCATCTCTAATAGTCTAGCCTTCAGCTCATCCTGCTTGACCTTTAATTTTGTCTCTACAATGTCCATGCAGATTTCACATCATACCCTCATAGAATACATAGCTCCAGTCTGCTGAAAAAGAAGCTAAGCATAGGGGTTTTATGGAGTAACTTCTTGAAATAGAAATAGATAACGTCCTCCAAGAAAATTTAAATTCTTGTCTTCTTGGTTTTAATACTCAGATTAGTCATGTAAAGCTCTTTCCGATACTCTGATGCATATAACAAAAATATACCAGTCTCTTTCCATATCTTCCTCTCTTCTTGCAGTTCAATCTGTTGCTGCTCCTTTTGTAAAATACAAGCACTTTGGTCCTGCAGAAGCTGGCAAATGCAGCCTCTCAATTTTCTGATATATTCCATTATCTGATCATTTCTTTCCTGTTGAGTTAAGATAACTTAGCAATGGTAATTTCTCTAGACAACACAAAATTAAGACTAAACTGTACTATAACTTTTAAAAAGTTCCAAACTTCCAGTAAAGGACATTGACTAATTATAGTTGTGCATCACAAGTTATTATCTAGCAAATGACAGTTGAGTTCTATGTATAATCGATGCTCACATCAACAACCTCAATTTACAACAGATAACAAATATGTCAGTTGCTTACATTACTGGCAGCTTATAAACAAGAATATTCTAAATTAGAGTTGAATGCTTTGATGCAACAAATCATACTAAAAAAAATTATTAAATATTAGTTCTGGCATCCTAAAATCAAACTTTGCTTTTCCAGTCATCTTCATGTTCAGCAAAGCCTCCACTTCTTCGGCTGCCATTCTAGTGCCTTCCCAATCCAGTTGTCTCAGACATGATAAACTTGGTAAGAAAGGTGGAGTATTAATTCCTGGAGAGTTAACTGCTGAAAGAGCTTTCACGACTAGAAACTTTCACACCTTGTGCATTGACACATGGTGTGATTTTTTCTGCAAGCTTTCGCTTCTTAGTTTGTGAGTTACGACATCCACAAACCAAACTTAGAGTAGCGCTACGTAGAATTCAAATAGTACTTGACCAATAGACCAAATAATTGGATGTGTCCCCTGTAGACAACCTTGGCCTCTTCTGGATTTATGACGAGAAGTGAACAAGCACTTCTGGATTTATGACAACAAGTGAACAAGCACTTCTGGATGTTCTGAACAATAGAGTGGCAGTCAAAACTGAGATTTGTAACTTAGACGAAGAGCTGTATATTGCATGTATATATATTTTTGGTATATAAACATTTGTAAGAAATATGTGGTTCTGTAGCATTCTACTGATTGATCATTTTGCTAGATAGCTGCTCTGAGTTTTGTATGTTTATGTATGGCACGATTATATTTTACCTGGACTACAAAAGTAATAGTTCATAAATCCGGAAACTGTAGTGCCTCTTGCAACTGATGTAGCTAGTAGAATAAAAGTAGAAATTGACGATAACATAATTCTTCGTTGCCAGGACTACAAAAAATACTTGTTTATAAATCTGAAAATTGTACTGCCCTGCAGCTGATGCAGCTGGCAGAAATTGATGATAATTTTTACGTATGATGAATTTTCACTCTTGAAAGTCCAATATTCAACTATCTCGTCCTTTATTTAGATTTATCTAAACTAAGTATTCCAAACGCTTTTCTCCCATTTCAAAGTAATGTAGCTTGCTGTTATTCTTACTATTCATCCCATTGCTGGAGTTTTGTGTAACTGGTCTTTGTATAGAGTGACTATGATGCAGTCATAATATGAGCATAATCTCGTCCAAAAAGTTGTACCTTATGGATGTTTGTTTCGAATATATCTCATGACTCGAATAAGAGCCTTCCAATGTGTAATTCCAGGATTAGCCATGTATTGGCTGAGTGAGCTAACAACAAAAGAGATATCTGGTCTTATACAGACCATTGCGTACATGAGAGATCTGAGTAACGATCGATACAGATATTCTCTCATCTGCTCTTCTTCCTGCTTGGTTTGGGAACATTGGTCCTTCGATAGATGCAGGCTTGGATCCATTGGTGAGTGAGCTAATTTACAATTCATCAAATTGTATCTGTTAAGAATAATATGAAGATACCTTTGTTGAGTGATGTAGATCAGTCGATTTGCTTTGTCTCTGTGGATTTGAATTCCCAAACAGAAGTGAGCTTCGCCCAGATCAGTCATGACGAATTCTGAGAACAGCTTCTGTTTGAATCCTTGACCATATTGGTATTGTTGCTGAAGAGCAACGTATCATCAACATACAAGGTGATGATAATGAAGGATTGCTGCACTGACTTCAAATAAATGTTGCAATTAACAGTGCTTGGTTTGAATCCTTGTGAATAATTTGTCATGAA
The DNA here is from genome assembly GCA_029204225.1 of Diphasiastrum complanatum. NCBI lineage: Eukaryota > Viridiplantae > Streptophyta > Lycopodiopsida > Lycopodiales > Lycopodiaceae > Diphasiastrum > Diphasiastrum complanatum. Next base: position 39,732,537 of record CM055103.1, read on the forward strand.
TTGCAAGACAAATTATATGTCGCGAATGATTCGCGAAGAGCTAGACTGTGCTCGACTTATAATTAGTCGCGAATGATTCGAGAAAGACAAGACTAAAAATTAATCTTCTATTACCAGAAAGAGCATCTAGAAAGATCAGACAAAATGAAGAATAAGCATAGCAATATTAACATAGATCTGAACGCAGAACAATGAAGTATATCATGTATACATGTCAATAATGCGGTAGAGCACAATACAATAGTGGACAAAACCACGTGCCCTACAAAACTTATCTTGTCTGTAATGAGGAATGAAGCCTTTTCTCTTAGTCTCTTCTTATCTATTCATCAACTTCATCATCTACTTACATCGTCATTGAATTACACAAATGGTGTTCAATATATATCTATACATAATATTACAAGTGTGCTTAGTGAAAGTACAGAGTGGATGTGCTGTCTGTAGGAGATCGTGGGTGGCTGCAATCGTTGTCCAATCTGTTAGCGCAACTGCATGGGGTGAGCATGAGAAGCGTGCGATGTCAGCCAATGCTGAAGTGAACGTTGGTGATGATGTGAAAAGTGCGTCACTCTTACGAATGGCCTTAGGATAAGATTTATAGGGTGCCTTAACTTTTAAAGCACCTCCGGCATTCTATAGAGTAGTGTCCCCTTTTCACCTGTCACCATAACCTGTGTAAAAACACAGTGTCGCGATTCTTTGGCCTTTTATTCATCTGTGCGAATTTGCGTGTAAATATGCAGATTCCGTGACAACGTTAGGAAATATGCAACATGAATGGAGGCAGATTAAAATGGAATTTAGGAGAGTAGAAGGAGTGAATCCAACACCCCCCTTAATCTGGATCCATACTGAATGCCTTGATCTTCAGACTGAGCAATGCACAAAATTTGTTGTGTGCATTAACACTGAGTGCTTTCGTGAAAATGTCTGCAACCATTTCCTGCATTCTGCAGTACGTTAAGCTCACCTCTCTGTCGAGAACCTTGCCCCTGATGTAGTGATATCTGATCTCAATGTGCTTACTCCTAGAATGAAATCTAGGGTTGGCCGATAAGGCAATAGCACTTTGATTATCACAAAAGAAAATTGTAGGGCTGTACTGATACAGATTGATGTCTGATAGCAGATTTCTCAACCAAAATGCTTCCTTAATAGATTGAGAAGTAGCAATGTATTCTGCTTTAGTGGAAGAAAGTGCGATAGAGGTTTGCTTACGACTGTTCCATGAAATAGGACCGTCGTTGAAAAAGAATGTAAATCCAGATGTGGACTTACAATTGTCTGCATCTCCTCCCCAGCTTGCATCAGAATAACCACTGAGCTGATGAAGATTGTCGTTGCTGACATCTCCATAGCAGATGCACTGGTCCATGGTAGCTCGAATATATCTCATGACTCGAATAAGAGCCTTCCAATGGGTAATTCCAGGATTAGCCATGCATTGGCTGAGTGAGCTAACAACAAGATATCTGGTCTTGTACAGACCATTACATACATGAGAGATCCGAGTATCGATCGATACAGATATTCTCTCATCTGCTCTTCTTCCTGCTTGGTCTGGGGACATTGGTCCTTCTACAGATGCAGGCCTGGATCCATTGGTGAGTGAGCTAATTTACAATTCATCAAATTGTATATGTTAAGAATATTATGAAGATACCTTTGTTGAGTGATGTAGATTTGCTTTGTCTCTGTGGATTTGAATTCCCAAACAGAAGTGAGCTTCGCCCAGATCAGTCATGATGAATTCTGAGAACAGCATCTGTTTCGAATCCTTGACCATATTGGTATTGTTGCTGAAGAGCAACGTATCATCAACATACAAGGTGATGATAATGAAGGCTTGTTGCACTGACTTCAAATAAACTTTGTAATCAGCAGTGCTTGGTTTGAATCCTTGTGAATAATTTGTCATTAATTGCAAGACAAATTATATGTCGCAAATGATTTGCGAAGAGCTAGACTGTGCTCGACTTATAATTAGTCGCGAATGATTCGCGAAAGACAAGACTAAAAATTAATCGTCTATTACGAGAAAGAGCAACTAGAAAGATCAGACAAAATGAAGAATAAGCATAGCAATATTAACATAGATCTGAACGCAAAACAATGAACTGTATCAGATTAAGCATAGGAGGAGTTCTAAATCCCAAAAAGACCCTTTGTAAAGATTCTTTTTATATTTTTTCTCAAATTTTTCTTACACATGGACCAATCAAAACACTCAAATTTGAAATCTACATAACGTAACTTTTTGAGTCCACATTTTGATTCCATACTAAAAATGGCATAACTTTTTAGTGGTAAGTCCGAATTTAGCGGAGTTTGGTGCATTAGAAAGTGCTCAACAAGGGCTTTCCAATGATATGTTACATGGCATACTTTTGAGCTACAATTAAAAAGTTATGGCAAGTCAAAAGTATTAGTGTTATAATATTTTAATAATAAAAAAATCATCTTGCACGAATTTTTAAAGGGTCTTTTTGGAACTCAAAACTCCTCTAATGTATATCATGTATACATGTCAATAATGCGATAGAGCACAATACAATAGCGGACAAAACCACGTGCCCTACAAAGCTTATGTTGTCTGTAATGAGGAATGAAGCCTCTTCTTATCTATTCATCAACTTCATCATCTACTTACATCGTCATTGAATTACACAGATGGTGTTCAATATATATCTATACATAATACTACAGGTGTGCAGATGTGAAAGTACAGAGTGGATGTGCTGTCTGTAGGGGATCGTGGGTGCTGCAATCGTTGTCCAATATGTTAGCGCAACTGTGTGGGGTGAGCATGAGAAGCGTGCGACATCAGCCAATGCTGAAGTGAACGTTGGTGATGATGTACAAAGTACGTCACTCTTACGAATGGCCTTAAGATAAGATTTACAAGGTGCCTTAGCTTTTAAAGCACCTCCAACATTCTGTAGAGTAGTGTCCACTTTTTGCCAATCACCATAACCTGTGTAAAAACACAGTGTCGCGATTCTTTGGCCTTTTATTCATCTGTGCGAATTTGCGTATAAATATGCAAATTCCATGACAACGTTAGGAAATATGTAGCATGAATGGAGACAGATTAAAATGGAATTTAGGAGAGTAGAAGGAGTAAATCCAGCACCCCCCCTTAATCTGGATCCGTACTGAATGCCTTGATCTTTAGATTGAGCAACGCACAAAATCTGTTGTGTGCATTAACACTGAGTGCTTTCGTGAAAATGTTTGCAACCACGTCCTGCGTTCTGCAGTACGTTAAGCTCACCTCTCTGTCGAGAACCTTGCCCCTGATGTAGTGATATCCGATCTCAATGTGCTTACTCCTAGAATGAAATCTAGGGTTAGACGATAAGGCAATATCACTTTGATTATCACAAAATAAAATTGTAGGGTTGTACTGATATAGATTGATGTCTGATAGCAGATTTCTCAACCAGAACGGTTCCTTAATAGATTGAGAAGTAGCAATGTATTCTGCTTTAGTGGAAGAAAGTGCGATAGAGGTTTGCTTATGACTGTTCCACGAAATAGAACCGCTGTTGAAGAAGAATGTAAATCCAGATGTGGACTTACGATTGTCTACATCTCCTCCCCAGCTTGCATCAGAATAACCACTCAACTGATGAAGATTGTCGTTACTGACATCTCCATAGCAGATGCACTGGTCCATGGTAGCTCGAATATATCTCATGACTCGAATAAGAGCCTTCCAATGCGTAATTCCAGGATTAGCCATGTATTGGTTGAGTGAGCTAACAACAAAAGAGATATCTGGTCTTGTACAGACCATTACATACATGAGAGATCCGAGTATCGATCGATACAGATATTCTCTCATCTCCTCTTCTTCCTGCTTGGTCTGGGGACATTGGTCCTTCTACAGATGCAGGCCTGGATCCATTGGTGAGTGAGCTAATTTACAATTCATCAAATTGTATATGTTAAGAATATTATAAAGATACCTTTGTTGAGTGATGTAGATCAGTCGATTTGCTTTGTCTCTGTGGATTTGAATTCCCAAACAGAAGTGAGCTTCGCCCAGATCAGTCATGATGAATTCTGAGAACAGCATCTGTTTCGAATTTTTGACCATATTGGTATTGTTGCTGAAGAGCAACGTATCATCAACATACAAGGTGATGATAATGAAGGCTTGCTGCACTGACTTCAAATAAACGTTGCAATCAGCAGTGCTTGGTTTGAATCCTTGTGAATAATTTGTCATGAATTCCAAGACAAATTATATGTCGTGAATGATTCGCGAAGAGCTAGATTGTGCTCGACTCATAATTAGTCGCAAATGATTCGCGAAAAACAAGACTAAAAATTAATCGTCTATTACCAGAAAGAGCAACTAGAAAGATTAGACAAAATGAAAAATAAGCATAGCAATATTAACGTAGATCTGAACGCAGAACAATGAACTGTATCATATTAAGTATATTATGTATACATGTCAATAATGCTGTAGAGCACAATACAATAGCAGACAAAACCACATGCCCTTATCTTGTCTGTAATGAGGATGAAGCCTCTTCTCCTAGTCTCTTCTTATCTATTCATCAACTTCATCATCTACTTACATCGTCATTGAATTACACAGATGGTGTTCAATATATATCTATACATAATATTACAAGTGTGCTTAGTGAAAGTATAGAGTGGATGTGCTGTCTGTAGGAGATCGTGGGTGGCTGCAATCGTTGTCCAATCTGGTAGCGCAACTGCATGGGGTGAGCATGAGAAGCGTGCGAGGTCAGCAAATGCTGAAGTGAACGTTGCTGATGATGCAAAAAGTGCGTCACTCTTACGAATGGCCTTAGGATAAGATTTACAGGGTGCCTTAGCTTTTAAAGCACCTCCGGCATTCTGGAGAGTAGTGTCCCCCTTTTTCCTGTCACCATAACCTGTGTAAAAACACAGTGTCACGATTCTTTGGCCTTTTATTCATCTATGCAAATTTGCGTGTAAATATGCAGATTCCGTGACAATGTTCTGGATCCGTACTGAATGCCTTGATCTTCAGACTGAGCAACGCACAAAATCTGTTGTGTGCATTAACACTGAGTGCTTTCGTGAAAATGTCTGCAACCATGTCCTGCGTTCTACAGTACGTTAAGCTCACCTCTCTGTCGAGAACCTTGCCCCTGATGTAGTGATATCTGATCTCAATGTGCTTACTCCTAGAATGAAATCTAGGGTTGGCCGATAAGGCAATAGCACTTTGATTATCACAAAAGAAAATTGTAGGGCTGTACTGATACAGATTGATGTCTGATAGCAGATTTCTCAACCAGAACGCTTTCTTAATAGATTGAGAAGTAGCAATGTATTCTGCTTTAGTGGAAGAAAGTGCGATAGAGGTTTGCTTATGACTGTTCCACGAAATAGAACTGCCGTTGAAGAAGAATGTAAATCCAGATGTGGACTTACGATTCTCTGCATCTCCTCCCCAGCTTGCATCAGAATAACCACTCAACTGATGAAGATTGTCGTTGCTGACATCTCCATAGCAGATGCATTGGTCCATGGTAGCTCGAATATATCTCATGACTCGAATAAGAGCCTTCCAATGCGTAATTCCAGGATTAGCCATGTATTGGCTGAGTGAGCTAACAACAAAAGAGATATCTGGTCTTGTACAGACCATTGCGTACATGAGAGATCCGAGTATTTATCGATACAGATATTCTCTCATCTACTCTTCTTCCTGCTTGGTCTGGGGACATTGGTTCTTCTACAGATGCAGGCCTGGATCCACTGGTGAGTGAGCTAATTTACAATTCATCAATTTGTATATGTTAAGAATATTATGAAGATACCTTTGTTGAGTGATGTAGATCAGTCGATTTGTTTTGTCTCTGTGGATTTGAATTCCCAAACAAAAGTGAGCTTCGTCCAGATCAGTTATGGCGAATTCTGAGAACAACAAACGTTGCAATCAGCAGTGCTTGGTTTGAATCCTTGTGAATAATTTGTCATGAATTGCAAGACAAATTATATGTCGCGAATGATTCGCGAAGAGCTAGACTGTGCTCGTCTTATAATTAGTCACAAATGATTCGCGAAAGACAAGACTAAAAATTAATTGTCTAATACTAGAAAGAGCAACTAGAAAGATCAGACAAAATGAAGAATAAACATAGCAATATTAACATAGATATGAACGTAGAACAGTGAACTGTATCAGATTAAGTATATCATGTATACATGTCAATAATGCGGTAGAGCACAATACAATAGCAGACAAAACCACGTGCCCTACAAAGCTTATCTTGTCTGTAATGAGGAATGAAGCCTCTTCTTTTAGTCTCTTTGTATCTATTCATCAACTTCATCATCTACTTACATCGTCATTGAATTACACAGATGGTGTTCAATATATATCTATACATAATATTATAGGTGTGCAGATGTGAAAGTACAAAGTGGATGTGCTGTCTGTAGGAGATCATGGGTGGCTACAATCGTTGTCCAATCTGTTAGCGCAACTGCATGGGGTGAGCATGAGAAGCGTGTGACGTCAGCCAATGTTGAAGTGAACATTGGTGATGATGCGAAAAGTGTGTCACTCTTACGAATGGCCTTAGGATAAGATTTACAGGGTGCCTTAGCTTTTAAAGCACCTCCGACATTCTGTAGAGTAGTGTTCCCTTTTCGCTTGTCACCATAACCTGTGTAAAAACACAGTGTCGCGATTCTTTGGCCTTTTATTTATCTGTGCGAATTTGCGTGTAAATATGCAGATTGCATGATAACGTTAGTAAATATGCAGCATGCATGGAGGCAGATAAAATGGAATTTAGGTGAGTAGGAGTAAATCCAACATTATGCATTGCAATGCTGTATGTATTGTCATATTTGTGCAGTCTCCATATCATATGTTACAAGTGTCTTTGTAATGTTAGAAATGATTCCGTTTTAGCTTTTATGCACACTGTAGCTTTTCTCGTACTTTAATGTTTGCATGGTCTCTATTTAATCTCTTATAGGTATGTTTGTGATGTTAAAAATGCTTCAATTTTTTTTGGCTATTATGTATTGTGATTATTGACATGAAATATTTGCAACTGGATTGTTTCAAAGTGAGATTCAAGGTTGTAGCTTCTAAGGATATAGATTATGATCATCTCATCCCTATTCGCTCTTGTTATTCTGCTAGCCTTGTCTCTATGTACTATGCCAAAGAATGCAAGGCAAATGAGGTCATAAATCCATATCATCCCTAGCAGTTCATATAAATGAGAGTATCGAGCAAGATGTGAAAGCCATTTTCGACAAGCCAAAAGAAACCTTTGGCAAGTTGCACATCCTCATCAACAGGGTAAACATACTTTTCTAGCTAGACAATGTCAAGACAAGAGCACACAAGCATGCATCAATCCAGAACTATCATACACATACTGTGAAGACCCTTGATGAAAAACCTAAGTAAAAAACTTGTTGCTCTCGAGTAGAGAGAGAAATAAAAAGCCTTGCTTTCGGGTAGAGAGAATGTAAATTTTTTTCTAAGTGTTAGAGCTACTCTCTCCTAAAAAAAACTAAGTGTCAATTCGAGCTCTCACTCTCTCATAGAGTAGCTCGAGATCCAAAATAGATGGAAACATAGCTCAATGATTGGACCACTCTCAAATCACCTCTTACTATGATTGGACCATTTTTGGTACACCTCTTGCTCCTATTGGTCCACATGGTCAAATAACATGATGAGGTGCTTAATCCTCCATCATGCCAATTGTTAGCAACCTACACTAACTCGAGCTATTTTAGATCATAGTTGGCTCAAAACGTGACCACCAACATATTTACAAGTGTACACGGAAGTGTATGAAGCCTAGTACCCCCAAAAGTGAAGATCCTAGATAGAAAGCTTTTACATTTTTCACACTCCTTAAAAGATATCTATCTATTTTAACATAGATTTTTAAATCAAGCCATCCTTGAGCAATGGGTTGATTTGCAACACATGATGATCCAATATGCTCCAAGGTGATCTATTTCCCAATGACTTTCTCCCTCACAAAGTGGTGTACTACCTCGATGTGCTTGCTTCTTGCATGGAATATTGGATTGTTTGCAAGAGCTTGTGCTGAGATGTTATCATTTTTTATAGTAGATGGATCTTCATCCTTGATGCACCTTAGCTCCATGAGTAGCCTCTTGATCCACAAAACTTCCTTGGTGGTTGTTGTAAGGGCCTTGTACTCAGCTTCACATGATGACAATGAGATAGTATCTTGTTTTTTGGATAACCAAGATACAAGATTGCCTCCAATAAAGATGCTGTAAGCACTTCTGGACTTCCTACCTACAAAATTTGAATCTAAAAATGCAACTATTGTTAGGTCCTATCCTTCGTTGATCAAACCATAGTCTAATGTGGAGGAAACATATCTCAAGGTCCTTTTGGCCGACTTCCAATGACAAACTTTTGGATCTTGTATGTATTGATTCAATTTGTGCACACTAAAACTCAAATCTAGCCTAGTTAAAGTCAACCAAATAAGGAATCCAATAAGACTCCTATAAAGGGTGATGTCTTCGAAGGACTTTCATCCCATTTCATAGGATCTTTCCATTGGAGTATCTTTACTCTTACAATGTTCCATATGAAACTTTTTAAGCCTAGACAGAGCATATCTAGATTGACTAATAAAAGCTTGATCTTGCCATAAATCTATCTCTAGGCTCAATATGTAATGGAGATCTCCTAGATCTTGCATCTTAACTCCCTAGAGCTTCATGCAACTTCCACTCAAAATAATATCATCTACATAAATAATGAGAATGATTAAATTGCAGCCTACAGATTTAATGTACAAAGAAGGATCATACTCACTTACATTGAATCCAAGTGAGATAAGATAATGTGAAAATTGTAAAAGCTATCTATCTTGAGTCTTGGGGGTCCTATAACAAATTTACTCCTTGTACATATGTTAGTAGGTGATTAGGCCAAAATTAGCTTTGTATTAGCTCGAGGTATTGCAGGCCTTAAATACTTGGCTTGATGGTAGCGGGCTAGTGACATTTCATCTCATGTTGTAAATGTGACCAATCAAAAGAGAGAGATGCATAGAAATGGTCTAATCACATGTAGGAGGTGACAACCCATTAGAACAATGAAATTTAGAGATGCTATGTTTGAGATCCAATCATTTTACTTGATTACTACTCCTCTTGGATCTTAAGCTACTATGAGAGAGAGAGAGAGAGAGAGAGAGAGAGAGAGAGAGTAAAGACCACTAGGGAAAACCCACCTAAGATGAGGATAGGAAAACACCACAGGAGACATGTAAGAGAAAAACCTTCCGACCAATTCTAAATCAGTCCTAGATCTAGCCCCCGAGCAATGCCATCTGAGAGCTAGAGGAGAAAGGAGCAACTGGTAACCTGAGCCCAAGATGTCAACGGGAGAATCACTACACCAATATATAGAGAATAGATTTCTGTGCATGAACCCATGCAATTTCCATGCAGTCCAACTATAAATAGATCACATCTCTTCATGCAATTCTCCTATTTATATCCGTCACATGTACATGCACTACTCCATATGTCTCAATCAGAGTGTTTGGGTCCTCTCAAGGTTATTAGTCACAAACAGGCCTCGATATGGAATCCTCTTCTTTCCTTGAGGCTGAACAATAAAACTTATTAGGGTTTTTGGGGCCATTTGTGGTCTTTGTGAGGTTTATGTTTTTATTTTTATTTTTCATTTTGGGCATAAATTTTCTTATTAGCTGATAAAGTTGAATTGATGCAAGGTTAGCAATTTGACTAATTGCATGGCTATTTGTAACTTGGCATTTGGCTCTCGGTATGTAACTTTTGGGAGTTACATGGCTTTGGTGTGTTACATCGGTAGTTAAGCGTAAGCCCATTATTTGTAGAGCCTTGGTACCTTTGTATCTAAGCTGACTTTGACGAAATGGAGAAAGATGTCGGGATAATTTATTTGCTGGTATGTGATCCTAACTAAAATTTTATTAGAAAAATTCATAAATTTAGGATTAACATCAAATAAATGACTCTTGAAAATATGGTTCTCAAGCATGTACCAAGTAAGGTAATTTGATTCCTTGGTACTATCCTAGTTAATCACTTAACTATGGAGTATCGGTGTTCCCAATAGATAGACTTAAATGGTGTTTGTGTTTTTTCCTTTTTCGTCACCGATGGGTTTGTTATTGTATTCCCGATGATTTGGATCATTAAGATTGAGCAAGCCAGAGCTTTTAAGATACTTGTTAGAGTGAATTTCTGTTGAATTAATGGAGTAATAGTTGATAATATTTGGAGGTAATTCTTTATTCGACACATTAGTTTTGTCGAATACCGAGGAAGAAGTGCCCGAATCCAAATTTTATGGGTTTTCCATTAGTTACATGCAACTTTAACGAAGTAATGATTAAGCTAATATATGGAATAGATATGTGTCTATACCTGGTATAGGAAATCCAGATGAATTGGGTGAATTCTATATCAGATATGGACCTGGAAGGAAGAGCTGATGGATGATATGGGACATTAGTAATTTCGGAAAGGGAATTCTAAGACTGTTTAGATCTGATTGTCAATGGTAAATTTGAGTACCTAGTCATGATATGGGAAAAATCGGCCTTTGCTTGTTTGAAAGGTATTTTGAAAAATTTTGAGATTTAGTCTGGACCCATTAATGGTATTTCATAATTTACAAAATCAGAGGACCCTTAAAGCTAATTCTCACTTTAAAAAAAAATCCTTACTTCTTTTAAATTTCTCAAATTTGGACATCAGATTAAATTCATATGATCCTTCCAGTATGAAAATTATTTCATGTTTATAATCATGTGAATCACTACTTGGATAAGGCTTGGAATTTGAAATATTCCGAGGTGTTGGTATTTCAATTTCTTAATCCCGGATTGTCTCTTATGCATAGGTAGATCTCAAATAAATTATAGTTACTGTCACTTGTATTGAGAATATCTAAAAGAGAAGTCTTGAGTACAATAGAGTGAATCCTATTTGGAAGGCACTTATTATTGATTTTTTCTTAATTTGATATTTTCATTTATCATCTCTCTAATAAACTTTTATAAGAAATTAGAAATTTCTTTTAAACAGAGGGGTGAACTGATGAGTAAAATTCTATTAGAGGACCTATCAGTTGCACAAATTTGAGAGAAATTCTCTAGGGATTGTGTGGAACAATCTAGAACTAGAAATGGATTGAGACTGGAACCCGTTATAAATAGTATTGAGCAAGATCGGAAGTTACTAATCCCAGTTGTTGGGGATAGAAGTAATTTTGATCTTGGAATGTTTGCATGAATCGGCTTAATCTTAGTAGATACTAGGATCAGGGAAATGGTTGATTAAATGAGAAATTTGGGAATAAGAGGTATGATTGGGTTGGAAAACTAGTGAGAGTGAGTGTGGTCTCAGTCTTAGAGATGTTCCAGATATGTTATTTACTCATGAAATAGAATTTTTTTGTAGTCGATTTACAACTTTCTCAGTGAGATATGACAATAACATATGCGGCTTTTGGAGGAATTTGCTAGATAATGACATATATGTTTATGTACTAGGTCATAGTGAGATTATTCTCATATCTGCACTTTTCATCTTTTATGGATCTACTATGTATTCTTGGTTACTAGAGTTATTTGGTGCACTTAACCTAGTCGGTGAACATAGACATATGATCAAGTATTGTTGGAACAAATACTTGTAGAGTTATCAGATCTTGTTTTGAAAGATTTACTTGTTAACTTAAAACTGATTTGGATTAGGAGCTAAATGTGGTGTTATACTATTGTAATTAAGATCTGCACCGAGACATTTGAGATTTCTAAATCATTGGCAATTAACTTGAGTGGGTCGTTTATTCCTGTTGAAGTTAATTGGTAAAACTGATAGTGTGAAGAAAATTTACCGAAAACTGTTTGTTTTGTGTGTATTGCTTCTAAGACACATGATTTATGAGTCATTTGAATTCATCAGGAATAATTGTGTGCATAGGATACAGAGTTCTTGGGTGAGTATTTCTCAGTTGGGAAATAGACTTAATACATTAGTGATTGTATTTTAGACCGCTCAATTGGATACCGAATCGTAATGGTTCCAAGAATGGTAATTGAATTTTTTGGAATTCAGTAGATTTTTGTTGGACATATTTCAGTATTCCTTAATGAGAGAAACATGCTGAAGACAGGAAGATAATCGACTCTACAACTGCCAAACTACAGCTCGCTCCCAACAAAGCATTGCAAGTATCCATCAACAGAGGTTCCACAAAGTTTCATCCATATCGGACTACTCCTGGGAACTCACCTGGAATCAACGGGGTAAATCAGCGCTTTCAATCTTGGATTCAACTGTCTTTTAGCTTCACACCAAAAGCGTTGAATCAACGCGACTCCTTGCAACTGCCACAACTTGTGGAGCATCCATACAGTCAGCCAAGTAACAAAGAAGTTTAGAAAAGCGTTTCATAGAGGAATTTGTTATCCTAGAATAGACTATCAGTCCTCCATTCGCAATCCCAAAACTCCACCGAGCTACACAAAGAAATAACAACTGAACAACAAGCTGCCCTCATGACTTCCCAGCTTATCATGAGCTAAAAAAGTAATTACAGGTCAAGAAATGGCTGGCAAACAACTGCTCAAAAGCTATTCATGCAATTTTTGGCCAGTAACCTACCTTCTCCATGTTTCCAAGCCTCAAATTCCTAGCTGCATGCAATTAACTTTTCCAAACAATCAAGATTGTTTTATTAGGGAATTGTTAATTCAACCAGTCAGGGTTCCAGTCTCAAATCTCTTGTCTTTTTCTACTAACAACTAGAGAGTAATCAACCAACCACTTCCAATCTATGGTCAACATCTTTGCATGTCTTATATTTTAGTAAAGAAATAGTTTTCAACATGCAATCAAAGTCCAGTAACTCAGTTGCAACAAGTCTTTTTTCCAGGATAAATTGATCCCACACCAATCTACCAAAAAGAAATGTCCTACAACATAATCTGAAACTGAATGTCAACCATTATGAACAGACGTGAGTTCTTCACTCTTGTAACAAGCAGATTTAAGCCATACGACAAGCAATTAAAGTCTAGCCAAACAGATTATACTACAACAACTGAAAGTGTTTTAAAGGCTCCAGGAATTTGACAATGAAGCATACACTAAATCTCAGCATTTTCAATAAAAAAATCAACGAAGTAGAAGAGCACTCTACTACCATTTTTGATAAGCATGTTTCAAACCGAATTTAGTGAATCCTACTCCATAATTTCCTTGAGAAATTAGCTCTCCAACGGAAACGTAAATACTAAATCCAAGCAATCACAAGTTCCAATCTGATGTAGAACTTGTCTCCATCCTATCCAAGATTGCATCTTAGCTGGGCTCTAATACCAATGTAAAGACCACTAGGGAAAATTCTCTAAGGTGAGGATAGGAAAACACTACATGAGACATGTAGGAGCAAAACCTCCCAACCAGTCCTAGATCAATCCTAGATCTTGCCCCCAAGCCATGCCATCTGAAAGCTAGAGGAGAAGAGAGCAACTGGTAACGTGAGCCCAAGTTGTTGACGGGAGAATCACTACCCCAATAGAGAGTAGATTTTTGTGCTCGAACCCATGCAATTTCCATCCAGTCCAACTATAACTAGGTCACATTTCTTCATGCAGTCCTCCTGTCTATATTCGTCACACGTACATGCACTACTCCATATGTCTCAATTAGAGTGTCTAGGTCCTCTCAAAGGTATTAGTCACAAATAGGCCTTGACATGGAATCAAATCTCGGCGTGACCAATAATCTTGAACATCGGAGGGCCGATCTAACATATTAGGACTATTCCATGTCCTTAGCTGAATATGGCATTGAGAGAGAGAGAGAGAGAGAGAGAGAGAGAGAGAGAGAGAGAGAGAGAGAGAGAGAGAGAGAGAGAGAGAGAGAGAGAGAGAGAGAGAGAGAGAGAGAGCTCATCTACACTTAGTTATTTGATGAGAGATTTGGAGATTGTGAGCTCCAACACTTAGATTCTCTCTCTCTCTCTCTCTCTCTCTCTCTCTCTCTCTCTCTCTCCACTATAAGAGAACTGGTCAATTCCCAAGGAGTTCATCCCTTGACACTTGCAAAGTAGGAGATCACTCTAGTACAATATTATGGTCCAAATTGAGCTTTAGATAGCCATTTTAGATCTTGGAACCTTTTAACTTCTGTTCTCATGAACATAAGTGATATCTTGTTGTCCTCACTTTGATTTCTAGTATTTGGATTCATTTTATCTTGTGAGTGTTAAGTCTAATCTCTATAAAACTCTCATCACAATTGAAAGTTTCACATAGATCCTGTGAAAATTGTCAACATTTCCTTGTCTAGTTTTAGGCCAAAATTGCTAAAAATGGCACATAGTTTAGGATCTGACTTTTCACACGTGTGAAACAGGTCTAGATATTTTTAGTAAGTGTATTTTTTCAGTATGAAGAAGTGTCAAACTTCAAGACCTTCGAAATGAGTCCATTTTCATGTATTTTGGACATATATGCCAATTTTACCTATATAGGGCATATTTTAGGTAAGGAGGGTCTAGAGAGAGGAGAGAGAGTCATCTCTCTCAGCTATATATAGCAGGTATGCCGTGGAGAAACAGGTTGGAGCAGATCCATTGTATTCATTTGCTTAATGAGAGATTTTTCTATTGGGTTCTCCTTCCATTGTTGGCATTGTGTAGTGATTGAGTTCAAGCTTTGTGTGTATGATCTTAGGTGCTTTCCAAAAGTGATAGGCTGATGTATTATGGACTGTATAATGCTATTTTGGGCCGCACTTGATGTTTATGGAAGTTTCCATTTGTGATAAATGCTTTTTGATCAAGTTCTTTGCATTCTAGGTAGCATAGAATGTGTTGCCAATTCCTAGCTTATGTAGTTTGGAGTGCAAGCATTCAAGCCAATGATCTTGGAGTTTAGATCCACTTAGGATCTGTATTTTTCACATGGTATCAGAGCTGGTTGGCTTCTATTCATAGTAAGTATTCCATTTTTGGTGATATTTGGATGTTTGATCAAGTTCTAGCATGATTTTGCATTGCTTTGTTGATCAAATCTTACTAACCTTTGTTTTGTGAGTTGAACTTGTGGATCAAAAGCATATTTCAGGTCTATTGAAGATCAGAGGCTGAAAAGAAACTATTTTGGATCAGATCATAACACCTGATCATTTGTGATTGTGAGGCTTGTGCATATTCAATACTAACAATGTTCTTTTCAATCCTATTGTTGACAATCTCCATTCTTGGATGAACACTCTCCTTAAGTGGATGAAACTTCTCCTTAAGTGGATGACAAATGCTCTTTTGAGTGAGTTGTAATTCTCCTAAAGGCTGAGCAAAGCTCCCATTTGGATGAAAGATCCCCTTTTTTGGGTGAACATATTGTAAGCTCCATTGTGAAGAGCATATTGTAAAGATTGTCATCAATTTTGGCATAAATTTTGGTGTACTTTGTTGAGCATGTAAGTAACTCTCCTTATGTAATTTGATTGGAGCATTTGCTGGAAGGTGTTAACCATTATGCAAGTGTGTTTTCAGGTTCTTAACAGGTTGAGGAACATTCTCATGTGAAGTGATCTTAGATCTACATCTAAACACCAAGATTTGACAAGATAGTGAAGCTAGTCTTGTGATTCACTAAGTGTGCTCATTCATTCACCTCTAAATCTTGTATTTATCACTTGCTGGAGTTTATAAACTTTTAGAAGTGTGGTTTACATGTGGTTTTACAGGTTGAATCAATATCTTAGTGTGTTGATCATATGTTGATCAAGTTTGTTCATTACTAGGTAATCTTGGCATCCTAGTTTTGGGTATTTTCTAAGAATGCAAGTAACTCTTCACACCATAACTTGATTTGGTCACTTGCTGGAAAGTTTGAGAGCTTAAGCAAGAGTGTGTTCAGGTTGGTTTGAGTTTGTAATCCATTCTTAGTGTGTGCAAAGTGTTGCATGTGTTTTCAATCTTCCTTTCTATGCTTGAAAGCCAAATAGTTTCAAGATAGAGGTCATTTAGGGTTCTAAATCTTTTAAGATCTTCTCCTTCTTCATTTATTGAGAGAAAGGAGAGTGCTAGGTGCATTAGAACAGAGCCTAAGGACACAAGAAGATTTTAGCATCATGACATCCAATGGTGGAATCATGTTGGAAGCTAAAGAGAGGTTAAACTCTACAAACTATTCAACTTGGAAAGTGAGGATGGAGTCTTTACTAGAGTTGAATGAGCTAATGGATATAGTTGTGGGAATTGAAGAAAGACCTCTAATTCTTCAAGAGCAACTAAATTTTGATAGAAGGGCTAAAAGAGCCTTACATA
This sequence comes from Diphasiastrum complanatum, assembly GCA_029204225.1. Taxonomy (NCBI): domain Eukaryota; kingdom Viridiplantae; phylum Streptophyta; class Lycopodiopsida; order Lycopodiales; family Lycopodiaceae; genus Diphasiastrum; species Diphasiastrum complanatum. The sequence goes on from CM055103.1 coordinate 39,748,921, forward strand.
TCATAAAGATGAATGTTACCAATGAACTTCTTAAAGAAGTTGGTAAATGTACTTCTTCAAGTGAAGCATGGAATGCTTTGAAGAAGATCTATGAGTCCAAATCCACATCTAGGGTTCTCACCCTAAGAAGGCAAATCTTCCAAAGTTGTCAAAGAGAGGGAGAGAGTGCACATTCATTTGTCTTGAAGGTTAAATCCTTGAATGATGATCTAGCATGCATAGATGAAAGCATAAAGGATGGGGAACTAGTTCAAGTCATGTTGAATGGTTTGCTTGATGAACATTCTAACCTTGTACAATGCTTTGCTATACAAAAGTCCTTGCCAAGTGTCAATGACTTGCAAGAGATCTTGGTGGCTGAAGAGCATAGGTTGCAAGCCAAAGGTGGTGGTGCATCAACACAAGGTGGAGATGAAGAAGCTCTTTTCACAAAGGGCAAGTTCAAAGGCAAGTGGTCCAAGCAAGGTAGTTTGGAGCATGGAAAGCATTCTTCTTCTTTGCAAAGTAGGAAGCAAGATAAGTCCAAGTTCAAATGTTTTTATTGTGGAGTGAAAGGACATTTTGCAAATGAATGCCATAAGAAACAAAATGCTAGATCTAGGTTGAGATCTAATGTACTTCTTGGAGATGATAATTGTTGTGCTAACTTGGCAAGCTTTGGTGAATCTATGGTCAATTTTTTGGATCCATTGGATCTTGAAGATGGACTAGTGCTACCTACTAGTCAAATGGAGTCATGTGGAGCTAAATTAGCATCATGTTTGTACTCTTCTACTCATGGACTTCCAAGGCTTGTTGGTTCTTCAATGGTGCTAGATGGCAAGTGCAAAAATGGAAAAGGTAAGGAAGGAGCTAACTTCATCAATGGAGTTGATGAAGATTCTTCTTTGGAAGTGATTGTTGCTAATGACTTGTTTGTTCATATGGAAAAAGATAAAGATGCTAAGTGTCATTCTTTGCAAGAAGATGGTTGTTCTTCTAATTCTTTTCATATTGATGTATGTAATCATGTGGGAAAAGATGATGGTGCTTTGAGCATGCTTGAAGGAAATGGTTCTTTTACATCTTTTTGTGATAAAGTCATTTGTGCAACAAGTGGTGTCACATTTCTTCATAAAAAGAGTAGATCAAAGGTTTCTATCATGAGACTTGGTGAGGGAGATCACAAGTCAAAAGGAAGAGAAGTATGTGAAGTGTTCAAAGTAGGATGTACTTTGAATGATGTTTTTATGAACGATAGTGAGGAAGAATCATTATCATATGACTCATTACCTAAATCATTGAGTAGAAGTTCATGTTTGAAAAGAGAGAGTACTTCAATCACTCTTATGTTGAAGGTACTAAGGATTCTTTTCTTGGCTTCTAATATTCAAGAGTCTTCTACTTCTTATGGTGCAACTATCAAGAGGGAGGTTTCTAACTTTTGTGGTGCTAGCATTAAGAGGGAGTCTTGTGAAGGAAAGGGCAATGGAAGAGTGGTTCTTGGGAAGATCCAAAGCATGGATCTAACATCTCTTCATCAACTCAAAGCATTCTATGATTGTGGTGGATTGTTCATTCATGGTCAAGATGGCAAAAGGTTGGTTGAAGAAGACTACATGGAGCAACTCAAGTGGCAACTTCTTCAAGGCAAGGGAGATATCATTGGTGAGCTTATTGAGGTTTGTTATGAACTCAAGAGGGCTGTTTTGATTAGGTTTGATACTCATCTTCACCTACTCTACTTCATGTTAAATGGAAATGTTGGAATCTATCTTTTGGTTTATGATGGTGGCATTGTTTTCACTAACTATAGTGAAGGGTCAAATTTGAGCATTGATGAGATCTTGTGGGATCTTAATCATGTGTTTGAGAGGGAGTATCTTCAGAGTTTCAGATCTGAAGATGTTCACATATGCAAGATCTTTGATGTCTTATTGGAAGATCAAGAGGTTGATCTTGGATTGCTTCATCAACACCAAGAGACAAGTGGCAATTCGAAGCTAGTGAAAAGCATCAAAGAAGAGACAAATGGTCAAGGCATTTTGGATCTGTTTTTACAGGTTCTTGAAGGTTCAAGATCAAGCGTTGTGTGCAAATCTTGTGGAGGTACTTCAAGTATTTCAAGTTCAGGTTTTGGTCATTCAAATGGAGTAGGGAACACATCTTTTTGGCATTCATTCACTCAAAGGCTTTCATGGATTGAAGATCTACAAAGGCAAGAGAAACCAGAGATGGATACATGGAGGAATTCATTAATTGAGATTCTATGTTCTTTTACATGTACCATTTTTATGATTCTATGTAAAATTGATGTAAGAAATAGTGAAGCATCCTATATGGACACTATTATCTATATCAATTATGTTGTGTCCTATTTTGTACATATTAGGATCCTTGAGAAGAGATCTATTCTGATGATGGAGATCATTCTTAAGTTGGAACAAAGTAGTGTTGTAAAACTAGCAAGTTAAGTTGAAGAGGGAGTGTGAAAATTGTCAACATTTCCTTGTCTAGTTTTAGGCCAAAATTGCTAAAAATGGCACATAGTTTAGGATCTGACTTTTCACACGTGTGAAACAGGTCTAGATATTTTTAGTAAGTGTATTTTTTCAGTATGAAGAAGTGTCAAACTTCAAGACCTTCGAAATGAGTCCATTTTCATGTATTTTGGACATATATGCCAATTTTACCTATATAGGGCATATTTTAGGTAAGGAGGGTCTAGAGAGAGGAGAGAGAGTCATCTCTCTCAGCTATATATAGCAGGTATGCCGTGGAGAAACAGGTTGGAGCAGATCCATTGTATTCATTTGCTTAATGAGAGATTTTTCTATTGGGTTCTCCTTCCATTGTTGGCATTGTGTAGTGATTGAGTTCAAGCTTTGTGTGTATGATCTTAGGTGCTTTCCAAAAGTGATAGGCTGATGTATTATGGACTGTATAATGCTATTTTGGGCCGCACTTGATGTTTATGGAAGTTTCCATTTGTGATAAATGCTTTTTGATCAAGTTCTTTGCATTCTAGGTAGCATAGAATGTGTTGCCAATTCCTAGCTTATGTAGTTTGGAGTGCAAGCATTCAAGCCAATGATCTTGGAGTTTAGATCCACTTAGGATCTGTATTTTTCACAGATCCTTGGAAATAGTTTGATGCTTTGGTCTTCATCATTGTAGGTGTCATTCAATAGGAGAAACTTTCACATCATATGAGAGCCTGAGTTTTCTTGAATCCAAATTCACTTGAAGTATTTCATATAGGCGTATGCACGAAATCAAGATTTGGATGAAGCTAGATCAAGTTTGCTCAAGCTTTCATCAAGAAAGTCCAAAATAGCAAGTTTTGGACTTGCTTGTAACATTTGATTTTGATCCCACCACCTAAAGGGACCTTAAGATCCATTCATTTTCTATTTTTGTATATTTTTTGAAGTTTTTTTGGTATATCTTTCAAGTTTGTGACAGGATAGTAGGGGCAACATTTTTATCGGAGCCAAATCAATTCATGTTCTCACTAATTTTCAATTTTAGTGCATAGATCTTGATGTATAATGTATGGTGATGGTAAAAATGAACAAACAAACTATTAATGACTATCTTTTGAAGCTATTTAAGGCTCAGATTGGTTAGCAGGTCACGAAGAACTTAAAATTCTCATATAACTAAGTTCGACCTACTTTGACTAGATTGGTCTTTTTTTTTTTTTACATAGAGTCAAACATATTTGGGTTCACTATGCCATATGTTTTGATAAATATGAAGTATCTTCCAAATTACATGTGGATTGATTTTCATCCTTTATTATGGCATTAACATCAGAGATTCATCAGAGTAGTGATAGTGCTTGGGTGCAGTACATGTATTTCTCTTGTAGTAGCAACCTTGAGTAGGCCATTTGCCACCAAGTAGTCATGTATGTTTTTTATCCTTGTTTTGTATTGAAATAAGTCTTTGAGAAGAAAAGATGGTGATTCATAACACCACATTTGATTGCATTTTAGCCATATTTAGTTTATCTTGTTTTGTGGACAATTTCTACTTAAACCATTTATCATGTCAAGAAGTACTAGCCTAGCCTTGGAGAGTCATGATAGGTTACCAATTTTAGTCACATGCATTGTAATTGGCAAGATGGCCATGTAAATAGATGCCACATGTGCCAAATAGCATAGGATGCTTTCCCAAGACTTCATTCCTCATATTACATTGTGATAGCATCTTTGAATTGATGCCAAAGTGTGCTTAGATAAGCTAGAGAAATTCTAGGAGCTAAAAATAGCATGTTTAACATTGTTTTTGGATCTTGAGATCTTGACCCCATATTAGGGTGGGTCTAATGACCTATTAGGTTAGATGTTAGGGTTAGGTATGACAAGTACAGAGATGCCCTAAAGTGTTCAGATCCAAGCTTGAAATGTATAAATTTATGATGGGATCTCCATCCAAATATGATAAAAAAAAGAGTTTTTCCACTTCTATCATCATTGTCTTTTGGTGGCGAGTTCTAGCTATTGGATGTGAGTGTTTTTAAGCATTACTTACTTGGTTTGGAAGTTACTGAAGCTGTTTATAGGTCTAAGAAGCTTGCTGCACTTTACTTTAGTCCATTTGATCAAATCTATGTGCCCTATGTGGAGTTAAATGCCAAATTTGCTAGTTTTGGTAATAGTCTTGATTCTAGCTTATAGTTTGGATCTAGATCTTTAATTTGTGCATCCTCCATCACTTTTAGGATCGATTGGGATTCATTTTGCTGTAAACTTTTGTTAGGGATGTCGTCCTAAAATACAAGATTGGTTTAATCCAAATGTACTTTTAACAAACGGGGCAAACGTATTGTTATACATAAAAATCCGGGATTTATCTATTGAAGAACATATATTGTTTGAACGGATGGTGCAACAAAAGTTCTTAGAAATTGAACATGAGTGTTTAGGAAATTTGGGAGACCATTACTTTGAATGTATGGCTTTGTGTCACCGTGCGTTACAAACGAGTATGTAAAATACAATGTCATATAAATTTTAAACATGTTCAAAAATGTGTGTTGCTTTGCAAAAATATTGGTTATAAGTTTTTTTGTTCTCAACAGTAATCGATACTTGTGATTTTAAAACACTACGTGTTCCGAATATTATTTTTTAAATAAAAGACTAATTGTATTCACATCAAAAAACATAGGCAATTGTTTAAAATATGTTCTAGTTAAATAGAAAATGTTCACTTGTTGTCATAAAGAAACAAACAAACATTCAAAATGTTATTTGTTTCGGTCAAAGTTAAAAAGTATGTTATCATATATTCCAAAACGGTAGCGATTTCTTCACTTACAATTATTATATTCAAAATTTGTAGCTTTCATAACTGGTATTTCGATAACCAGAATATTAAGTACCTGTGTGACTTTGTACATTAGCAATACCTCCATAATAACTTGATGTACGGACATAGTAGAAAGAATTATGCCAAGTACAATACTTACTTTTACACGTTTAAGATTTTTACTATCATGTTCAAATACATGTCATAGTGCTTGTTGAATACATCATATTTCTTGTTTTAATATTGAATATTGTATTAAGCCCAATATGGTCAATCATCACATGTTATTACTTTTTTTACGCATTTTTCTAACTACATTATATTATTTCCTTTACGTATTTTGATCTTTACCATGTGTCCACCTAATCTTTATCATGTGCCCACCTAGTTTCCAAACAAATTCATGATACCCTCTAGTGGAGAGAATTAGCTCATTCTTTCGAACAAAAAACCAAGGATGTCTTGTTTATGTTCACATTTTTTTTTATTATTACCATTTATATTCTACAAAAACAAAAAACAAGTTTTATTTGATATTACTTTGTACATGTATAATTTAAAAATGGTGCACATGTAACGGTTCGTATAATTAAACTCAGCTGTGTGAAAAATTGCCTACATTGGCAAATCTAGCCATGTAGAATATTGTAAATTTTGTCAATATTGTTTGCTGGTTACTTGAATGGCCAAAGTGCCACTTGTACATACACACCTAAAGTAGGTTATCACGAGTCAAGAGGAGTGGTTGTGTCCATTTGTTAGTGATTCCTACTTTGTAGGATCTAGACCATGATTTATGATGAGATTTGTACGTACCATGCACCTACCAAGCATGACTCTTGGATCTAGGCTAGGGTTTTCACAGTAGGGCAAGAAAATGGAGTCTACTTCCTTATCACATGCTGGATTTTCACCTAACTTAGCAAAGGAAGTGTGTTCTACTATGTATTTCCATTCTCCATAGTGAGAAGAGAGAAACTTTTTGGAGCCTCAAGGAGAAACTCGAGTTTCCTCTCATTGTATGGTGATTACTCTTGATTTCCAATGAAACCAAGCTTTGGCACTTTGTAAACACTATCTACAGGCCATACTACAGCCTTATTTCCATACGTGTGGAGTTGGATTACACTAATTAATCAATGCTTTGATTGTCTCTACTTGTTTACTATCAAGCTGCTAAACTAGATCTTGTTTTCTGATGACTAGTTTCTGATAGATTGTTTAACAAGCATACAATCACCTTAGGATCATTCAAAGACCCATTTATGGGCCTTAGTACTGTACTTTTCACATGGTATCAGAGCCAAGTACAAGGCCATTGATCAGTGTTTGAATCTAATCCAGTTTTAGCAAGTTTTGGTGCAAAAAGCTAGTATTGGAAGGGCGAGCTGGTATCCAGGTTTTGGTGAGGGAATTTGATCCCAAACTTTGTCAGGATCAAAATCCATACTGTTCACATGTGTGGGCATCTCTTAACCAGCATTTAATAACCCATATTCATTGGATCATAGAAAATTCATCTGGTGTCAGTTTGATGTAATTTGTGGTGCAAATCCTAGGATAAGCTACCAAGATCACTTGCCATTGATTAGTTTTGAATTTGTTTCATGAAAACTAATTAATCTAGGCTGATTTGAGACCTTTTTAAAGTGGAAACCAGGTCTTGAAAGTACAAAGTGAATGAGAGAGATAGAGTCAGTTTTTGTCCAAGAATAGCCAAGATTGGCAAGATTTGCTTGAGAGTAGTTTTCATCTCATCTTATCTTCATTCCAGCTTTGTGAGAGAGTGATTGAACTGTGATTACAAATCCATCTGTTGGATTAGAAATCAACATTTGAGTGAAATACTGCAAGTTAGAAACCTTTCTGAGTTTCAGGTTCAAACAAATCTATATCTTGTGTGTAGAATCTTGCTAGTAAGATGGGATCAGTGGGAGCCTACCTTCTAGAAGCTAGTGAGAGGTTAAATTCTACCAATTATGCTATTTGAAAAGTGAGGATGGAGTCACTAATGGTGCTCCAGTATCTTTATGAGTTTCTAATAGATGATGAAGATGAACCCCTAGGTGCACAAGAATTAGTGAGATACAAGAAGAGGTCTAGGCTTGCACTTCACTGTATTAAGATGAATGTAAGCAATGATCTTTTAAGAGAAGTATCATCATGTAAGAGTGCTAAAGAGACTTGGGAATCTTTAAAATCTATCTATGAGTCTAGTAACACGTCGAGGGTTCTCATGCTTAGGAATCAGATTCTACAACGCATGAAGAGAAAGAGGTATCCTCCTCCTCTCCATCTTGGTCTTTAGCTTTGTCATTAGAGAAGTGATGGTGTTGCTTCTTACTCCTCTCTTTGTGCTTGGCAAATAGAACTTTGCCATCATCATGATTGAGTGATAGCTTGTCCATCCTCAAGATTTTGTACTCTTGTCTTGATTCTTCAGAAATAAGCACACTTTGAAGGGCCTCCAAACTTGGTAGCTCCTCCTTAATATCATAGGATTGGACAAGGTTGTCATATTCATCTCTCAAGCCATTGAGAATGACTTGGACTAGCTCACTTTGATTGATTGAGTCACCAATACATGCAAGCTCCCTATGAATATCCTTGACTCTCAAAACATAAATAGATGCACTCTCATCACTCTTTTGACTACTTTGGAATATTTGATTTCTAAGAGTGAGGAGCCTAGAGGTGTTCTTAGCCTCATAGATGGACTTGAGACAATCCCAAGCTTCCTTGGATGTAGAACAATCACCAATCTCCCTCAATATCTCATTAGAGACATTCATCTTAATGTAGTGGAGAGCCATCCTAGCTCTCTTCTTGTATTTTTGTACTTCTTGAAGGACTTGAGGCTCCTCCTCAATCCCAAGTACAATGTCCATCACATCTTGGAGTATCAAGATGGACTCCATCCTCAACTTCCATATTGAATAATTGGAAGTAGACAATCTCTCACTTGGTTGCAACAAGTATGAACTCATTGAAGTCATGTAAAGTGGAGATAAATAAAAGTGATGAACAAAAAATGTTGCTTCTCTCTCACTATAGGATCCAATAATGGTGTGCTACCATCTCCTATGCAAGATCTTGCAACAAACTGTGAGATGATGCTCACTAGCTATCTCAATCTCTCCAAAACTAGATCTACTTCACATCAAATAATGGAGTATGGGAAAAGTTAGGATCAAACACTCTTAGCACGTGTGAAATACACTAAGAAACCAAATTTGACTCAAATACAATGATATTGCATGAAACAAAATGGCTAAGATCTCAAAACAGTGCGTAGATCACATATAGATGAGATTGGTAAGCATTCAACTGTGATTTTGGATCAAACAAGAAATCTCTCCAAATGTGTCCACCCAGGTCTAGGTGCCCTACCTAACCCTCTTCAAAAGCTTATAACTTTTGATTGGCTCAACCAAATGGAATGAAACTGATTGCACCAGAAACTAGACAAAAATAGCTTCAAAACAAGCTATCTAGCAAGATTTTTGGATCAAACATGAAAGAGAACTCCCAAACTGAAATTGGATGTTCCTCACACGTGTCTGAGCACCTGATTCCATACAGTACCAGGTCAGACCCAATCAATGTCCTTTTGATCTCTGATCCAAAATTGAACAAGATAGCTAGGAAAATGGGCCTTGACAATTTCTAGCTCAAGATTGATGAATAGTTTTCACTCAAATGGATCAAAATGCATGGTAACCTTAGGTAGGCTCTGATACCATGTTGAATTTCACACGTGTGGATTGTCCACTACATGTACTTGTGATCTCCTAAGGTGTGTAGATGCACCAAGATCAAGACTAGATTGAGATTCAAGATCTATCTTTGATTCTATGGCAAAAACACACTACTACATGCATTCAATCACTTCCAACTCTCACTCACATGTGTGGGAAGTGTTCCAAAAGTATTCTAAGTAAAAACAAGCTGCTCTCCTCGGGTAGAGAGAGAAAAACCATCATGAGCTCTCGGGTCGAGAGAGAAAGCTAGAAATTCAATGACACTCAAAATCCACTCAATCTCAAAATCAATTAATTTCAAAATGAGGAGTACAATGATACTAGTAGGTCCACGAGCTACCACTATGCTTAACTATGATTGGACCACATTTTGCCACCTCTTAATCCTATTGGACCATTGATTCATGCACCTCTAAATTCTATTGGACTATATTCAAGCACACCTCAATTTTCTAGTGGACCTCACAAGGTTCCACCTCTAAATCCTATTGGACCTCTTAAGCTTCATCAAACAAAAGCATGACACTTGTCTACACTCTAATTGGCACAAGTTTGGCTCTATTTTGGCTCAGTAGTGGCATTACAAGTGGAAATGGATAATTTGCCATCTATGCCAAATTTGACCCTATCAACATCCTACACCTAAATGCTTGACTATGAAATTCTATGAGACCCCTATATCAAACATTTTGATTTACTTTACAATTCTCCACACGTGGGAACATCCTCCACACATGTGAGATTCACTTACAAACTTCTATCATAAAAAATACCAAGCTAGATTTTTGCCAATTTCTCACAATCTTGTGCTGCGCCTGTTAAGGCCATGGGAAATAGCTTAAGTTTATCTTGAGGATAAATCTCACCATAGACCTCACAAGATTTAGCATAGATATGAAGAAATCTAACTGGATCTGTTAATCCATTATATTTGGGTAGATCCAATCGGGGTGCTCTTCTAACAATAATTGGATTGACCTCCTGTGGAGCAGCTCTAGGGGCAGCCATCTTTACCAATTTTAGATAAAATCGATAATGAGATTGGATATAGATTTTTTCAAAAACTATCTCAGATTAGATCTGCTAGCTCTATTCTACTTTTCAAGAATCAGATTCTATATGATGAAAAACTACCCAAAATTCGATCAATCGATACTTCTAAAAAATGATAAATCTCTCAGAGTCCAATTCAGAATATATCAGATTTGATCCAAATTTTGACAGAGACTTGATCTAGAAAATCAGCACATTCAAGCCTAACATCTTTTATTCAAACATTATGAAGAATTTTTCAAGCATCACATTACATATTCCTGTCATTATTCTTGGTGACTTTAATATCGATATGCTATGTCAAAATGATTATTCAAATGAACTTTATAAATGTATGCAACAATTTGATTTTAGATTACAATTTCAAAATACAACAACTGTGTATAGAAGTTAACTAGACCACATCTAGACCAACAACCATAACTTCAAATGTTTCAAGATCAACATACGCATATTGGAGTGATCATTCTCCTGTTTTTTACATATTCCAAGTGATTTAGTTCTAATTTATAATGACAATTGGCATGATTACTTGTTTTAAATATTTTTATTACCAAACAATGTACACATATAGGAATAACCATATTATTATTATTATTATAACACACACACACACAGACACACACACACACACACAATTACTGTTACACTTCCTAATATCGTTACAAATTTCAATTTTATACATTAGATTTTATTCCATGTTTACGCTTATAAAAAACAAACACATTATTGGTTGCTTACACATTATTGGTTTATTTAAAATAAGTAATGGATTCTTTGTGATGATTATGCCCATTTTTGGACCTTTTTAAAAAGCTGAAGATGTCATGGGCTTTTAAAAAAAAATTGACAAAAGAGAGAACGCGCGTCAGTTTGCGTCAGTCTGCCACATGGCAGTTTCTGACTGGTCCAAAAAAAGTCCACACAATAGGCTATATTCAAAGCTAGAATTGCCTTTCTTGAACTTTGAGATGTATAAATCTCAATAAAGCAAGATAGTGCATCAAGCAATGGAAGAGAAGCATAAGTGAAATTGTTGAAGTGGATACCACTTGAAAATTGCCTCTCCTTACCATAAACGATGACCATAAGGACTTGGCTATCCATCTTGAAGATCCCCTTGAAATCATATGTTGAGGAGGCTCCTCCTCAAACCTCGAACCCCTCTTGATAATCTCCAATAGATATGATTTGAGATGCATCTTGGGATGCCTTGATCTCGGTCCCTTTCAAGGTTGAATGCGGATCTTCATAAAAGATGACTTCTTTACTCTCAATCACTTTTGAAATAGAGAGTATAATGGCTTTATAAGCCTCCTTGGTGGATAAACATCCAACCATGATCCATGAGCTTGGATCATCCATCCTCCTTGTTTCCAAGGGAATTTGTGCAAAGAAAGAACCTCCAAAGACACTAAGGTAATCATCCTTAGGCTTCTTGAATAATACTTCATATGGTGTATTTCCTCCAAGAGGTTTAATACTCCTCAAAGCTTTGATCTTCAATGAGAGCTCAAAAAATCAAGGCATAGAGGCAAAGAGAGATGCAATTGTTGATGACCAAAGTTCATACACATGAAAGGAAAAGCTTCTTGAAAATACAAAGGAAAATTAAGCTCATCTCCTTGGCTAGAGAGAGAATAGAGCATTTCCATCTCGTGTAGAGAGAGAAGAGACAACAAGCAAATCTCACCAAAAAGTTTGACTCAAAAACTCAACTTACATAATGACCATAAGGAGAAGTACATATAGAGCTTGTGGAGATACCTCCTTGCATGCTATTGGACCCTTAATCATAGCCTCTTCAATTCTATTGGACCCCTAAGCATAGCCTCTTCAATCCTATTGTACCCCTAATCATAGCCTCCTTAATCCTATTGGACCCCGCTTGGAGATCTCTTGATTCTTATTGGACCCCTTGACCAAAACCAAATTTTGACTACATAACTCATCAAATTACTTTAATACAAGTGTCAAAATCCTATTCATGTTCCTATCTAGCTCAAGATTGCATCATCACTCACTTTTTGTGAAAAATGCAAAAATTATGCTTGGTCAAGGCCAAATCTATGTATATAGGATGATTACACATGTGTGGACCCTGCTCCCATGTGTGAAATAAATGTACTCTTCATGTAGTACAATCATATAGCTTGTACATATAGTTTCAATCAAGTTCTAGTGGCTAAAAAGGCCAAAATCTAGTTTTCTAGTCATACGTCACATGGCATCAATCTAGAGATTGCATGAAGCCACATCATTCTTGTGGGTATTTCTTGCACAATAATGAACAAGTGGGTCCCACCACTTGAGATACTGTTGGCCAAGCCTTAACTAGTGGGCCCCGCCACAATATATTGTACAGTTAGAATAATAAGAGTGAGGGCACCGGCTTCCTGTGTGTATAAGACCGACCCAGTGACCACGCAAATCGCATAAATAGAACTTGAATAAAAGGACTTTGGGCCTTATTAGAATAAATTAATTAAAAAGCCCAAAGTCAAGTTCATAGGCTTCTAAGTTAAAAGGAAATCTCTCAAACTCACATGAATCATATGAGTTTGGCCCTTTTCCTAATGAACCATTAGATTGAAGCTCATTTAGTTTGAAGGGCTAGGATGCCATTGTAAATTGGCCAATGAGAGCCAAGATGGCCCTCCCACCTCAACTATATAAGGAGGCCATTTTCCATGGTACATATCTTCATTTTCTTCTCAATAAAGCTCTCTCTCTCTCTCTCTCTCTCTCTCTCTCTCTCTCTCTCTCTCTCTCTCTCTCTCTCTCTCTCTCTCTCTCTCTCTCTCTCTCTCTCTCTCTCTCTCTCTCTCTCTCTCTCTCTCTCTCTCTCTCTCTCTCTCTCTCCCCCCCCCCCAATGGTGATTGATGCATAGCTATGGGTAGGCGCTCGAGCCCCATAGCCCCGACCATCCTTGGTGAGCTCTCTCTCTCTCTCTCCTTTTTATACCTCCCTTCTCTCTCTCTTGCTATGGAGGTGTGCATGGGCGGCTCCCAGTGAACGGATGCCTATACTACAATCGACTACAACGGCATCAATTGCAGTCGATTGTAGTATAGGGGTCCATTCACTGGGAGCCGCTCGTGCACACCTGCATAGCAAGAGAGAGAGAAGGGAGGTAGAAAAAGGAGATAGAGAGAGGACAGAAGAGAGAGAGAGAGAGAGAGAGAGAGAGAGAGAGAGAGAGAGAGAGAGAGAGAGAGAGAGAGAGAGAGAGAGAGAGAGAGAGAGAGAGAGAGAGAGAGAGAGAGAGAGAGAGAGAGAGAGAGAGAGAGAGAGAGAGAGAGAGAGAGAGTAGAGAGAGAAAGAGTAGAGATCACTAACGATGGTTGGGGCTATGGGAGCTCGAGCGCCTACCCATAGCTATGCACCAATCACCCTTGGAGAGAGAGAGAGAGAGAGAGAGAGAGAGAGAGAGAGAGAGAGAGAGAGAGAGAGAGAGAGAGAGAGAGAGAGAGAGAGAGAGAGAGAGAGAGAGAGAGAGAGAGAGAGAGAGAGAGAGAGAGAGAGAGAGAGAGAGAGAGAGAGAGAGAAATGTCTATGTAGAAATTGATGATGAGGAGATGGAAGAGGAAAAGACATGATGAATAAAGCAGAAGTATTCCTTTGTCTAGAACATTCATGGTTTGGGCAAGGGTAGATTTTATAAATAATTTCAATTATGCCCTTCCAGCGAAAGTCTTAGGACGAGGGACGATAATTGGAAAAGCACTTATGAAGGTTTTTTGGCAAAGGGTTAGTTTTGCTTCAAAAACTACTTTTCGGCACCTCTCCGCAAGTTTATGGAAGGATTTTTCAATACCAACTATAACTCGCTTTAGCCTTGGTGGTCTTGGGAGGAGTCTATCAAAAGAGAAAGTCACTCACCAAAGAGGCTTGGGCTAGGATTATTATAATATTTTTTTTATAAAACAGGGCCTTCGACAGTTGTGGGAGGAGCTATCAGAGATAGGGTCGCTTTCCAACGAGGCTAATGGCCCAATTCGTATTTATATATATATATATATATATTTCTAGAAAAAGGCCTTCGACAGTTGTGGGCGGAGGTATCAGAGATAGGGTTGCTTCCCAACGAGGCTAATGGCCAATTCGTATTTTTTTTATGTTTTATAGAACAATAAACCCTTGCAGATTTCTCCGTGTCATGGTCTCAACGAGATGGAACTTCAGAGGCCTCTACAAAAGTTCGTTTTTTGTTTTTTTGTTTTTTTTAAAGAGAAAAGACTACGGTAAACAAAACAGCGAGAGTAGCTAGATTGTTAAGCCTTAAACAAACACAGAAGATAAAAAATGAAATGGAAAACACAACTCCAAAAAAGGCCTCAAAGATAACGTAAAAAGAGAAGAAGAAAAATAACTAAAATTTTAAAAAAATTAAGAGATGAAAAGAAGAGAAGGGATGGTATACGCAAGATAATGGAGAACGCAGTTGGGATGCCGGCTGGAGTGCGACAGTGAGGAAAAGGAGAAGGGAGTGGAGTAGCGAACAGAGGGGAAGGGGGCGGGAGCGGAGCAGGCAGCCGAGGAGCAGGGACGGAGCAGACAAGCAGGGAGAGGAAGCGAGGTGGTGCGAGCAGGGAGGTGGAGCGAGCAGGGAGGTGATATATGCACTAGAAACTCTCAAAGGTTTCACTTGGAGGATAGATCCAAAGATGTTTTCTAGCAAATTGATGCTTCTAAACTTGACCCTATCACTCTTGAATAAATCTAGAGTGATGGTACAATGGATTTCAACCTCTCACTTTGCATATCACTCCTTAATCTATGATTTTCCACATGGTATCAGAGCCAAGTAGAAGATGATTTATGAAGATTTGATGGGGTTGATCCAAAACTGAGCCCAAATTAGCAAGTTTTTGGAAACTAGCTAATTTTGATGTGGCGAGTTGGATAGGATAGGTATACTCAAAATTTATGGACAAAAACTTGTTGTGGGTTGCAGGGGTACTTTTCACACATGCTAGAATGTACAGTACCAGTTTTTGAGCCTTATGTTTTAGTTTGATGCTAAATCTCCCAAATTAGCAAGTTTGTGAAAACTAGCTAATTTTGAGGTAGAGAGTTTGAATTGATAGCTAGATTCAAATTTTTTTGTACCAAAACTTGTTGTAGGTTATAGGTGTACCTTCCACACGTGTGGGGCCGTACTGAACCTGTTTTGGCTGAGAAAATTCAAATTGATGCATAATCTGACTTATATACCCAATTTTAGAGATTTTTAGTGCAAATTCAAGCTTTTTCTATAGAGATTCTATTCCTATGATTTGTTCTTGGATTAGATCATCCAAATAATTATCAAGAAAAATAAAGACAAATGATGAAATTCACAAGAATTGTCTCCAAAACCAAGATTGTTGTTTCTTGTTGATTATGGCCAAATGTGGCTCTATATATACAAAAAGCGAGAGCTCGTGGTACTGATCATCCTTCTGATCCCACATGTGTGAGGGTGCTTTGTCATGTGATGATTCATCATGCAAAATTGACACTTGAACAAAACCTTCTATTTTGGGCACTTTTGGTCCAATTTTCTTCTATGTAGAGAACTAGGAAAAAACTCTTCTAGAAGTGCAAATTTGACTTCCTTAGCTTATTCCACACGTGTGAGCAGCCCTCTACACATGGCATTTGACACCTAATATCATGATTGTTGTGGGTATTTCCTGTACAATAATGAACAAGTGGGTCCTACCACTTGAAATACTGTTGGCCAAGTCTTAACTAGTGGGCCCCGCCACAGTACATTGTACAGTTAGAATAATAAGTGTGAGGGCATCGGCTTCCTGCGTGTATATGACTGACCCAGTGACCACGCAAATCGGATAAATAGAACTTGAATAAAAGGACTTTGGGCCTTATTAGAATAAATTAATTAAAAAGCCCAAAGTCAAGTTCATAAGGTTCTAAGTTAAAAGGGAATCTCTCAAACTCACATGAATCATGTGAGTTTGGCCCTTTTCCTAATGAACCATCAGATTGAAGTTCATTTAGTTTGAAGGGCTAGGATGCCATTGTAAATTGGCCAATGAGAGCCAAGATGGCCCTCCCTCCTCAACTATATAAGGAGGCCATTTTTCATTGTACATATCTTCATTTTCTTCTCAATAAAGCTCTCTCTCTCTCTCTCTCTCTCTCTCTCTCTCTCTCTCTCTCTCTCTCTCTCTCTCTCTCTCTCTCTCTCTCTCTCTCTCTCTCTCTCTCTCTCTCTCTCTCTCTCTCCCCCAAGGGTGATTGGTGTACAGCTATGGGTAGGCGCTCGAGCCCCCATAGCCCCAACCATCCTTGGTGAGCTCTACTCTCTCTCTCTCTCTGTACTCTCTCTCTCTTTTCTCTCCTCTCTCTACCTCTCTCTATCTCTTTTTTCTACCTCCCTTCCCTCTCTCTTGCTATGCAGGTGTGCACGGGCGGCTCCCAGTGAACGGACCCCTATACTACAATTGACAACAATTGGCGCCGTTGCCGGGGAGCGCCAACATTGCTCACCGCATAGCTGCCTTTCAAACTCTCTATTTCTTCACCCCTCTCTCCACTCTTTTCTGCTTCCTCCCCCTCACCTCCTCTTTTCCCATTCTCTAGAGTCCAATAGGAGTTTGGATCTGATTTCTTTTGTGATTTGATTCAAAGATTGTGTGCTTTTGTCTTAGTGATCAAAGCAAAGTTTCCAAGTGACTAATAGTTAGTGTGAAGATTGATTCTTAGGTTTGTGAGCTAGATCTTTTGTAGATCCTTCTAGATTAATGAATATGTTCAAATCTAGTCTCTTGAGAGTCACAAATTACATTTGTAGAATCATATCACAAGTTCTTATTCACATGGCATCCTATTGAAGGCAAGTAAGGATCTTAAGTGCAACCTTTGTAGCAAGGAAGGATATTTTTCCTCAAGATGCTACAAAAAGAAGACCAATCCGTCCAAGAAGAACCAAAGCAAGGGGGCCGAGATGAAGGATGGAACTTCAAGTTTGAAATGCAAATACAAGAGGAAAAATCCAAGGAAAGATGTTTCCTTTGTGGAAAGGTGAATGAGTCTTGGAGTCTCACAAGGACTTGCAAGAATTGTCTTCAAAAGTCCATCACAACACATGTCAAACCTTTTGAAATTTCTTATTTGGAAGTGCATTGTTTGGTTCAAGATGCAAAGATAGATGTCACTTTCATGAAAGTAACTTGGATTTATTTCATGTTCTTGGAGAGTAGTTTGCTTGAAACTTTGGATAAGTTCAAACTTAGTGTTATCATCCAAGAGAAATCAATCAAGAATAAGGAGCAATCACAAAATGAAAATAGTTTCATTTATGCTCTCATGTCAACTTATAAAGAACCATTTTGCTTTGAAGAGATTTTTGTATCTCAAAGGTGGATCAAGGCAATACTAGTTAAGTGTGATGCCTTAAAAAATAGCAAAGTATTTTTTCCTTGTAAACTTACATTAGTTATGAAGTCATTAGGGGAAATTAGAACTCAAAATGGGCCCTTTGTCAAGATGCTGTTTTTGATTTTGCACGCTTTCAACGCTTATGTGTCCCAATGAATGGTGCCCATTTGTGACGAACTGTAATAGTGGTTGACGGACGAAAATTGTATTTAACTTTTTTGGCCAAATTTTCGTGATTATCAAATATCCTGCCAGGCAGAACAAACAATTGTGATTGGACCACAGTTACTGCCCGAATACTCTTATGCTGCCCGTCATTGTTCACTCGAGGTTGATTTGACGTCAATAGTCATAAACTGTGGTTAACTAATCCTTGTGATTAAGTAACTTCTTGTCATTCATAGGTATACCTCTCATTCTCTTCATTCTATCTCTCATTTTCTTGTCATTCTTAAATTTACCTCACAATCTCTACATTCTCTCCGATCTCAGCTTGCGTACTCGTATTTTCAACTAATGGCTACACATAATCGGAGACCAAGAGGAACCATTGATGTAATCAATATTTGCAATAAAAAAAATGTAGAAGATCAATGGATACCAAGAATATATCAAAAATATCAATGGATCTTGATACATGCCCCTACAAAAGGCTCATTTTGAAAAAGAAAAAGATCGGATAACATATATAGAACCTCTTGGAATGGCAAGATAATGGATTTTAAAGTATCACCTGCCGGTCAATCTATCACGGTAGTTTTAGTTCAGCATGCTTATCTTCACAATGAGCTCAACATTCATGATCTGAATCCAAATGAGAGAAGAAAATGCAATTGTAAGTTTTCAAATTCAGTTTATTTAGATTTAGCATTTTCTTTAAATTATATTTTTCTTGAGATATTTTGTTGGTTTTGCAGATTTCTATCCATCAAATTTCACAATCAGTTGAATCGATTGCAGGAATAATCGATGTCATACATTTGGATATCGATATTTTACAATATAAAGATCGTTCTCCAAAATCACTTTTAGAGTCAGGAGTTTTTTTTTTATGATCACACCTATTTTCCTGATAAAAATGATTTAGTTGGTAGATTAGAGCCATATCCTCTACCACATTTTTCGAGTGAGGAATGGATTTCTTCTGATGTAGCAATTTCAGAAAGTTTTTGATCTAGGCTATATATTGATATTCAGAGTATATTAAAATGTAGCACTGGATCAAAGAATAATAGATTAAGTTGGTATCTACCTTTTACTATTTTTGTTGATTTTTTTTCCAAATGCAATGTTCAGAGAACGAAAACAATGTTTATTTGTAAGGACTTGAGTGCTTATATAATCACCGAGTTGTTGAATGATGGTTGAGATACAAAACAAAATTAGCAAATTGAGTGCAGAGTATGTTACTCATCCATGACATTTAGATATCACATCGAAAAACAAATGCTCACTTTGCTGCTGTACTATAGAAGATGGATTAAATGCAAAAATGTTTGGAAGCCACTTGATCAAGATTTTGGTATAAACCCTCAAGAGAAACTTCAGATAACAGTGAAAAGAAATGACAACATTCTTGCAATGGTTGAGGTCGAGGAAGATTGGTGTCTCAATCACATTCGATTAGAACTAGACATGTTGCAATTCGATCTACCTCAATACTATCAATTTCAATTGAATGGTATAAAGGTACGTTATGCCATATAAAAATATTCTTTTTTTTCTATTTCTCAGTGAATCAGCTTCATAAAATATATAACTAAAACAGTTTCTCTTGTGCAGGTTAGAGTAAGGCATGAAGAGCATATAAAATGCAAAGACATTGAAACATCCATCGAAATTGAAGATCCATAGATTATGAACTATGGAATTTTGTATTATGTAATACAATTTTTTGTATACATCATTTTTGAAAATATATGAACCACTTTTTCTATGAGGCTCTTTCATTTCTATGATCTCCATTTCCATGGTGCAAAACACAATGTAATTGCAACTGGAAATGCACTATCTCCATTGG
The DNA here is from genome assembly GCA_029204225.1 of Diphasiastrum complanatum. NCBI lineage: Eukaryota > Viridiplantae > Streptophyta > Lycopodiopsida > Lycopodiales > Lycopodiaceae > Diphasiastrum > Diphasiastrum complanatum. The sequence continues at coordinate 39,768,446 of CM055103.1, forward strand.
GGAGATCTTCAGTCACTTGAACTCCAGTGATCACTACAACCAACGCTTGCCCTTGTTGAAGTCTCATATATATCGGTTGTATTTTTGGTCTTCATTGCCTTGGTCTGTATTGTCCTTGTCTTGGCATATTTGGATATGTTCAGATGATGATCTGATCAAAGCTTTGCTGCAACAAATCTAAGTGAACTAATGTCGCATGTTTGGATTGGTTGTGGCAAAGGTTCGATCAGATCATCATTTTGAACTTATCCAAAAAAGACCATGGTAAAGGCAAGGCAGACTAAGGCAATGAAAAACAAACATGTCGAAAAACAGTAGAGTTGAAGATGAATGAATCATAACCTGAATTGATAAGAGGAAAATTAACAAGTAAGAACAACCATTGGAGTATAGTTCTATTAAAATTTTCTATACATGTGTCTCATCCACATCAAGTGAGACGAATATTTAAACAGAATCAACTATCTATGATCTCTAAATCCATTTCTCCAGTTGGAAGTAGCTTGGGTGGAGAACACTCGGCCACTACAACTGGATATGAATTTTTTATCACAAGCTTTATGGTCTCCTGTCTGAAGTGCATTATCTCCATTGGGGAGACCTTTGGGCATTTAAACTGAAAAAAAACATAAACACAATTAAATGTAATTAATCAAAGATCAGTTAGTTTGTATATGAAAAAAACAAAAACACAATTAAAAGTAATCAATCGAATATTACCTCTTCCAGATTTGGAAGTCCTTCTTGTAATGCAAGCCAATTCAAAAAGTGTTTGGCATTGCATACGATATACCAACCACAACTGACAGAATCAACCTGCTGGGAGGACTGCAGAATCCAAATTTGAACATTATGAGATATCAGATAAATGTGATGGAATAAAATCTACAACGGAAACAAGCGCGCGTCGAACCGATATCAAAAATTGGATCAGCGCGCACATTGAAAAAATAAACCAATCAATAACTACAAGGGCACGTCGAACCGATACTGAAAAATTTATACCTCTGCATCAACCATTTTCAGCTTCGAGTATGCTTTTGCATTTGGTACTAGAAAGAGTTCCAGTGTTTTCTGTATATAAGTCCTGGCAATTTTGTGTGTGTGTGTAATAGAGTTCATCTTCAAACAAACTGGATTACACACACCCTCATCATTGATGTATAGGGACAACACATATAAGCTCCAATGATCACTGAAATCAGAAAACAAGAAATTTATGAGAATCAATGTGAAATCAAAATTCATATGAAAAATTCAATAGCATAAAATCTGAAAAATAGACACTTACTTTGTTATGTATGGCAGCACAAGAATTGGAGTCCCCATTCTAACGTATTGGAGCATATCATCGTGCAAACTTTTGAAATCAGGGAAATCAAATGTTGCCATGAATTGAAGGAGAAACAATGCAACATCTATAAACAATGGGGTCTGGAAGAACTCCATCCAGTACTGAATTGCCCCACCTCCTACATTGTCCCCTAGCATTTTATCCCTACTTTCTAATTCACCAGTATCTAAACTAGAAAGGGGGAGACCAGCATTGGTCTTCAACATTCTAAAATTGTATCGAGGACCTAAATATTTAAGATACGTGTTTAAAAATTGGTCATACTGTACATATTGAGAACTATTTACAAAGGCAAGTGCAGGGGGTGACGGAAGTAACACTGATAAACCACATAAGGAATTGTCATTCAAAATCGATTCTACTTTACACTAACAAAATCATCTAAATCGCTTCCAACAACAGGAGGAGGGGAACTAATATTTACAGGTTCAGGAGGAGGAGGAGATTTAGGAGGTGGAGATTGGTTAAAAGAGGAAGATTTAGCAGGAGAAGTTAAAGATGGAGTGGAAGGAGAAGAAGGAGACTTAGGAGGAGAAAAAGGAGGAGAATGCCTAGAAGAAAGAATGGTATTCAGAGGAGATGGCTTGGAAAAATCCCTCGCTTTAGATGGAGGGTTGAGAGACCTCCTCTTCTTTGAAACACTCCCGCTCTGTATACGAATAACAAGCCGGGTTGGTTGAGATTGCTTTTGTTTTCTCCTCTCTGAATCTTGTTTTGGAGGAGAGGAGGGAGCAGGTCTAAAGTATTCAGCAAACTTGTCATATGTGTCCCGAAGCCTGAACACAATGTTGAAATCCTTGGGCATGATGGTCACCTTCTTGGCATGGACAGCTGCAACAACAGTATCAGAAAAAAATTTCACCTAGAAATCCTCATATGTTGTGTGCAGCACCTCAATTGCATTACTGTCCATCTCACATCTATAGATAGACTTCTTGTCACCTGCCTGATGGACCTCTGTATGTGGGATTTCAGAATCAGAAAATTATTTGTCTTCTGAAGTTTCCGAATATCCTTGAGCCAGGGTGGGTCTCTTCTTCTGTCCCTTGGCCTAGGAGGAGGTGGTGGTGGACGAGGTGGTGGTTGTGGATTTCTCTGACCCGCACCTGAAATTGGTATTCCACCTGAATGCGAGGGTGTTGTCTGCTTGGTCCATGCCATTACTGTGTAGTAGCGGATCAACGTGTGATAATGTTGATTTCAAGATCAGACCCCAGGTCAGGCGTGTCAAAGCAATACCTGAGCTAAACAATTCTGTTAGATGGTAGTGGATGGGCGCGAGCGAGTAGGAATGGATTGAAGGATGTTGTTTTCGAGCACGTTGAATCGATATTGCATGGACACAAATAACTATAAGCAAAAAATTTTAGCGTTGTCGATCAATATATATAGAGAAAATAAAAAATGATTGCAAACATGCTAGTTTGCAAATGTGGTGGCTCGTATTACGATGATGATTACTCAAAGGCTTGTCAATTAAATCAATCTAAATATTCATTAGTCATCAAAATGATTAGTCCATATCGAATTAACCAGAACTAATTCCAAATAAAGTATGGTCATATCTACAATTAATCACACTTCTACCATTTAATGTTGAAATTGACAACGTTAAGCTTTAAATATAAGACCTTTTTTATATGCAATAATTATAATTTTGGAAAATTCCAAAGGCCATATTTTCACCCGATAGCTAATCAATGTGCATATAAAGCATTTGACAACGATAGTATGTATTCTTGCGTGCTCATTAGATGTTGGACGCAATATGAATGATCAGAGCTTGATTCGATAGATTTTGCATAACTTTGGCCAGTACGAAGAGTCTTCCGAATCAAGCTTTAATCATGCATATAGGGTCCAATAATTTTGAAAATTTCGATAATACTTTGGTCCTAGAATAGCGATTCGACGCGCGCAGTCCAAATGCAGCAAATACATTGTCTATCAGGTGCGCTGATCCGATATCCCATACGCAGAAAAATCATACTAGAACGCATAATGAAAGACTTATGAAAATGTTCTGAATGAACGTTATCTCAAAAGAAAAAATTTCGTCTTTACAGTGCTTAAATAGGACGAGAGATTGTAATAATTCTCCTCGTTCACGTTTTTCAATGATATCCAGTAAACAATTGTTTATAATTTTTTTAATGATTATTCTAGGAGGCTAGTGATTGTCTATTTAATGTATTCCAATGCAGGGCTAATGATGATTTGTTGAATCTAGTACTAGACTAGTTAATGTATTTCAACGTAGGTACAAATTAGTCTCATTCTGATTGGATGATAAATATAGGCTGTAAATCACAATTCGTTATTTGAAAAATGTATGGCTATGATCAACATGAATTGGCTATAAATATGTGCACCACTTTCCATATTTCGATTCCGTAATCTTTTATTTTGAACTCTCCAGCCTTCTTGTTTTTCTTCATTTTCCCAATATCGAATCGACGCGTGCCATCCCTTGCTGTGCATGCTCGTATTCATTCAGACGTGCTGAATCGATATCAGCCACTTTCGACCAGTTCTTTTCGGAAAATTTCATTCTCGGCCTTACCATATCGGATCAACGCGCGCACTTTGCTTTATTCCTCTATCGATATTTATCTGACGCGTTGAACCGATATCGGATTCAATATGGGTAGTTCCTCCATGGCCTCAGATGACAAACTTATGGATTTTTTTAATACCAGTGACATTCCATCTGAAAAATTAGAGTATTTTGCTAGTATTTTTTTTGATCCCTTCGATAACGATAAGCTAGTTTATGAGAGTCGTTATAATTTGATTTCTTATCTTGATAATTTCTCTCAAATTATTAGTCCTCCTGTTTTGGATATAGATAATTTTTGTTTCATTCATTTTCAGGACCTTGTACATTCCCAACCATCCTCTAAGCATAAACACAATAGAAAGTACTCTAACTTGCATGACCATTTCAAAAAATATATATACTGTGATATCCACAAAAGAATATGTCGTATTTTAATCAAAGAAATGGCTTTTGTGTTCTATATATCTGCTGAAATTCCAGATGATGAGTCTATTAAATCTTCAACTGTTCCATTGATCGAAGCATCTGCACCTGCTCCAGTTGATGTAACTGATGCAGATACTGATATAGGGGTTGAAGCTGAAGCTTCTATGACTTCAGATTATCAAAAAACTCTCCCTCGTTCTATAATCCTCTCTGATTCTCTTCCATCTGCATCTCTTGTTAATCAATTAACTCTACTCGATGTTCCTTTATATTTTATAAATAATGAATGTTATATCTCATTTAATGATATAGAAGATGTATTGAATTTGAAAGAGGATGAAATCCTCTCAATTTTTGCTCAAAATTTATCAGAATTTTCTGACATTGTTGATTACTCATATGATGACATTGAAAGTGAGATAGATTATGATAAATATGGCAATTGAAAATCTGGCAATGAAGCCTTGGAGGCCATGATTGAAAAATCTAAAGCCTATGAAAAGACTTTGCCTACAGAGGAGAAATTTTTGGAATTTCAAAAAAGATGTCTCCCTAGGGCTAGATATATCCCCTCCGAAAATGTAGAGGCCATTGGAGGACATGACATCAGTAGAGCAAACGTCGTTGATTACGATGATTATGATCTGGTAAGTAGATTGTTCAGTTTTCTTATTTCTTATTGGTATTGATATTGTTCAGTTTTCTTATTGAGTTTGCAATGTTATGTATCATTCTAAATTTATTTTCTTTTCTCGTTTACTGGATGCTATTGAAATAGATGCCTTTGGTATGAGACATGGAGGCGTCCGAGGTGTATCAGCCGGGAGAAAAAATGTTTCTCTATCTCATTATCTGAAAAACTTTCAAAATAATGAGATTTGTATATATCATTCATCTTATAATCCATATGCAACCACTGTCATTATGGATATCAAATCATTATCAGTTGGTTTAGGAGGCCATAGAATTTTTGGATCCATATGAAAGGAGATTATTCCTTCATGACAATACCATCCGTCTGAATCTTGAAGAGGATGATGATGATAATTAAATAGTTTTTTGTAGTAGATTTTTGATATATCACAAAGATCTCTCTTTTGTAATAAACTTGAATGCCTTTCGAAATATCGTAATACTTGGCAAGTTTTTAGCTTGATATCTAAATTGTGCTCTTCTGTAAAACCACTGAAAAAGTTGAACTAAATATTTATTTCTTGAATTGTGTCCTCCATGATTTGTTGCTCTATGAAATGCTCTCGTTGCTTGCCAATGAGATTTTTCCATGCCTTGCGATGACCAGATACTTGAGCTCCCATATTCCTTTGTAAAATAAGTTGCATGATGCTTCTTGGTTTCCAAGGGGAGGCTCGAACCTAAGACCAAAGAAACTTTGGATGTCAAGCTAACCAACTAAGCCAACCCCGTTGGTTAATAACTTGCATGATGAAGAAGGATGTGCTGCAAACAATAGTTTTGATTAGTTACATCAGTAGAAAAAAAATATAAGCCTGAATGAGAAAAGTACCAGATAATGATATAGATTAGCACCATGTAATGGGTAACGTTGTCTTTTCTCCAACAATTATGTACAGATTTTACAAATGTGGTGCAATGATTTTGCAAAGTCCTCATATCTTCTGATGATAGATTTTATTTCTTGATAACACCTATGAGTTTGTCTAATATGGTCCACACTTGTCCCTTTTCCACTCGATTACTTCCTTCCAATGTTCGTGTGGCTTGAACAATTTCTCTCCAAATTTCGTATCTGACACTTGATTCTTTGCACGTGTGATTGGATAAGAATCTTCTTGCTTTAGCACCTCCAATTGATGGCTTATTAGGAACGTTTCTTTTTTTCCCTGAGAGTCTCTCACTTTTTTCAATCGTGACATTCCCTTTATGTAGTCCTTCATTTGACAATACTATTTCCAACCTCCTAATTGTTGCTTTAGCCACTGACTCTGGTTTATGATTCCATGCTAGTAGAATATGCAAGTGAATTAGTTTTTCAATAATATGAACCTCAGCATGCAATGTGCATATGTGAATATATTTTAATGGAATTGGCAGAACACTTTTCATATTTGGATCTTCAGCTTCTCGTGTTGGGCCAGTGTTTGTTGATCGTCCCAAATTCATATTGTAGCAATCTGTCATGCAATAAAGACATGGATGCTTTGATGTTGTCCCATGGGAGACATTATACATACATTTTAATGTTTTTAAATCCCCTGCAAGGTGCCATTGAATTTGAAAACTTCCATGGTTTTCAATTGTAAATTTCTCACCCTCCAAATGTCTCTTTATAATCTCGCCATAGTTTGTTCTTGAAAATATCCATGATAGTATTTTATGGTCCTCTTCCAAGACCTGTAGAGAAACAAGTAATGCATGGCATGTCAATAAAAACTGGCAAGGTATGAATTGTTAATATAGATATTCTAAATGAAAATTGAAATGTATACCTGGAATGCCGCCAACCACCATATGTGATTTTTTGATTGAACACTAAACGTTCGATCATCTGTATCTGAAATTTTATTCATCAAAGTGACACTCACACGTTCCAACTTCTGACCCTTGATGATTTTAGATTCATCCGATTTTATTACAATAATGATCTTTTCATTTATTTGATGTTCGTCTAGTTTTTAGAATTGAATAACGTATTTTAGAACATTTTTAATCAAGAAAAATATTATTGCAATCGTTGTAATTGAGCTCACCATATTCTAATTTGTATAATTCAGTTATATGAAGTGGTTGGCCAACTACTTTGAACATTCCGTCATTATAAAAATTTCTAGCTAATCTTACCCGATATGGACGCGGAAGATTAATTTTATTCACCATCACTTGGGAAAAAGCTTTCTTAACTATTCTAAAAAAAAGTAGAGTAAGCATTTCTACTGATTCCAGATACATCACATGCACCTTGTATCACATTCGCATCCAAGTATGATTGAACCTTAATCAAAACAGTCTCTACAATTTCATTTTTTATTTTTTCAAACCGAGCATTTCTTTATCATTTCCTTTGCTGACTTTCTTGGTAAAACATGACTTAAAGATGATCCAATGCATGAACGATCTGTTAAATAGTTCTTTGCCACCAAACATGATCTGCAACAAACATATGAAACTCAAATTATGTTTAATAGATAAATAATCCATGTTATCAAGTGCAAATCAAACTTAAATGACATATACAAATCAAATAAATAGTTTAGATGACAACATACTTGAATGCTCGGATTCTTTTTTCTGATTGCCGCTATGTGTAGATAGGTCATCAATATTCTTCATCGGTACTCTCTTTCTTTTCTTCTTCATCATTGCCTTATTGATAACTTTTAGATCAACAACAGATTTTAAACTCTCGGATCGCAGCTTTTCCATGGATTCTAACATTCCTTGGTTTGATCCTCGAAGAGTAGTGACAGTTGCATTCAACTCTGACATAGCATTCTTGACTGCATTGGTTTTAGCACTAGTGTGTTGCACATAATGAAGCAATTGTTGATTTTCACGTTGCAATTGTTGATTAGCAAACTGTAATTGTTGATTCAGACAAGATATGTTATGCATTCCAATATCACGCAACCTTTGACAATATCCAGATAATCCGCTATTTCCTTCACATACATATCTAAGAAGATGAGTTATGGACTTAAAATCTGGACACAAATTGGTAGCTGGATCATTAGGATAAATTGATCCATCCACCCACAAATCTATATTCATATGATTATTCATTCTCAATTCTCTAACTATTGCTGCAACATTCTCTACAACTTTTGCATTTTTCTTAATAATTGGAGTGCATTCCATTGGAAGAGCAACATGCAAATGGAACATTGCCATTGTTAAAACTACAATCATGTAAATGAATCTACCTATAGTAAATCAATATGAATAGATCTAGCATTCCTTACTTTTGTAATGTTTATGTCGCATTGAAAAATCATCCCGCCTCATATTTCACTATAAGCATACAGTGATTTCAAAAGTTTTGCCTCTCCCGCTTCAGTTTTTGCATTGAGCACACCAAGATTTTCAGTCTTAAAGCTCTAGTCCCGAATTTTGGAATGAGCATGAAGAGAAGTTATTACATCTCATGCTAAACTAACTATTGTCTGAAGTTAACCATACTAGTTAAACGTCGGGCAAGGCTGAAAACTCGGAAAACGCAACCAGAAGTTACCGGTTTGCATTCTCTCTCTATGTAACCTCTCTCTAAAGTGAAATTTCTTAAAGGGCCCATTTTGAGCCCATATTTCCCCTTATGCAAGGAAATGGAAATGTCTTTATAATATAGGATCTTTTGGTTTCAATAAGATCATGAATGATGTGGTCATTCATAAAGATGAAAATTGAAAGTTTTCAATCTTAAAGGCAAGTTGTAAACTTCTTATGAGAATAAGTGAAGCATCCAAAGTGGACACTTATATCCATAAGCAAGTAGTTAGCCTTATTGAGATGTAAATACCTTTTGATTTCAATATTAGAAAAATCATGCCAAGTTGTGGTGATTTTTGGACTTATGTTTCTAGCATAAGTAATCTTGATAATCATAGGAAGTGCATATTATATGGTCATGGTTGCTGTGATCATTGTGAGACATGGAGGTCTCGGATTCCATCAAGGAGGAGCACCATGAAGAGGATCTTAAAGAGTCATCTCAAGGTTCAAGTGTGCCAAGGATTGAGGAGGAGAGACCTTTTCGAGTTCTGATTCCAAAAAAGAAACTCAAGAAACATGGTTGAGCCCATGTGGCTCACATTTCAAGGGAAAGAGGATCATATCTCATGTGGTATACATCTCATACTTACTTCTCTTATGTCATTTGATGAATCAATTTGCTTTAGTGAGATCATTGCATCTCAAAATTGGAGTAAAGACATACTAGTTGAGTATATAGTCTCTCTTGAGAACATAGATGATGTTCTTAAAAGTTTGAAATTGATTTTAAATCAACTAGAAAGCAAATGGTTATTTCATCAAATGTATGCTCTTGAGTCATGCAAGAGCAAAAGTGATTTGTTCACTCATAGTTTGAAAATTTGTATTGAGGTAAATTGTAAATTCTTTATGAGAGTAAGTAAATCATCTTCTAAAGACACTTATCTCCATAATAAAGTATTTAGCCTCATTGGATCTAAGATTAGCATGGTAAACAAGCATGAAGATATGATGCAAACACTTTGTTATTATAGCATGCATAGTCTTGCCAATTTGGATGAGTCTAATTCTCTAGATCATGGTAACATGATGTTAGATCTTTTTTATCCTAATAAGACAAGAAGAAATCTTTATTTCCTCATGGAGGAGCGTGCACATGAAGAAGGAGCAAGCCTCAAGGTCAAGCATCTACATGAAATTTGGAAGGAATCAATTTTGAAGGTGCTAGGATGGTGCAAAGCTCTCAAGTTCATCAAAGATGTCAACATCAAAGAAGCATTATCATGGATATGGTGATTTTGGATCAAAATCAAGCTCATTGGCTGATCTTCACACCTTTTGAACTAGAAAAGACCAATTCAGCCCATGGAGTCAAGTTCAAGATCATCATATTTTCTATCAAGCTAGATTTACCACGCTAGATTTTTGAGGAGTGTGAAAAATGCAAAAATTATGCTTGGTCAAGGCCAAATCTATGTATATTGGATGATTACACATGTGTGGAGCCTATTCCCACGTGTGAAATAAATGTGCTTTTCATGTAGTACAATCATATAGCTTGTACATAGAGTTTAAATCAAGTTCTAGTGGCTAAAAAGGCCAAAATCTAGTTTTCTAGTCATATGCCACATGACATCAATCTAGAGATTGCATGAAGCCACATCATGATATTAGGTGTCAAATCCCATGTGTAGAGGGCTGCTCACACTTGTGGAATAAGCTGAGGAAGTCGAATTTGCACTTCTAGAAGAGTTTTTTCCTAGTTCTCTACATAGAAGAAAAATGGACCAAAAGTGCTCAAAATAGAAGGTTTTGTCCAAGTGTCAATTTTGCATGATGAATCATCACATGACAAAGCACCCTCACACATGTGGGATCAGAGGGATGATCAGTACCACGAGCCCCCACTTTTTGTATATATAGAGCCACATTTGGCCATAATCAACAAGAAACACCAATCTTGGTTTTGGAAGCAATTCTTGTGAATTTCATCATTTGTCTTGATTTTTCTTGATAGTTTTAAGTTCCTATCATATTGTTCTTTGATTTCAGACTGGAGTCCGTACTCTGACAGGTTTTCACATGTGTGAAACCATCAAGTACAATTCCCTTTCATTTATGATTGTTCTTGTTAGATTTTCTCATCTAAATTTGATCTAGATTGATCTAAATCTTGTGTAGATTGATAGATCAATTGTATCTAACATCCAATCACTCTTGTGATCATTTTAGGATCCATTCTTGGTTCAATTTTGTAGATTTCCACACTTTTGGCTCAATAGAGACATTACATGTGGATTTTGCCAATTTACCATCTATGCCAATTTTCGGTCCTATCACAACTCTATACAAGGAAACTTGTCATAACATTTTTATGAAATGATAAAATATTTTACACATGTGGGAACATGCTCCACACATGTGAAATTGTAGTGGGTTTCTTTCCTTGCCTATCCTCAACCCAAAATCTAATCAATCTAGCATCTAGGAGATGAAGTTAGTTGTCACGCGTAGGTTCGTTCCCATGAGAGCGATAGCATATCTCAGATTTCAGCATGAATGGAAGATCCACATCTAACTCTAACATCCATTAACCCTAAGAATGAACACTACAATCATTAACACTACAATCCTCAATGAAGATGGCTTACTCTTTCTCTCTCTCCCCTTCTCTCTCATAAAAAGTATACAAACATGCAATCCCAATAACAATTAGATCCAAGAATTAACAAATCCAAAGAAAGCATGAGAGAAGGAGGAAAAGTGATAGAGAGCAAAGACATTCATAAATCCATTTCACAAGAGAACCAATTTGCTTTATTGAAATGAAGATATGTACATGTAACAAACTTGAGTTGATCCCTTTTCATAATAGAGAGGAAGACCCTGGCTTCAGAATCCTATTGGTCCAATTCTGCCTCCCTAATTATTTAAAATTTAGAAAAGAGTGAGAACCATCCAATTTTGAAGGGAAACCCAACTTTATTCATTAACTTGACATTTGGGCCCTACGACATTAAAAGTCTCACAAAAAGACCTAAAGTCCTTTTATTGACTTTCTAATCAATCAAATCTCTATGTGATCATCGGGTTGGACTTACACATGCAGGGTGCCAAATCCCACTCACTTATTAACTAGTTTTAGGGTTGCCTTGGGATCCGCAACTCTCCAACAGTATCCTCCACCAAAACTAGTGGCAGTCCCACAACAATTGCAAAATGCAGTTACTGTGGGCTTTTATTTGCATCACGTCAAATTTTTATTAAATGATACTGGACCTTCTCCATAAAACTGAGTCGGGCAGTGTTGAAATCTAGGTTGTGCGACAAAAAACAACGATGGGCTCTGGATATCCATTTTGAAGTCGTCCAGGCTGTGAATCGAGATTTCCAGGAGCCTCCCATCATTGCAACACGAAAATGTAATCTGGCCACCGACAGCTGATCCTGAATACTATCTGACGCCATTGGCTTATTTGTATCGAATGCCAAAGTGAGAAGGCAATCCTCCCATCGCGTTGCAATGGACGCCAATAGAGTGAGATCTTTTATGAACAGCGTCGATTGCCTCACTGTTGGATCAGGAGAGTGGATATACTCCCGCTGGTATGGTTGTAGAGCTCGATGGAAGTCGACTGATATCCCCTAGCTATATAGTTGGTGGATGATTGGCCAATTCGACGTATAGATGGTGATTTTATTCATGGCCAATCCCAAATCCTTCCACTTATTTCTACGTGGCATTGATACGTAGTATGGATCTACGCGCAATTGGCGGGGGCTGGCTACATAACTCCTGATGGATAGTTTTCTCAAAAATTGTAATTCTCCAAGCCGGCTGCTCTCCCAATGCAGGTATCTTATCTAATTCTTTGTCGGCCTCAATTTCAGAGGCCTTAAACTTGATGACCCAACCACCACGCAAGGATTCATGTGGATGTTGCGCTAAGAAGCTCCGAATTTGGTCCTCAACGTTGATTGATCATCTGAACAATGGTGTGGTCCTTGATGAAGATGGACCTGCTTGCGTTGTCTGTGAAACTGGTTGTTCTTCTATGACTTTGGGGGCTCCACCTTGTTCCATGCCTGAAAAAATCATGGCTAACGCTTCATGTTCTATTGTGGAATAGTTCTTCTCTGGGTCTGTAAGTTGTCTGCTTGCAAATCGTATTGGATAGTCCTTCTTATATTCACCTGGCTACGTCAAAACTGATCCAATTGCATATTTCGAGGCATCAGTGTGAACATTAAATTCAATCGTCCAATCTAGAGAACGCAGTATCGGTGCTGAAGTTAAATTTTTTTTTTTTAACTTTTCAAAGCCTTCTATCGCCTCTACTGTCCAAATAGGAACAATAGTCAGTTTGTATATAGGTCTTACTAAATCCGCAAAGAAGATAATAAAAATTCGATAATAGTTTGCATGACCCATAAACACATAAACTCCACGAATTATTGTTGTCGGTGGTAATTCCACAATAACCTTGATTTTAGAATAATTTGTGGCAATGCCATGTCTTGATATCACGTGTCCAAGAACAACTTCGTGGGAAACCCATATCTGGAACTTTTTTGGATTTAAGGAAATTTGATACTTGCGACGTCGTTCAAATGCTTTCTCCAATTGGTCTGAGTCTGTGCTATGGACTCCAAATCATCCAAGTAAATTTCAAGAAATTTCTGTAGATAATCTTTAAAAGCAAATTGCATTTGAAACGAACTAGGTGCATTATAGAGTCCAAATGACATTACTTTGTAAGCATAGGTCCCCCATTCTGTTGCAAAGGTTGTTTTGTGACGATCTGCAGGTGCAATCTTGACCTGGTTGTATCCACTAAATCCATCCAGAAAACTATAAGCTTCTGCTCCAGCAAGGTGGTCCAAAATGCCTTCAATAAAAGGTAACAAAAAGTGATCATTTTGCGTCACTTTGTTCAAGGCCTTGAGATTCACACAAATTATCAATTTTTCATTCTTCTTAGAAACAATGACAATCAGTGAAACCCATTCGGTGTGTTCGATCTCATAGATGAAATCAGCGTCAAGCAATCTCTGAAGCTCTTTCTTTATCAGATCTGCAACATTAGGATTACAACGATAGAACTTTGTAACCTTTGGAACTGCATCAAGTATTAAAGGTATAGTATGTTCAATAACTGATAGTCATAATGTACTCCCCAATTTTTTACTGGTCGGTCACAAGTATGATACGTTGTTGATGAATCGTCATCCTCTTTTTGAGCCACTAGTTTGATAGTCCAAGTTACAAGATCAACTTTGACTGCACGTTCACAAATTTCAAAAGTGATTTTTTCTGTACCCTAGTTATGAATTACTTGTGCAACTCATAACCATGGGCATCCCAATAGGACTTGGTAGACATTTGGTGCTTCCGTTAAGTCCATTACTACAAAATTAATGACGAACTGTACTCCGACAATTCTGACAGGTATATCTTCAACCATTCCTCGCGGACGAACTGTAGTTTGTTGATCAACCAACTTAATGGCAAAAGTTGCAGGCTTTATCTTTGTAAGGCCCCACTTTGCACATAACTTTGTAGAAATCAGGTTAACTCCCGAACCGCCATCTATCACAGCTGCCTTGTTAGAAAATTGTCTGTGTTGTATCAGCAGGGTGATATTCTTTTGCTCACTTTCCCAAGTTGCTCCGACATGGAGTACTTCATTAGATTCTTCAAATCCAGCACAAAACTTTGGGTTCCACTTGAGTTAACTTTTGTGCTAATACTTCTTTTGCTTTTGGCACCAAATTCAGGAACTCTCCCAACGAAATATTGATCTTACTAGACAAAATACTCATGAGCAGTTCTGTTTGCGGCGCTTCCAATTCAGTCATCTTGAAGAGTTCTTCATAATGATGCAATTGAGCATTCATATCTATACATGGATTATTTGGTGGTTGCACTGTGAAGAATGAACTTCGGTTGTTGCTCTAGCAGCTTCAAGCTCCTCTTCTTCTTGCAAATGTTTAATCCACTGCCTCATATCCTAATATCTTCTCTTTTCTGCATGAAAATTTGGATATACTCCAGATGTTGTTGGTATATCGGTTAATGCTATAGAATTAGCAGGTATTGGTACTGCTACAAGTTCTTTCTACTTTTGTGCTCTGGTAACCACCATCAAGGGTACACTTGGTTCATTTAGAGTTGCTGGTCTTCGCTTGATTGCTATCAAATTCACAGGAGCTATAGCCGACAGTGGCTTCGGTCTTGCTGGACACTCCTTATAGCGATGTCCATAACCACAGTCATGACAGAATGGTACATATTTGTCTTTGTTTGGACATTCTACAACTCTGTGATTTTCTCCACATGCAAAGCATCCAAGTGCTCTGGTCCAGTTTCTAGATGCTTGTTGTTGCACGGCAACATAAATAGCATATTGTTCTAAAGATCCACCTTCATGATTGTTACTGTAGTTCCATTTTTCGGTACTTCTGTAAGGTTCTGGTTCAATCAAATTAGCAGGAGGAGTATATTGCGTTGGTGGGGTTGGTAAGGCTAATCGTTCTGGGTATCCAAGAGCAGATTGACGAGGTCTAGTTGTTGGATTTTCTCCATAAAGTGGTTTTTAATATCTCATCTGGGCATACTGTTGCTGAATAATTCGAGGATTGAAGTTGCAAAAAGCAATCTCATGATTAGACGAATTGCACAAATGGCATATATTGATTTCCATTTGTTTTTTCAATTGAGGGCACTCATTCACTGTGCGATTTCCTGTACAGATGGAACACCAGACATTTTTCCTGGTAGAAAAAGTCTTAGCAAATTTCTCAGGTTCCTTGTTCACTTTAAGGATGTATACAAATTTCTCAGATTCCTATACCGTGAAATGGATTCCTAAGATCAACCGATCGACACTTCTCCAAAATAAAAAAATTTCAGAATCAGAATCAGAATGTATTAGATTTGACACAAATTTTGATAGAGACTTGATTTGGAAAATCAGAACCTAAAAATAGTACTGGCGAAGGTCCTCTAGAAAAGGTTAACTCGGCAAAGGTTCAGCAGCTTTATTTTTGGTAAAAACTTTCTGATCAAGTTTTTCTGACAAATTCTATGGAAATAACTTTCGCCGAACGCTCAGACTGAGAATCTGACTCAGATAAAGCTAGAGTAGAACTGGCGAAGGTTCTTGAAAAATAAATTTCTGTAGTTTGGCGAGGGTAAAAATATAGATTTCCTATGATCCGGATAGTGTTACGACCCTAATGGGGGGTTTGTACCATTAGGGGGATGCCTTAGACGTAGGGGCCAAGCCTAATTTGGACAACAGCTAGGCTATGTCTGCATGCAGTATATGCATGTGTGTTGCATTCTAGTATGGGATAGGATGTACATGCACTGTGTCTATGCATGGGTCTTTGCTATTGTGAGTTAGGAATACCTACATGCAGTGGACATGCATGGGAGTTAGGCATGAGTTGATAGCACGCTTACATGTGGATTCATTGCATGGACAGGCAGGGGAGGGGCTTCTCTCTCTCTCTATATACTCACTCTTGTGTCCATTTGGATCATTGAGAGTCTGCGGTCATTATGTTGTCGAATTGGTAAGCGCTTCCTATCATAGAGATTTTCCATACTCTATAGTGCTCGGGGGCTAGATCGGACAGTCTAGGATTGGTTGGGACAGTTCCGTCCACTGCACTCCCTTATTGTGTTCTTGACGCTCATTCTCTATTGGAGGTCTTGGGAGACATTTTATTGGTATCAGAGCAACCAACTGGAGTTGTGAGCAACTCGGTGTGGACCCAAGCGTGTGGAATTGTATCAACTGAAATCCGTGAAAATTCGGTAAATCAGTGGTCTTCCAAGTAGGCGTTCTGGCTTATTTTGGTTGAATCGATTTGGTATGATTTTTATGGTTGTTTACATGATTTCAAGTTTTGGCTTGTGCATGAAGTGGTGATTGCTGTTTTTTCCTGTTTCAGTTCTTGCATGAAAGCAAAACAGTGATTGCATGGAGTTGGATGTTGGGATGTTGGATGAAGCTTGTTGCAAATTGTTTAGTGAGCAGTGTGTTGGTGTGTGAATTAGAATAGTAGTTTTAATTCATGCATAGCATGCACTTGATTTATGCTCTAAAATCTAGTAGATTGTGTATTGAACTGCAATTTTCAGGAAAGCTTTCTTATGAAGCCAATAGGAACTGTGGAACATTATTTAAAAGGGTAGAAGAAATAGTCTAATCTACTAAAGCTTCATGAGGGTGTCTACCAATGAATTTATTCTTTTTTTCTTTGTGCATGCAAAAGAGTTGGAGGTCTGCTTTGTGAATGAAGCTTGTCTTTGCTATAAACCTTGTTGCATGTAGTAAATACGAAGAGAAGTAGTCGTAGAATGGATGATGCAAGCCTCTGCTGGGCTGTAGGAGGTTATTCAAGCCTCTGCTTTTTGGTGTAAGAACCTACAAAAAGTTAGAAACCTTGAAATCACAAAAGAAGCAAGAATCTAGGTGGCTGTAGGCGCTATCCAACGCTTTTTGTGAGGGGCTGGAAGTAATGGAAGGAGCACTTGAAACCTGGGAAGGAGCGGCTGCAGATCTGGAGCATCATGTGGCACATCTTCCTCAGTTGGACTCTCTCTCTCTCTCTCTCTCTCTCTCTCTCTCTCTCTCTCTCTCTCTCTCTCTCTCTCTCTCTCTCTCTAACGAGCACTCTTTAGCCAAATGGCCTACCTTGCCACAATTGAAACACAATCCCTGTTTGAAGGCATCTCTGACTGATGACTTAGATTTTTTCGTTGATTTCTTCACTGATTTGGGCTTTTGATAAGCCATACTTGTTAAAAATTCACAATTCTAGCTTGACTAGTTTTGGTCATATGACTTGTAAAGTTAGATGGTCATGATGTGGCTTGTCACACGTGCCAAATAGCATAGGATTCCATTCATAAGGATGTTCTCAAGTAGACCTAAGTGTTAGAACCTTTGGAATGAGTCCAAATTATGCTTAGATACAAGGGAGAAAAAATAGGAGCTATTTTTGGTAGTTTTTGCATTGTTGAGGGATCTCCAAGATTCCAACCCTAACTTGGTAGGGATGAAAGATCCACCAAAATTAGCATTAGGGATAGGTTTAGGGCTACTCATACCTGCCCAAAACCGTGATGGATCATGTATATATAGGTGATGATATCTCACCAAAATCAATCAAGCAATTTCATGTTTTTTCTCTCATAATGGTGCAATTGCTCTCTATGTTCATAATTGTTTGAGTACTTGTGATTACTAATGATTATAGGATTGAATGTAGGTCTGCTGTACAGTACTCAGACTGTGGGAGGCCGTACTTTCACACGTGTGAAGCCTTCTTCAAGGATTTGGGCCATTTAGTGAGGTTCAAGCATAGATTTTTGATGGATTTTGATGGTTCAACTTGTGCTAATCTTATGAAATCATAATCTATTGTTTCTCTCATCATTTCAAGTGTTTTAGGATCCTTATTTGCTGTAATTTTTACATGGTATCAGAGCCTAAAGGCTGAAATGAGCTAAATTCTTGGTTTTCATTCAATTTGATCACAATTTTTGATCTAAA
Organism: Diphasiastrum complanatum; assembly: GCA_029204225.1. Taxonomy (NCBI): domain Eukaryota; kingdom Viridiplantae; phylum Streptophyta; class Lycopodiopsida; order Lycopodiales; family Lycopodiaceae; genus Diphasiastrum; species Diphasiastrum complanatum. The sequence continues at coordinate 39,786,540 of CM055103.1, forward strand.
TCTTGTGTAGATTGGATCTTAGCATCTAGTATTGATTCTAGAACTCAAAGTGAGTCAAATACATTGGAGATTAGTGTTGTGTGACTTCATTTTCAGGTGTTTAGGTGTCTAAAACCAGAGGCAAAGTTGAATTCAATTCACATTACCAAGATAGCAAGTTTTGCTTGCTCCAAGCATTGATTTCTAAGCGAGTTTTGGAGGTGATTTCATAGAGGAGGCTTTCTAGCATTCAAGGAGAGGGAAGATCAGAGTTCTAAGAACTCTTCAAGGCTGTTCTAAGGTGTAGTAGGCACCTCCTAAAGTGATTTAGATTCAGTCCAACCATTGCTTGACTTATGCACCAAATTAGATCGATTTTTCATCAATTTTGATCATTTTTTGCTTGTGATTGGATAGTAGATTGTGTTGCATCCTCATTAAGTTCCATTTAGATCTTTTACAAGTGATTCTGGAAGTATATTAGGTTGCTGAAATTCACTCTTGATCAGATCATTTGGAAGCTTTAATGTTCTTTATAGAAAGAGGGGCAATTCTACTAGTATTGTCTACTTCAATCAAGCAAGTGCATTGTTTCTAGTATTCTATGATTTGATTTTGTTAGAGATCATTCTTAGATCTTTATAGGAAGTCTATTACTGATCTTTTCAGGTCCCTAAGAAGTGGGATAAGGTAGACCTTCAATCAAATCAATAGAAGTAACCTTCATTTGTGTCAAGTCCTTGATTAGGAGACTAGATGGCATCTATAAATGCATATGTTTTGGATACTAATGAAAGGCACAACAAAACTAACTATTCCATATGGAAAGTTAGAATGGAATCCATCATGATCATGCAAGATCTGATGGAAATTGTAAATGGTAAGGAGGGTGAACCTATTCATCCTCAAGAAAAAGCCAAATACATCAAGAGGTGCAATGTTGCACTACATTGCATAAAAATGAATGTTGCAAATAAACTCTTAAGAGAGGTAGGAGATTGCACTTCAGCTCAAGATGCTTGGGAGACTTTGAAAAAGGTCTATGAATCCAAGAACCAAACTAGAATGTTAGCTTTGAAGAATCAAATCTATAGAAGCTATCAAAAGAAAGAAGAGAGTGCACATACTTTTGTCCTAAGAGTAAAGGAATTGAACAAAGAGCTAGCCTTTATAGGTGATCCTATCAAGGATGAAGAGCTTGTTCAACTCATATTGAATGGACTAAGCTTTGAATTTGACAATTTGGTTCAGGGATATGCAATTATGGGTAAGCTACCCATACGAAGAACTCCAAGGCACACTCATGGCCGAGGAATCAAGGAGCCAAATGCAAGAGAGGATGGATAGGCTTTCCATCCAAGGTGGAGATGACCAAGCTCTCTTCACCAAAGGCAAAGGCAAGTCCAAAGGCAAAGGATCAACATTCAAGAAGTATACAAAGATTGAGGATCAAGAAGGACCCTCAAAGGCATCTCCATCAACCACCAAAGTCAAGAAGGAAGCCAACCCAACACGAGCAAAGAGGAGGAGGAGGAGAGTTCACATGAGGACTCTCCATGATGTCCATATTTTCTTCAACAAGCTTCAAAGGAGAAGATCCTTGGTGGATTGACTCGGGTGCTAGTTCACACATGACTAGTAAAGGGAAGTTTTTCTCTTCTCTCTTATCTTATGATGGACCTATAAAGTCTATCTATACAGCAAATGATGAAGCTTGTAAAATTGAAGGAGTTGGTAGCATTCTCCTTTGCTTAGGATCTTCCAAAAAGATCAACATAGAAGGTGTTTTGTACATTCCTACAATAACAAAGAATCTACTAAGTGTTGGCCAAATGGTAGACAATGGTTTCAATGTTGACTTTGCTTCAAATGAATGTTTCATCAAGAAGAAGGGTAAGATAGTGGCTAAGGGCACTAGACTTGGCAAACTTTATAAGTTGGATGCATTTGTGGATACTAATGTTGTCATGTTGGCCGAGAAGAGCAAGATATCTACCTTTACTTTATGGCACAAAAGACTTGGACATGTCAACTCGGGTTCCATGGAGGCTATGATCAAGGAGGAGTGTGCTTTAGGCCTACCAAGGTCTATTGGGAAGGAAGACAAGGTTTGTGAAGCTTGTGCTTTATCCAAGGCACATAAGAAGGTGTTTCCTAACTCCATCACAAAGTCATCTCATCCTAATGATTATAGGATTGAATGTAGGTCTGCTGTACAGTACTCAGACTGTGGGAGGCCGTACTTTCACACGTGTGAAGCCTTCTTCAAGGATTTGGGCCATTTAGTGAGGTTCAAGCATAGATTTTTGATGGATTTTGATGGTTCAACTTGTGCTAATCTTATGAAATCATAATCTATTGTTTTCCCTCATCATTTCAAGTGTTTTAGGATCCTTATTTGCTGTAATTTTTACAATACTGTCAAGTTCATCAAAAAACTTTTTTGACTTTTTTCGCGGTCGAAAATTTGTTGAGCTTTTTTCTTGCCCCCGTTTCCTAGAAGCTAGTCTGATCGTACACATGTGCGATCCGAATGGCATCCTCCAACGAGTTCAAAGAATTGCGTTGGCATTCATTCCGAAAATTCGATGGCAATCCATTCACAAACTGCCACTCAACGTACTTTTTCGAAAAATGCGGCACTTTATTAAGAAGATCCATGAACTCTAGGACATAAGTGTCCAAGTCACGCGAGCCCATCTTAAGCTCTACAAAATGCCGATACGAGTCTCTTTCATCCACAGTCATAAATGCTTTCAAGAATACATCCCGAAAAGCATCCCAAGTAACTAGATTAGGATCGAGGTCTCGCCACCACGACATGACTTTTCCTTCGAAAAAAATCAGTATTGAAGAAATTTGCTTCTCCTCAGGTACTCCATGCAGACCAAAATAGCTATTCCATGTGAAAGATTTCAGATTTCTAAGATCCAATCTACTTGAATGATCTTTGGTTAGAAAGAGAAATACAATACCAATCTCACCAATGTAGAAAAATCAGCATCTACACACAAATTGAGATGCAAACACCAATAGAACTTGATCAAAATTAATTGAAATGATTATGTACTATTGTTTTCCGTACAAAACCAACAAGCTATTGTATTTCACACGTGTGGATCCAAAAATAGCAAATATAGATCATTCTACACATAGAATTGCAAGCAATCACCAAAATAGTGCACCAATTGATAGTAGAACCCAAGAGAACCATGTATAAGCATGAAATGAGATATAGAAGAGAAATGATTGCTCTCTCCATGAGTTACATCCTTTTATAACAGGTCCAAACCCTACTTGGCCACTTGGCTTTCCCACCAAAATGCTAACCCTACTAATTTTGGGTCTAGATTCAATGTACCCAACTATTCAAATTGAATCTACTCAAACTCGCATTCTAACTTTCCCACACTTTGAAAAAGTGTTTATTCAAATGAAATTTAGACTAATGAACTTTGAAAAGTCAACCTCTAAGTCTAAAACAAGTTTTGGCCTCAATATGCCAAATATGAAAATATTGCAAACTAGTTGAATCTTTCACACTCCCTCTTCAACTAGTTTTAGCATAGACTTTGATAACACTCAAAGTGAAGTCCTATGCTTCATGAACAAGTCTTTTCCCAATGCTTTGGTGAAAATATCAGCTACACATTCCCTTGAAGACACATGTTGAAGCTCCACCTCCTTTGCAATGACTCGCTCCCTCACAAAATGATATTGTATCTCAATATGCTTGCTCCTAGCATAGTTATTGACAATAGAACTTTGATCCATCATAAGAATGATCTTCTTCCTGAGAATAAACCTCCTTTCAATGATCATGTAATGCTCAAAATAGAAACAACCATAATTGATATAGAGAATAGTGTCCACTTGGGATGCTTCACTATTTCTTACATCAATTTTACATGTAAAAATATGACTAAAACATGAAGAATCAAATAGAATGTAAATGAAATGATTCCACCATGCTTCCAACTCTGAACTCTCTGAAAAAATACAGCAAACAAACAATAAATGTGAGTGATCAACTTTTGCTTGCATGTCTCCTCCTCCTTTGTCCTTTGTTGCATTGTATCCACCATGATACTCCATGAATGAGCCTCCATCTCCATCTTGCCATAAGATGCCATCATCACTTGATGACTTGGCCATGAATGAGTGACATAATGAGCCTCCAATAGCTTCATTTCCATTAGCAAAACCAGCCAAGAATGCTAGTACAAATCCAACATCAAAACAATGTTCACCAATGTAGCTAGTTTTACCATATCTTAACAATTTGCACACATCCACATGAAAACATGAGATAGAACAAGTAAAGTAAACTCGAACAACACTTCCTTGCTGCTCCTTTGACCTTACTTCATGTGTGGCTGATGCGCGCCACGAATGGTCTGCTGCACAAGGGCTCTACCTGGTGGGCGATGGGTGGTGGACCTCCAGCATGATGCACCAACCGTGACGGGAATGGACGATGATGCGACAGGCTGGGCACTGGTGGATGCATCGGCTATAGACATGGAATAGGGAGAGTGGGATGCACTGGCAGGGATGGGTGCAACAACATAGGTTGGGTGCAGATGAAATTGTCTCCTACCTATCAAGGTGGCTCGAATTTGATGTCAACAACCTGTGGCAGTTTGAGTATGATGCATACATATCAAAAAAGTCAATTTTCATCCATGTTGCTTTACATGGCTCATTGATTCATCCTTATTGTCTGGCATGAAGTTTAGTACATCCAAATTGATCGCATGAAGAGAGAGAGAGAGAGAGAGAGAGAGAGAGAGAGAGAGAGAGAGAGAGAGAGAGATTTGGGGGCTTCTCCAGTGTTTGGGGCCAGCCATGGACCTCGGCCGTGAGCCTCGAGTTCACCTCTAGGCCTCAAAAAAAAAGTGGGACCCCAAAAAAGCGAGACCCCTAGGCCTAAAAAAAAAGTGACACACTCCCTTTGTCAAGCCATGATTTCACGTATTATGGAAGGGGCCGGGCAGAGGCCATTCTGCCCGGTAAGGATTTCCAGAATTTTTTCTTCGGGCCTCGCCTAAAAAAATTCTAGAAATCCTTATCGGGCAGAATGGCCTCTGCCCGGCCCCTTCCATTGCGTAATGGATTTTTGGACTCTTTTTAAACCAATCCTTTACTGCCACGTGGCAGGCGCAAGCAAAATCAGCACTAAAATTTTTTGAGACCAATCCGATGCTGTCACATGGTAGACGCAGGCAGAATCTGCACTAATTTTCTAAAAAAAAACAGGTGACTATTCTGCTTTATAATCTGTTCAAAAATGGGCAGAATAGTCACCAAAAGTGCATTTCGTGGTTGGGACTACACAACGTGAAAGCAATGCATTAATGCATTGGCAATGGCATTAATGGATAGTTTGTTGCTCTCTCCATGCCTATCTCCTCGTCCTGGATGCACCAGATACCGCGCTCATGCTCGTCGATCCTGCTTGTGCCTCGATCATCCTTCGTGTGCAGATTCCATCGCTCTTCGTGCCGTGGTCTAGTGAATCCAAAAATCGGTTGGTGCATTGGTCTTTTTTTTAACATGGAAGAATGGTTGTGAGCTGAAATTCAGGGGAAAAATGAAAAACTGAGATGCTGGAACTTGCATTTTGCTAGCATCGATTTCTCAGCACATCACTGGCGGATTGGTAGGTACAGACACGAGCACAAGAGTTCAGTTTATGCAATAGTTTGACAGAGATGTGTTCTTAGCTTGCGGTCTTTCTGATGTACCTGATCAAGCGCATCATATTGATCGTGCTGCCAGGACGGAAAGAGCTCTGTTCTGAAATTGCATTTGCAGTAAGCAACACACCTTGAATATGTTCCCTGACGAAGTGCAGCCAGCGAGTGTCCTGAGGGCAGCAAGATAGTAAACCTTTGCTCAGCTTGTAAGCTCTTAAGATGTATTATCACGCTGAGGAAAACATTTGAAGGACTGTAAGAGTGATGCCTGGTCTCCAATGAGATGAGCTGCAAGAAGAAGAAAAAGGTACTGAATAAGTAAATTGGAATGATTTTTTCCCTTGAGAAATGTTCATCCGCTTTCCTTGATTGTTTTGAAGCATTCAATTCAGAATATAGTTGGACTATGCCATTAGGCAGATCATAAACTGCTAAAGGCTAAAGAAATATTAGTTTCAGTGTTCAGGTCAGACTGCTGCAGGTGAGCTATATTTGTACAGCCTAAATTTGTTTGGATTCAGTCTACAGCCCATCTATTTTATGTTTACCCTACGTATCTCACCTTCTTAAGGCTACTTAGAACGATTGTAAGTACTGTTAATTGCCTGTGTCTCGGTCTCTGACAACATTATTATTAATTGGGCCAAAGGGTCCACATGTTGAATCCATATAATCATGCTTATCTAGGCTTAGATTAATTGGACTTTGTTGTCTTAACTTTTGTATTCCTAAAAGATCCATTCTAGAAGACGAGTTATCAGTTTGTGGTATTGTTCTTGAATCTTGAAATGCACTAATCAAAGATGACGCAGCCAGTGTTCTTGAATCCTAAAATTTTTCCAGCCTGCAGGCACTTGATATCGTTTCACCTTCTCCCTTATATTGACATTTACCGTAATAGGTTTGCAATCCCATATGGCCATCGTCTTTAGAAGTGGCTAACGTCTCCTCCATGGCTTTAAATTGAATACTTTTACCGTATCCTTCTGAACCCTCAATTCTGCTCCCGAGGCACATTGGTAGCCTCTCATCAAAACTGCGTGGACTATAGTATCGTGTTGTATTGACTCTAGTGTCCCAGCTGGCGGCGACTGCTGGCGCAGCAGCTTCGTATGAAGCTTTTCCAGTCTTGCTATCAAGAATATCAGATCCCTCGGTCATAACCAATGTTTCTGATGGCCCAAAGAAAGTAGATTTTTGAGAAAACGTTCCTACTGAAGGTATACTGCCATATAGATGATTATCTAGCTGAAAATGAATCTGATTGCTTGCAGAATATTTGGCACTTTCTTCAGCCAAAGCATCGCAAAAAGCTCTGTGAGTGATGCAACTATCCCTCCTGTCACAATATGATGGTCAGGAGTGGGTCTTGTTATGCGATACTGTCAAACTTTGACTCATCAATGCTATTAGTTTTGCTGCTAGTCTCGAAAATAAAACTAGCCAAAATATGAATGTCATGACCGAAAACAGATATATTGTATCGGAATTGCAAAACCTAGTCATCATTGTAAACTCTCCTCAGATATTCTCACTAATGTAGCGAGAGTGGTCTTTGCTAAAGCCTAAAATATATTCATGAGCTTGAGCTCTCATAGCTTTTGTCAACAAGTAAGCAGCTACACATCATGCACAATATTAGACTTTAGGGTATCATGCAAGTGTGATTGCTTAATTCATATTTGTTGTAAGTATATGTACATATTAATGTAGCAAGCATTGAAATAAAATATGAATAAACCTGAAGCAATGTAATAGATTTTGAGAAATTAAAAGAACGATGATGAAAATTACTTTGTTATGGTAACATGTTTCAACACTTAATTTCTTGTAACAGATAAGTGATGAGAAGACCAATGACATACCACATCATACAAATTTCAAATGGTATACTATTGGAAAGGCCTGCTACCAAGGATAATGAAATAGCTTAGTAACAAGACAAAACTATACTTCATGACAAATTTCTGCTCAGCATGCCTTTGAGTCAGCTATTGAGAATTTATTATCTTGTACGGACATCCTATAGGTGATATCATTAGAAAGACATATAAATTGTATCCTATGCATACCATATAGTTACTCTAGATAGAAAACTCATTAAAGTCAAAGTTACAGCAATAACTATTATAAGTGCTCTAAGTTCAGATTGCTATGAATCTGTAACTAGTATTCTAACAGCCAATGGAGTGTAGTCGTGGGAACGTTCGAGCAAACGTACCTGGAGAAGAGAATACCACAATCGCAGTGATACTCTCGGGTACAGTTAGGAATAAAGCCACAGCTGATCTAAAGCTAAGCTATGAAAGCATCACATAAGCAAGACTTAAGCTATGAAAGCATCACATAAGCAAGACTTAACCTTAGAAAGTAGGAAAGAGAGAGATTAAGGAGACTAAAGAGAGAGATCATATCATGAGCTGAATAACAAATGACACAGTTTCCCTACTTATAGCCAAGATGAAGCCCTAAAAGAAAGCTTCCGGTGGCTAGGGCCCAACTGGGAGGGAAAATAGTGTGCCCCCAAGAAGGCCCCCACTCTCCAGTAATATGTCCAAATGGCCTAATAATGAATAATAAGGCCAAAGGCCAACCATATAGTCTAAGTGTCACTAATGAATAAAAAAGGGCCCAAGGCCTGCTTATGCATAAAGTAAAGTAAATGTAAATGGACGCAGCGAATGTAATGAGTCGAGTCCATAACTCTCCCTGGCACAAAAGAAAAAGACCCAACTGCCGAAAAGAAATTGGATCAAGTAGCAGCAAGCCCTGGTGCATCAACAACTAGAGCAACATCTGATGTAGAGGAATCAACAAGTGCAGCAATAGCACGAGCCTGATCCGCAAGTGATGGTGTATGATGAAAGACATCAATAGGCTCCCATGTGGCCTCCTCAATAGGACGGCCATCCCACTGGACCAAAAACTGAATCTGCCGGCGGCGTCGACTATGGTATAGACGAACTTGTAATATAGCAGCAGGTAAAAATGGAAATAACTTTGGAGCAATAGGAAACTCAGCATCACAATGAGCGTCATCCTCAATAGCAGCACGTAATAAACTGACATGGAATACATCACAGGCGCGTGTGAAAGCAGGAAGCTGTAACCGATATGTAACTGGACTAAGAACCTCCAAAATGCGATAAGGCCCATAATAACGTGGTGCAAGCTTCTCAGTAGAAGCATGGTCTCATCATTCTTCTTGATAGTGCAAGTATCAACATTGAATTTTACATCAAGGCCATTATCAAGCAATTGGCCAACACTAATAAGATTCTTGGTAAGCTTAGGTACATAAAGAACTTTAGAGAGAGAAAGAACTTTAGAGGATGCAAGCTTCAAGAGAATGTTCCCTATGCCTTCAATAGGACATTCAAAATCATTTGCAGTGTATATTGATTTCTTGACTCCATCATAAGATGCAATAGAAGAGAAAGAGTCCTTGGAGCTACACATGTGTGAAGAGGATCCACTATCAATATACCATAGGCCGTCCTTCTTGAAAGGCGTAGATGAGAAACTAGAGACCATAAGAGATCCCTCTTCATCACTTGCAATAGTGTCTTCCTTCTCATTAGTAATGTTGGCTTGCTTGAGTTGATTCTTCTTCTTGAAGCAATTGGTGGCATAATGACCTTTCTTGCCACAATAAAAGCACTTGATCTTCTTCTTCTTGAGCTTGGATAATGAAGCATTAGAAGAATCATCTTCCTCCTCATCTTTGTCTTTGGATTTGACTTTGTCCTTGCTTGAGGATTGTTGATGTTGGTTCTTGCTCCTCCCTTTGTGCTTATCCTTGGCAAAGAGAGCTTTGCCATCATTATGAGTGAGAGAAAGCTTGTCCATCCTCAAGAGCTTGTACTCTTGTCTTGATTCTTCCAAAATTAGCACACTTTGGAGAGCCTCCAAACTTGGTAGCTCCTCCTTAATGTCATAGGATTGGACAAGGTTATCAAATTCACTTCTCAAGCCATTGAGAATGACTTGAACTAGCTTATTTTGATTGATGGAATCACCAATACAAGCAAGTTCTCTATGAATATCTTTTACTCTCAAGACATAACTAGATGCACTCTCATCACTCTTTTGGCTACTTTGAAAGATTTGATTCCTAAGAGTGAGAAGCCTAGAGGTATTCTTAGTCTCATAGATAGTCTTGAGACAATCCCAAGCTTCTTTGGCTGTTGTACAAGTACCTATCTCCCTCAATATCTCATTAGAGACATTCATCTTAATGTAGTGGAGAGCCATCCTAACTCTCTTTTTGTATTTTTGAACCTCTTGAAGAACTTGTGGTTCTTCTTCAAGGCCAAGAACTATGTGCATGACGTCTTGAAGGATCAAGATGGACTCCATCCTCATTTTCCAAATTGAATAGTTGTTGCTACACACTCTCAATAGGATCCAATAAGAGAGTACTATCTCCTCTTATGAAAGATCTTGCAACTATTTGTGAACTGATTCTCACTAGCTACACAAATCTCTGTTAAACAAGATCTATTTAACATCAAATGATGGAGTATAGGCAAAGTTAGGATCAAACACTCTTAGCACGTGTGAAGTACTCTAAGAAACCAAATTTGACTCAAATACAATGATATTGCATGAAACAAAATGGCTAACATCTCAAAATAGTGCCTAGATCACATATAGATGAGATTGGCAAGCATACAACTGTGATTTTGGATCAATGAAGCAATCTCTTGACCAAACCAAATGTGTCCACCCAGGTCTAGGTGCCCTACCTAACCCTCTTCAAAGGCTTATAACTTTTGATTGGATCAACCAAATAGAATGAAACTGATTGCATCAAAAACTAGACAAAAATATCTTCAAAACAAGCTATCAAGCAAGATAAATGGATCAAGCACGAGAGAGAACTTCCAAACTGAAATTGGATGTTCCTCACACATGTCTAAGCACCTGATTCCGTACAATACCAGGTCAGACCTAATCAATGTCCTTTTGATCTCTTTTGATCCAAGATTGAACAAGATATCTAGGAAAATGGGCCTTGACAACTTCTAGCTCAAGATTGATGAAATTTTTTCACTTAGATGGATCAAAATGCATGGTAACCTTAGGTAGGCTCTAATACCATGTTGAATTTCACACGTGTGGATTGTCCACTACATGTACTTGTGATCTCCTAAGGTGTGTAGATGCACCAAGATCAAGACTAGATTGAGATTCAAGATCTATCTTTGATTCTATGGCAAAAACACACTACTACATGCATTCAATCACTTCCAACTCTCACTCACACGTGTGGGAAGTATTCAAAAAATAATCTAAGTAAAAACAAGCTGCTCTCCTCGGGTAGAGAGAGAAAAAGCATCATGAGCTCTGGGTAGAGAGAGAAAGCTAGAAATCCAATAACTCACAAAATCCATGAACTCACCAAATCAATTAGATCCAAAATGAGGAGTACAATGATACTAGTAGATCCACGAGCTACCACTATGCTTAACTATGATTGGACCATACTTTGTCACTTCTTGATCCTATTGGACCATTGATCCATGCACCTCTTAATTCTATTGGACTATATTCAAGCACACCTCAATTTCCTATTGGACCTCACAAGGTTCCACCTCTAAATCCTATTCGACCTCTTGGAATTCATCAAACAAAAGCTTTACACTTGTCTACACTCTAATTGACACATGTTTAGTCTCTTATTCTATTTTGGCTCGATAGTGGCATTACAAGCTATGCCAAATTGATTCCTATCAACATCCTACACCTAGATGCTTGATGTAAAAAACATAAGACCCCTATATCTAACATAGATAATCTTTTTCAATTCTTCACACAACCATCTCTAGCAAGGATTTGGAGGAGCTACCAACGCTAGAGCACGCTAGATTGATTTCTACTCAAAAATCAACATTTTTGTATGTGTAGAATTGATCTTTTGTAGGTGAAAACTCAATATAGGACTATATACTTGATCAATTCCGATTTCACACTTGGCTTACTAGATTTAGATGATTTTTGGTGCATTAGGAAGGTCTCATTAGAGTCTACAAGAAGATATATCAAGTTTCTAGAAATTGCATGTAGAATTTGAGATATTCAATTTTTTGTGATTTCGTCAAAACCCTAATTGGATCTCTAGTTTGTGAGGTTACTAAACTTTATTTGAGTGCTTTTCAATCTTAGGAAGTGACAAGAGTCATTAGATTGAGGATAGATCATAGGTTGATCAAGATCTCACTATTCTATGTGTTGATTTTCTAGTTAGAAGTGCTAGAAGAGATTTGAGAGGTTCCATATCTTTGTGATTCCTTCTTGAGTTCATTTTTTGACATTCAAGAGAGTGATTTGTGCATTGGAATAGGTTGAAAGAAGAAGATCAAGTCATTGCAACATGGCTACAAGTGGTGGATTCATGCTGAAGAGCAATGATAGGCTTACCTCAATCAACTATTCTACTTGGAAGGTGAGGATGGAGTTCTTATTGGAGATGAATGAGTTGATGGAGATTGTTGCAGGTGTGGAGGAGAGGCCTTTCTTTTCATCTTTTTTACCAAGAATTATATGCTAAAGAACATATATAACATGATTGTCATTTCAAGGAAGATCGAAAAAATACATATTTTGTAATAAACTACCACCTTGCCTACAACACATAAAAGGATAAGATTCCTCACATATTGAACTATAAAAAGAGAGAAATAGGATTACATGTAAACTTGCGGGGTTTTTTCCTCCAACTCTAGCCGACACATAAGTGAAATCCATGCAAACTAGTGAGCGGTATCCTTATAGGTTAGAACGATCCATAGGAAATACAACTAGTGCTCGAACAACTCATTTCCCAATTGAAGCTCAATTAGCCAATGCTCATCCATCTTTTGACTACTCAAGTAGCACTCAAATGGTTGACTTAGGTGCTCAGGTAGCAGTTAGAATACACTTAGAATAGACACTCAAGGAATGAAAAACTTGGATAATTGCACTTGGAGCCCACTCATCGATTATGCTGTTTATATTTTGGCAGTAGGGCTCAAACTAGTCAACTACACTCAAAAAGAGGGAATACTTTGGGAATTTAGGACAATACTACACATAAGTGGGCAACAACCATGATGTATGTACTCACAAGTGTCAACTACATAGTGGATTCAGATATATGTATATATTCACAAGAAACTTTTGATTAGTTCCTACATAGGAAAAACGTGAGATTTTTTTTGTTTCACAAGATTTTTCCTAGTAAAAATGTGGATTTGTCCATTTTTAACTAGGAAGTTTTTTCCTAGTTTCAAAATGTGTCTCAATTTAATAACATTTTATTTTCTAGATACATTTTGAATTATAAAATAGTTTTCTTTGATATTATATATAATCCCACTCATAATTCTTAGCCTCCTTAACAATAAATGGTAACAAGCTTGTATTTTTTTCAACATCTTTAACATGGGTATTGAGTTTCAGTGCTTGCCGAAATTTTTTTGTTCAACTTAACACAAAACCTATAAAATGGAGAAGGCTAAAAAATATTTCTTTCAAGGAGGCTCAAACTTTCATACAAAGCTTAATAAGGCATTTATCCTTTTTCATTAGGATTTCAATTGATTCAGAATTTGTGTTTGTTTTTGAAAAAACCAGCAAAGTATAGGAATGGAGCCAACATGGTTTTCCAAAAATTTCTAAAGCCAGTTTTCTAACAAATTGAATACACATGAAGCAAGGATTATGCTAAGCTTTATCAACTCCATTAACATATCGGTTTGAAGTAATCCAATTACGTTCATCTATGTCATCTTTTAACTTGTTACCAGTTAGATATTGTCTATGTAGCCATTTGGTTTTCTTTAAAAAATTTGTAACAATAGATTTGCAAAGAAAAGCATGTTCAATTTGATAATTGTTTCATTATCAATAGTATGATATACAGTAACAAGTTAGCTAATTTCAACCATCCCTAATACAGTTTAGTGGCAACCTCATTTATATTTGATTGTTGAATTGGAATGCGATTAAGTCCTTTACTCCATAGAAACCACGTGCCCAAAACTCATAGAAACAAAATCTTTGAATATCATCTTTGTTTTTAAACAAGAAAAAAATACATCTTGATTGTCACTATAAAGCACAAAATCCTCAAGTTCAATCCCTATTTCATTGTTGAGTTTTTTGATTTCAATGCATTGTTTCGATGCTTGAAAGACGACTCTGTACTATGCTTTTGTATATAATAATGCCAACGACTTGCCCAAGTTATTGGTCCCCATGCCATAGAAAAAGATAGTTACCCCTACATGTTGTTTTGTGATGGTCTATATCTCATCCCAAATTCAAGCTTGCATCACATGCTATGTAAACCTCATCTCCAAAATCAACTATTCCATGACTAATGGTCCCTTTAATGTAATGTAGCACCCTTTTGTTCACTTTCCAATTTTCCAAACCGTAATGCCTTGTGCTCAGGTGTCCTTTGTATTTTGGGACCACCTTCAAGAGCATAATGTCCATCCAATTTTCTTTGTCCTTGGAATATGTCATTCTCTCTCCTCTCTCCGGTGGAATGCACGTTCTCTCTCCAGTGAAATGCTCGTTCTCTCTCCTCTCTCTGGTGGAATGTGCATGTGCTATGTGGCAGCCCGTCATTGGCTGTCCACATCCACATTCCACCACAAACGTAAAAAAATTTGCGACAAAAAAACCGGCCAAAAAATCGAAAAAAAAAAAAAAACTAAAACTGGTCCACGCGTACGGCCGTACCACACGGCCAAAAAAAAAAAAAAACCTTCGCACAATGGCATTACATAGGGGAAGGCCCGAAGCCCTCGGGCCTTCCTTGCTGGTCGGGGTCTGCCCTCGGGCAAGGGCCCTCCCATCAAGGAAGGCCCTCAGGCAGGGCCTTCCCCTCCCATTAAATTGATTAGGTATTGGCTAAAATTTCCCAGTCCCAAGGCAAATGTCCGCGGCCTAGAGCATAACATTGTGTATAGTGGCCAATCAAACTGCATTGATATTATGTAAACTTCTTCATTTCGTCCTCTTTGTTGCATGTGCTTCTTTCTTTGCTGAAAGTCATACCGACCTTCATCGGGATGCTAACTAAATACATGTCTTGCATATGAAAAATTCTCTCCATTGCAATTCCCTTCCCCCCTTGCTCTAAATCATCCCCTATCTCCTCAGTGCAATTTTTGAGGCATTAGCACTGAGATGATTCCATTGAGATGATTTTTGACATGGATCTTAGTTAGGGTTTAGAGAAGCATAATCCTTGCATGCGTGGGTTGATCGATCATCAACTAGCAATACGTAACAGATTCTATCCTTTATAATAATCTCTCCGTATTGTGCATCATGGTAATGATGTGTTCTTGTATCCGATCTCCCTTGCTTTGGTTGAATAAATCCAAGCAACTCTATTCTCGCAAAGTTTTGCAATCCTGAGGAGCTGAGAAGCTCAATCGCCATCCACTTCGAAGTAGTTTATTGTACATTTTCATGTTTCATATCTGAGATTACTGATTGGAGGAGTGAGGGCTAGAACAGGCCTGTGTTGATATGTGATTATAATTGTGTCCTAGCTTTTTGCTCAAAGAGCATAGCCACATGGCATGTTGTCGAGCATTGATATGCATGGGAATCAACAGCTCTGGTTTGATGCTCAACAAATAAGAAGTAACCACGTGGCATATGATAGAACATAAATATATGCATTAAGATGAAATGTTATGATTTGATATTCAATAAAATAGAAACTATACATGTTCATGCGACTTTCTCAATCACAAACCAATCAAAATCTCTCTCTCTCTCTCTCTCTCTCTCTCTCTCTCTCTCTCTCTCTCTCTCAGAGTATAGACATTGTAAAGTCGTTTGCTCGCGATCCATCGATCCATCTGCCTGAAGCTTTGATTTCATCTCTTTTGTGTTTGCTCATGATCAGTTTCTTTCTGCATACACTGCATGTAGTGTGTGTTATCATCGCATGAAATACACGTATTGCGCTTAAAAGAAGGAACAAAAAAAATCAGCATTCGAACGTATAAGAACCTGATTTGCAAAACAAGATTTTGGTACAAAAATCAATTTCCATGCTGAATCTATTCTCTACAGTTCTTGGAAAGAAGTATCAGTAAAGCAAAACGATCGTTAACATTTCTGAGAGAGCTGTCCAATTAGGAGTTCCACATTCAGTTGCTATATCAGCTATCAAATACCTTCCACGAGCAATTAAAGGTAAATTATTAGGATTGTCTGAAAGTACATTGGAGAATGTTTCAAGGAGTCGATGTAGCTAAAGCTTTCATTCCATCTTTTCGTTCATCCCTAGCTTCCATAGAATTTTGAAGAACAATGGAGTAATTGGCTAACAAAGAAAGGCTTATAGGCTGGAATCTTTCCTGTTTGGAACCCAGCAATGTGGCCATTCTCATCATTGTTTGCGTCTGTGCTCAGCCACATGAATTGCAATAGAGAATAGGAAAAGATACATTTCATACACATGCATATAAGAATGGGGTGATCTACCAGAAACGAGAGTCTTCACGATTAGCTAACAAATCTCTGATCATAGTCAGTGATTGTAGTAATAGTGAGCACAGTCTCCGGTACTAGGCAACCACTTTCTAACATATTATCCTTGGTTCTTGAAAAGGCAAATTAGCCTTTGACCTGCATTGCAACCTGCAAAACAGATGCGCTCGATGCCGTGTGCTTTGATGATTGCGAAGGTGGTGGTGGCAAGACTTCGAAGGCATTGTAGTTATGCACCCAAGAATCTTGTTATGCAACTATCCAGTGGCCCCAAGCTCAGGCATTAGAGGTGAGGCTCGGTCGGGGACCTGTATCCACAAGAAAAATATGACATGTTTCTAGATAGGAAAAAAAGAGATCTTTCCTAGTTGCATATGAATGCAAGTACGAAAGTAAAAACTAGAAAAGCAACATTTTAGATTCCTAGACAGGAAATATTTTTCCAATATAAGAAACACAAACCACAAAATCACACTTTCCTATATAGTTAACTTAATAGGAAAATATGACATGTTTCTAGATAGGAAAAAAACAGATCTTATGCAACTAGGAAAGTGAAAACTAGGAAAATTGCAACGGTTTCCTACTTTGACAATCTTGGAAAAGCAATGTCTAGATTCCTAGACAAGAATTTTTTTTCCTACATAAGAAACAAGAAACCAGAAAATCAGACTTTCCTATAGAAAACTTAATAGGAAATATTTATCCTATATAGAAAACACAAAGCACAAAGCCTCACACATTTTTCTAGATAGGAAAATTGTATCCTATGTATAAAAAATATCAAAGATACAAAACAAATATATATAATTAGAGAACCAAGATTCAACCTCTATTGAATGCTAAAATCCAACTTGTGCTTAAAAAAATAGCTACATTTTAAACTGAAACCAACACAACTATGTCATTACAACCTTTTAGAAAGCATTCAATATAAATACATTGTATTGCAAAAAATATGTCCGATTAAATTGAACATCTCTAAACAAAAGCCCTTTGTTAAAGTCAACTCTCTATCGCACACTATTTCTGATCAATGTCAAATTCGTCTTGCAAAACATGTCTTTACGAAAAAAATTCGTAAAAACAAAGAATGCCTACTCACATACATGGACGTCTTTTAACAGTAGCTCTCCAAGTATGTGTTTCTGCAACATGACCTTTTTTTCTCTTAGAAAATAATTCACAATACTTAATCTCACGTCAGTTGAGCTACGATTGCCCATATGGGTACTACAAACTAGATTGCTTGGCAACTTAATTGATGAATAGTAGTTGTCAAGATTTTTATAAAGCTCATTTATCTTCTTGACATTAAAAAACTTCATCAAAACAATCTCTTGATCTTGTTCACATATTTCTGGCTCGCGCACCTACAAAACAATCACATTGAGTTTAATTGTCGAAACACAATATTGATTATGATACTCAAAAGAGAAACTTGTTAAACATTTTAATATTTCATACCATTGGCTGATTACTTGAATTTTTTTTTTTAGAGCCATAATCAAGCTCATGGAAGGCCTGTTATCCAAAAACAAACGACGTAATTTCAAATCAAATTGAAACACACATACGAAACGGTCCATTTGATAAATACACGTACTCTACAAGACTTTAATTTGAAATTTTTAAAAAACTGCAAGCATCACACATGTTTAATAACCTGAGCATTATAGTAAATCACATGTCATGACTTTGATGAATGAAAAAATCATTTTTGAAAGAAAGCATGTAAATTAGAATCTATAAACATGTAGAAGAAAAAAAAATTGAAGATGCACCTAGAACTTAAAAATACCTTGACTTTTTTGGATTACACCACCAATGTTCCAACTTAAGTTTTTTCGGTTTACATTTGTAAACCCATGGTCTTTCCAGCCATAAATATAAATAGTTGGCATAATGTCCTGCCAATCTTACTGATAAACTGCTATTAAATCATGACCATGAATGAAACATTCTTAAACTGACACACGCATCAGTATAGGATTCGAATGAACCCGGAATTATAGGCCATCTGAAAAGCAAATTCTTAGACTCATTGGTAGATGCTCTTAACTCTAACTCTTGATGCACTATAGGAAATTCAGGAAGAGGAATGTATAGAACATAATTATCGAAATGTTCATAACAGTTTCTATCGACAAATATTTCTTGTCCGTACACCGGGGTGATAGGAAAACTGCTTTGACTTGTTATTAATTTTTTGTTTTTTTCTTCTTGCAAATTTTCTTCTTCTTTTTGATTATATTTTTTAAGATCTATAGAAAATGAGACACATTTTTGTCTCAACATAAATATTTCTTCAGTTTGTTGAAAATTGATCAAATTAGTAGTCCTCAATTTTTCTTTATATGGATGATTGGGTTTTCATTTCTAATTCTAATGACTTATATGCTCTTTTTCCTTTATCACATTCTAGGGTAAGACTATTGATTTCATTATCTTTTCGTATTATAATATTTTTAATTTTTATTCTTTAGCTCTTGAATATCATTTCTTCTTACTTTTCTATCACTTAGCAAAAATTCTATCTTCTTTTCCTTCCTCATATCTTGAGGATTTTCTTTAAGAGGAATAGTAGTACGATTTTCATCATCTGTAATTGGTATTATTTCTGGTTCTCTATTCATTGGAATAGGTTGTTTTGGTATAGATGTATCTTGAATATTATCAACCTTTTCTATTCCATTTGAATTCATTGGATGGTTATTTACATCACAAGGCAATACCTAGTTTCAAGATCCATCTCTTGATCTTGAATAGAAGCAAAACTTATTCCCATAGGCGAACGATACTCATGGTCATTATTCCTGGAATCCATTAGATGCCCTAAAAGATGTAGTATCGGTTCCCAATCCTGAATAAGAAAAAAAAAAATCAAAACACACAACAACCGAAATTACTATATTAGTTTGAATAAAATTCTGACATAAAAAAAAATGTTCTCAACAACAAATAAAATACCTGTAAATCTCACTGAAACCTATATAATGTGATATCATCTTTTGTAGTATTTTTTTAATCTCATATCATTTATTCTAACAGGTAATTTTCCTCCTTGTAGGTTTCCAATCCGACTGTTCCATTAGGATAAACATCCAAAACCTTAAATGGTCCTAACCATCTCATTCTCAACGTACCAAGATGTTTTTGATATTTACTATCGTATAACAGTACATAATCATTTTCTTCGAAGACTCTTTTTTTAATATGTCTATCATGCCATGCTTTTCTTCTATTTTGAACCACTTCTTGGGTAAAAAGTGCTCTAGTTCTTTGTTCCTCTAATTGGTTAAGTCGATTAAGCCTTTCTTGTAATGAATCTACTTCTCCCAATCTTTCTTCTATGGCTACTCTTAAACTCGGAACTTGATATTCTAATGACACTACTGCTTCTAATTCATATACTAGATTAAAAGGAGTATGTTGAGTAGTAACCTTATAAGCTATTCTATATGACCATAATGCAATATTCAATTTTTATCCCAATCTGTACGATGTTTTTCACAAACTTTCATGAGTATCTTGCATATAGTTTTATTTGTGGCTTCAGCTTGTCCATTTCCTCTAGGGTAGTAGGGTGAAGATTTTCTATGCACAATCATGTAGTCTCTAGTCAATACTTCTATAGTATCATTTAGGAAGTGTTTTTCCCTGTCGCTAATAAGTTCAATAAGACATCCAAATCTGCATATTATATTTTCATACAGAAATTGAGCAACTACTTTTTGGGTATTATTTGTAAAAGCTCTAGCCACCATCCATTTTGTAGCATAATCTGTAGCAGCTAAGATATAGCGACATTGTGTTGCTTTTGTTGCTAGACTTATTGGTCCAACAAAATCGAAACCCCATTTCTCGAAAGGCGCTAATGGTAGAAAAGGATTTAAAGGCATGGCAAATAAATCATTAGGTTTCCCGACTCTTTGGCATGCGTCACATGACTTAACGTATTCTTGAGAATCTTTATGAAGAGTATGCCACCACAGACCTGCTTGTAAAATTTTTCTAGAAGTTGTATCTCCATTGAAATGTCCTCCTGACACTCCTTCATGGGCTTCTCTAAGTATTGTAGGTATTTCATGAGGTAGTACACACCTTCTTAATATTTTATCAGAACCCATTTTATATAGTTGTCCTCCCCTATAAGAGTAAATCTTGCTGATTGGTTTACTATTCGTCTTTTTTCTTTAAGGGGTACTCCCGATGGAAAATAACCTAGTGATAGGAATTCAGAGATTTCAAAGTACCACAAAGGAACTGCATCTGGTGTTTCATCACAAATGCCCACAAGTGCATCTTCTTCCTCTTTCTTTGTTTCGTCAGTAATCCTAGATAAATGATCAGCTAGCAAATGAACCCTTCCTGGTTGAAGGATTATCTTAAATATATATTCTTGTAGTAAGAGTAGCCATCTAGCCAATCTCCCTGTCACATTAGGTTTATTAACTAGATATAATAATGCATGATGATCCACATAAAATACAAAGGGATTAGCCAAAAAATAATGTCTAAATTTTTGAACTGCAAATATCATTGCTAATCCTTCCCTTTCAGTAGTACTATAATTCATTTCATCTTGTATTAGTTGTTTGCTGGCATAATAAATAGGATGATCTATTTTATTCACATCAGCTTGAGCTAACATAACTCCTACTGCATATCCTGAAGCATCAGTATGTACGTGGAACTCCTTGTCCCAGTCTGGGGCGATTAATATAGGTGCTTCAATAAGTTTTTGCTTCAAAAGATCAAATCCTTTTTGACACTCAACCTTCCAAACAAAATCTGCATCTTTTTTTAGAAGCTTAGTGAGTAGAAGTGCTAATATAGGATATTTTTCTATGAAACGTCTGTAATAACCACAGTGTCTAACAAATCCTCTTACTTGACTGATATTCTTTGGTGGAGGTAATTCAGCTATAGCTTTTACTTTTTGTGGTTCAATCATAATCCCATTTCTAGAAACTATATGACCTAGTAAGATTCCATGTTTTACTCCAAAAACACATTTTTCAGGATTTAGAGCTATAACATATGTTCTACATTTCTCAAAACATTTTCTAAGTGGAATCACATGGGGTTCATTACCACTAAATACACTAAAATCATCTAAGAAAATTTCCATGAAATCTCTTAGATATTCTTTAAAGGCTTGTGTAACCACCCTTTGAAACGTAGCTGGAGCATTACATAATCCAAAAGGCATGACTTTATAAGCATATACCCCCCAATCAGTAGTAAAAGCAGTCTTTGGCTGATCTTTTTCTTGTATTGATACTTGATTATAGCCACTAAAACCGTCCATGAAAGAGTACTATTGGTGTCCACCAACTGCATCTAACACACTATCAATAAATGGTAGTGGAAAATAATCTTTCTTTGTGGATGCATTAATTTTTCTATAGTCAACACATATCCTTAATTTACCATTCTTCTTGGGTACAATGACTATAGGGGATACCCACTCACTAGTGGGTACTTCATATATGAAACCCACATCTAATAGCTTTTGTATTTCTTCTTTACTAATAATGAATATTTTGGATTAAGCCTGTAAGGTCTTTGCCTTATCGGTTGTGTGTCGGGTTGTAATTCTATTTTATGTGTACATATGCTTGGGGGTATTCCTTTTAAATCTTTATAATTCCAAGCAAATATGTCACTGTATTCCCGTAATAAATCTTGTACTGAATTCTATCATTGTAGGACAATTGAGCACCAATGGAGACAAATTTTTCCTCCCCTTCTTTTCCTAAATTAACTTTAATAGTAGCTGGAGCTCGGGAGTATTGTCCTTATAGAGAATCCATAGGATTTTGAATATAACTTCCAATATGGGCAGGTCTTGTAGCTATCTCTACATCCTCTACTGCATACTTTTGAAAGAAAGGTGGATATTGAGATATTTCTCTTTCTAGATGTTGATCATTTCTCTGTTTAACTCTTCTTTCCTTATCTTCAATATCTAGTTCATTACACATCACCATATTACATTGTACATCAATAGTGTAATTTGTACTAGATATTAGCCAATCAATTAATTCCATATCACTCTCTATTTCCTCGCATACTCCTTTATCAATTTTTAATGATGAATTTAATACGTGTGGATCAATTTCTATGGGTGCTTCTTTCCTTTATTGCTTTGTTTTGATTAACTTTTGTTTTTCATAATATAAATCCAACTTGAGGATCACTAGTTTGGTAATCACTAGTAGTTATAGATGAAGTCCAGTTTGTCGTGTCATTTTCATTTTCAGAGAAAATATCAGATTCTAGCCCAGATCTTCCAATTAAGCTAGAACTAGTGGTCATTTTTACTTTAACAGTTTTCCCTATTTTTGTCCGTATTATCAAAGTATCTTTATCCCAGTCATGAGATACTTTAGCTTGTTTCAACCATGGCCTTCCTAGGAGAAGTGGATATGGAGTATTGATAGAATGCATTTTAATAACCACATAATCTACTTCATACTTCTTCTTGCTATACAAGTTTCAACTTTTCTTGCAATACCTAGAGGTTTTACCTTTCTGTGATCTGCCATTCTTATAATAAAAGGTGCATTTTCCAGATTGTCCTATCCCAACTTTCATTTGAATTTCCTCTGACATAATATCTACTCCAGATCCTCCATCTATGAAAACTCTCTTAATATAATAATTGTTCACATCAGCATCTATCATAGGATTAAGGGGATCTGTAGTAATATTATGAGAATGGATTTCATAAGGAATTTTCTTTGTGAGAGATTTAAAGAGCTTTTTTGCATTTTGGTGATATTTGTATTAACCGTGCAAAAGATATGTTGGGTATCATAGAGCCTAGATCTTAATTATATCATAGTATTCCACTCCTTTTGATATACCTAGTATCTTTTTTACCCTTGTTTCTTGAGTGATTTATTATTGGATTTGGTGGCTTTTGAAATGCCATGAAGGGAGATTCTCTTTCCATCTCATTCATTGCTTCCTCATGAACTTCTCTATCTGCATCTCTGCTAGGATATATGCTTCATATATAAGTGGCTTATCTACATTCTTCTTATGTTCTATCATCGGTAATCTCATGGTCTCATTTATCATAGGAGATATAGGATTAGCAATAGCTTGTGCTCTAGTAATAGCTCCAACCATAATGTCATTCTCCTGAAGATTGGAAATAGCTTCTACTTGAATTAAGTTGGTACTAGAAGCTTCCAATTTTCCCCTTTTGTTTTACATTTTTTGGACAATTTTTTTGGAAATGTTCTCCACCACATTTTTACATATATATTTAAAATCTGCTTTCTTAGGGTTT
>CM055103.1:39820032-39927322 GCA_029204225.1 Diphasiastrum complanatum
GGTGGGGTCGACACAGAACAGTATGAACAGTATGTACAGGTATGGAGGTAGAAATGGGAGAGGTGAGAGATCAGATGATCAGATCTGTTTTGTATAATCTGTATTAATATAGATAAGGCATATGTGATCCGATCCATCCATCGCTTATCTTACTTTTGTATCATACTAATAATTCTTGATCGGGTGGCAGCTGGAGCCTGGAGGCATGAGTTATGGATCAGTCTGCATGAGGAATTGAGTTCAGTTTTCTTCTCTCATTATAGCTGCAGATTAGTCCTTTGTACGAGGGGAGAGATCAGATGATCAGATCTGTTTTGTATTATTTGTATTGATATAGATAAGGCATATGTGATCGGATCCATCCATCGCTTATCTTAGTTTTGTATACTAGTAATTCTTGATCGTCCAAAATGGTGGCAGCTGGAGCCTGGAGCCATGAGTTATGGATCAGTCTACAAGAGGAATTGAGTTCAATTTTCTTCTCTCATTATAGCTGCAGATTAGTCCTTTGTATTGGCTTGATTTAGATAACTTATATTGTTTCCTTCTTTTCAAATCTGGATTCTGGATCAACCAAAATGGAGCAAGCATTGCAAAGAGCATCAGTCTAGTTTTGCGTGATTTATGTGTTGTGAGGGAGAAGCAAGAGAAAGATGTATTGCTTGTAGCGGCGATATTTTGGCTGATCTAAACAATTACTGAGAATATCAAGCTGGAAGAAGCTGATTGTATCGGCGTTTGTGTATATTTGCTCGGCGTTTGTGTCTATTTGCTCCGCGTTTGTATGTATTTGCAACTCGGCGTTTGTGTGAAATGAAGTGTGAGTTATAAGTATAGTTAGTCTTTGCCAGTGAGAGTGAGCATGGCAGTGACATCCAGGTCTGAAAAAGCAAACACTCCCAAGCGTTCGTCACGTGGTAGCTTCACCATGAGACGCACCAATGACTGGTACCAAAATTTTTCTGTTCGCATGACTTCTCGCATACACGTTCAGAATATAAGTTGTTTTATCTTTCAACCAATAGTGGCAACTGTCTTAGCTGCAAAAATAAGATCTCCTGTTATTTGTCAATTATTGAGTCAAGCTAGAGTTGCTGGATTGGATTATATTGTTATTCTTCCCTAGCGCACGAGTTTGTCAAGAAATCTTCTCGGAACACCGATATTTAGTGAGAATATACGCTAAGGAAGACTTTTTTTTTTCAAAGAATTCGTTCAGAGACGCTCTTCCTGCAGTAGGCAGAAGATACTTTTTCACTCTTTAGAAACATTTTTATCTATCTTTTCTTGTCGTCTCTAGTGTTCAGGTAATATCCAGCTATTTCTTTGATGGTTGATGGTTAACGCGATGTTTCCTTTATCTAGTATACAGTTCTGTTTTTAGTTTTGCAGACCAGCTCTATTATTCCAGTTCAATTAGATGATAGATTCTTAATGGGCAGCTCCCGAATAAAACTTGATAAACTTCTACATCTCCATTTCTCTTCCGATCAGAATAAAGAACATATGCCTTACCAATTTCAGGAGCTGCAGATCTCTTAGAGCGTTATCAAAAGTGAGATTGTTAATAGCTAGTGCAAAATAGCTGTGTGAAAAGGTTGAGAGTACCTGAAACTTGCTGATAAGCAAAGAAGTTGATCCTCTTAACCTTCTCATAAGGGGACAGGCTCATCATAAAGCACAAACAAAATCTGGAAGGTTGGTGGCTGCCAATGAAAGCTGCTGCTATTTGTTCGGCTAGATCAGGGATGCTTTCTGCATGAATAGGAAGAGATCTATTGATGTACAGTGGTGTCAAATAGACCTGAAAACAAGACGTGCACTCACAAATCCATATTCAAGCATTCACAAGCAATCTCAGTAAGCGTCAAGAAATCCAATGAAGGTTCCAAGAAATTCTATCAATGACATCAATGTGAGGTTTTTCAAGAAGAGACTAAACTCGGCCAAAGGAGAACATGAATAACGGGTGATATTTCTGGGTGAATATTAGCATAGCGTATGATAGTCTTATGTACAATCGATGAATAATTGAACAAGAAATCTTGCTAGACATTAAAAAAAATCGACAGCATGTTCGAAACAGAAGAACAGAGCCTCAGAACCTCATGTAAGCATATAGAGTGAAAATCTTGTTTGGCTGTGCTTGTTATAAACAGTATCATCAGTCTCCTTCTAAACGATAGATTCAAGAAACATTCAGCTAGTATATCATTCTAGCAATAAACAAGAGCTGTCGAATGCTCCCTTAGCTGGTGCAAAGCAGCCATGTTTGTACTCTTGATATCTTCCTTGTCGAAAACTCTGTATTATGGATGACATTTTGTTTCATCTGTTTGATTCAAGCTAATCTGTTTCTCTCCATTTTTTCTCTACGAGTAATATGTTCTCGTGCCGTTAATATGTTTTGGTGTGTGCGCACATGATTCATTCCTGTGAATCGCTACAAAACATAGGCTTCACAGTTTTGATTTATCTGGGCTGCCCACTTTCGTGGGTTTTCCTGATGTTGCGTATTTTGGACTAGATGAGCTTTCATACACACATAGCATAGATTTCGATGTACGAACATTCGCATGTTGAAAATCATGCTGCTTTATCTGGAAACTTGTTGTGAAAAATTGCATTGATCTTTTGCAGGGTGGTAGCAACGGATGTTCCAACTGATGTCGTCGTCTATGCTTCCGGTACAAGCTTTTCCCTGCACAAGGTGTGTAAATCTTTAGCCATCGAACTTGTAACAGCTTCTTGGGTTAGGTGCTCTTCTTATACTCCATCTGCGCATTTACAACATACTCCTTCAAATGCTTCTTTATCTTCGGGTTCACACCTAGAAAAATTGTTTTCTAACCAGTCATGCTACTGTGCCATCGCTTAGTGCTCTATACTCAAGGTTGTGAGTGTGAATAAGTTTCCTATTTCTGATTCCAGCAAAAAAATTTAAGGTGGTTTTATGCATTAGGCATATGAAGGAGTTGGTCATCTAGAAACTAGACATTTACTAAGAGACAAGCATTAAGACTTGCTTAACTAGTTAAGGCATGACTAGAACTACCGATTGATTTTAAGTAGCCAGATTAAGCTATACAGTGCTTGTAGGAACCTGAGGAACTTTTGTTTTCTATGTAATAGCTTTTGCTGTTGCAACCTTTTACTTGCCTTTTCTTAGTTTGAAACTGGTCTTGTGTCAGTAAAATTCTGGGCTATTTGTGCATATATGGCTCATATAACATGTAGGTAGTCAATGTTATAAGTCACTACAATGGTTGAGTTTTCCAAGCGGCGTTTTATTTTGATAGTCTTCTCACAAAAGGGATGTGAGTGGCATGAAATGCTATCAGCACTTTGTGTGCCTTGTTGTTATGCCTGGAGCAACTGCACTGGAGCACCATCATTTATAAAAAGTCATGAGAACCTATGATGGTGGATGTAGATGATAGTAGGTGGAAATGGATGAGCTCTTTTGCAGATTGTGAGGCGAGCTACAGAAAGATAAACTCTTATCATATTTTTTGGTTCACCAGAAAGACAATGTGAATTGAGAACATCCAAATGTCATTGAGTTTAAATCAATTTCAACAGAATCCCAAAAAAATTGAATTGAGCAGTGTTTTCGAAGAAAGAAAAAAGTTGCTAAATAATTTTGGAAAAGAAGATGCTTTTTTAACCTTATGGGAATCCGGATGTCAGTTAATGTTAAAGGCTTAAATCCTGCTGATAATGCTAAAGAGATACAGATGGAAGATGGGTAAATACCCTAAACCTGTGGAAATTTTAATCATTTGTAAATCACATGTGGCCCATAGTTACACAGAGTTTCAGCAGTATCGATTCCAAGAGGTTCAATTCTGATTCTTTGTGACATTTTTTTTTGTTAAAGCTGTATTTATAATATACAAAGCAATTATTTGATGGGCAAGGCTGAAGACATCATCCAGATTTTTATGATGGGAGCCAGCATTCTATGTTTTGTAACTAGCCCTTTCTAGCAACCACCATAAGGAAGTAATTGTGTATGTTTTGTGCGTTATTGGTTATATCTGCTGGATCAGCAATGACAGATTTCTCCAATGTCATTATGACCTTTGTTTCATTGGTTTCTTCTGAAAAAACGAACCCAACTGAGGCCCTAACGACAACATATATTTTCGATTCAGGAGTTCACGTTTGAAATTGTCTATGAATCTTATTATCATCTCTTGGTTGTGTTTGAAGTTTCCTCTTGTTGCAAGGAGTGGACTCATAAGGAAGCTGGTGGCTGAGGCAAGAGATTCAGAGCTGTCTCAATTAGACTTTCCTGAAATTCCTGGTGGTGCTGAAGCTTTTGAATTGGCTACCAAGTTTTGTTATGGCATCAACATTGAGATCACAATCTCTAATGTAGCTATGCTGAGATGTGTGGCTGAATACCTTGAAATGACTGATGTTTACACAGAAAAGAATCTTGTAACACGTGCAGAAACATTCCTAAGTGAAGTTGGAACTCAGAGCCTGACGAGTGCAGTAGTTGTGTTACATACATGTGAGGATTTGCTTCCAATGGCTGAAGAGCTCAAAATTGTTAGCAGATGTATTGATGCTGCAGCATCCAAGGCACTACTTGATCAGGTAACTCCAAAGTTATCTCGTTCTGAGTTTAGTAACTCCGGCCGCATAAATGGCAAAGTGAACTTTAGCATCCAACCAAAGGGTGGAGGCCCTCTCATCACTTCATGGGCTGAAGAACTATCTATCCTTCGTTTGGATTTCTATCAGAGAGTCTTAGCGGCCATGAGGTCTCGAGGTGTGCGTCCTGAAAGTATATGGGAGACTCTCGTGCATTATGCTCAGTGTTCTATAAAAGGGTTGAATATAAAACAGATATCAGGTTTGGATTCAACTATGCAGGCTAAGATTCATGATAGCTCAACACCTTTGGAACATGAACAGAGAATATTAGTGGAGACTCTAGTAAGCTTGCTGCCTTCTGACCGAAATCCTTCTTCTTGTAGTTTCTTATTTAGTCTACTCCGCACAGCCATAATTCTCGATACGACAGTTGCGTGTAGGCTTGACCTTGAGAGAAGAATCAGTATGCAGTTGGAACAGGCAACGTTGGATGACATTCTCGTTCCATCTTTCTCATACAACGGTGACACTGTATTCGATGTTGATCTGATGCATCGGTTGGTTGTAAGTTTCCTTCAACAGCAAGAGAATGAAGAATTTCATAATGCACAAGGTGTCTATGATTCTGATGACTTAAGTTCTCCGTCTCAGTCTGCCATATTAAAGGTTGGAAGATTGTTAGACAGTTACCTTGCAGAAATTGCACCAGATGCCAACTTAAAGCTGAATAAGTTTGTTGACCTCGCTGAAGTGCTGCCTGAATATTCAAGGACAGTTGATGATGGACTTTACAGAGCAATTGACATCTATTTGAAAGTAATCTACAGACTTAAACACATCTACTCTTTTGCCAAGTGTCTATCAGTGTTATTAAGATAGATGATATCTTTCCAGTTTGTTTTCAAAGTATTCTGTGATGACCAGTAAATATCTTCTAGTGCGTGAAAACTGTATCTTAACCAAAACGAATGTAATGCTGCCTTTCTGTAGGCCCACCCATCACTTAATGACGTGGATCGTAAAAAGCTTTGCAAATTGATGGACCCACAGAAATTGTCACAAGAAGCTTGTGCGCATGCAGCACAAAATGAGCGATTGCATGTCCAATTCATGGTTCAAGTGCTTTATTTTGAGCAGCTAAGGTTGCGCACAGCTTTGGCAAATTCTTTTGGTGAAGGAGAGCAGCTTGGGAAGTTCTCAAGTAGAATAAACAGTGGGCAAGTCAGTGCAGCAGACTCACCACGTGACAGTTATGCATTTTTACGTCGGGAAAACAGGGAGCTCAAACTTGAGTTAGCAAGAATGAGAACAAGACTTTCAGATCTAGAAAAAGACCATGTGCGCATGAAGCAAGACATTGAGAAGCCACCCTCAGTTGCCAATAACAAGATCTTCCAGGCAGTGTCGAAAAAGCTTGGAAAATTGAATCCTTTTGTCCGCAACAGTTCAAAAGAACCGAAAAATATCAGCACGCCTGATTTGACAAATTCAAGACGACGTCGCCATTCCATGTCCTAATCTCAGCCAGCGACCATGCTATCTAGGCATGATGTACACGTGTAAATTTATCCTTCTTTCATTCTTTTGCATAATTTATAACTAGTAGTACGTGCTATATAGAGTACTCTTCTAATCATGTGAATTATAAACCTCCATGATATTGCTTGCCAAGATCCAACAAAAAGAAAATTTCTCCTTCAATTGATAAGTTTTACCAGAAAGATGAGTCTAATTCATAGATGGCATGTGGCTGATAGTGTTTCTGGTTCTTATTTAGCATTTTTGAAATTGTTGGGATGCTCAAGTTCAGAATTTAGGATGAATGCATCACCTACATTTGGTTGCTGATATTCAGGGCTATTATACTTGTTAGCATAGAAAAGCATCAGTGATAGCTAATGCTCTGACAAAGATGGAAAATTAAAATAAACCCATCAACATACTGAATCAGTTACAACTCTAAATGGCGGCTCATGGAAAACTTTAACAGATCATTATGACAATATCAGGGTGAGTGCCAAAAAGCTACTCTTTCTAAGTTGTCCCAGAAAATCTACAGCAATCTTCAGAACCTTACAAGGACATACAAAGATCAATGCAATGGTATACATGTTAAAACGTTCTCCACAATGATGCCCTATGTGAGACCTATTATATCATCAAGAAAAAATTTGTGCATTGGTTTTGGTTTACATGTCAAGAATTTTACATGACGCAAATGCATACCAATAACAACTTCACAATTTTCACATTGGGAATATCCCCTTGTTTGGTATTGTATAGCTTTCTCTGATAGCACGCAGCCTACTGCTGTCAAGAGCCCTCCTTTGCTACAAAGTCAAAAATTGGGTACTCCAGTTTCCTTGGATAGTGATAGGAGGGAACCTCACCCATGTGTAAAGTGGGTATTCCAATTTCGTTATACGGTAATAAGCCAAAAAGATGGGAATGGATATTCACCCGAATATTCCTTAGAATAAGAGCAAAAATTGCAGGCTTCTTTTTGGCAGTTTGAATATGTAATATTGCTATAAACTGCTATTGTATTAACTCTAGTTGTTATAAGCTACAATTTTGGACGCTATTGAAGCAAGGGGAGGTTGAGGGGATCTTAGATACTATTTGTACACCTCGAAAACCAAGATTAAATTTTTAAGCTTTTTACCTGTTTTAAAGCTGACAAAGGTCAATATCATCATCACACAAGCAAGACAATGTAAGAAATTCTACACAATGTAAAGACCAATCTCCTCCTCCAATATCTTCACCAAAATGAGGTATGTACATCAACTACTAAAATGTTAAAATATTCAGCTACTTAAAACTATGTTAGGCCATTTGGAAGGTTCTAGAAGTTGGGTTAAGCCTGAATCTCCACCATCCATCAAATCAATGGTCTGAATTGACTAGCTTAACAATGACCACAGTCTTATTAAATATGTACATAAAACAATATAATAAAGTCATTTGGATCAACTTGGCCCCCTCCACATAATCTTCACAAATGTGGACTCCACTTTGACCCTTGGTCAAACTATTTTCAAGTTTTCATGTCTAGGCCTCGAGTTGATATTTGAGATAAGACTTCTTTGCTGAAGATCCAAGATAAGACTTCTTTGATGAAGTGAAGATCCTTCAAAAACTTTTAAAAACTAGCACTTAGTAGATTGCATGCTTCCATTTGGCCCTTATTATCTCACTCCAAGTGAGTACATCACAAAAAACATGAGCACCCTCAAAAATTAAGTAGCAACAATGATCGATCTTACAAAACACAAACCCAAGAGTAAGTAGGTGATGAAATCGTCTTACTTGTGCTCTTCTCCTATGATCTGAACCTGGAGCATGTGTTAGATCCATTGATGATCCTCCAAGAATCATGCCAAGCACTCTAGTTGTCAATTTTTGCCACAAAACTCCTCTTTCCAAGCATTAGTGCCTCACACTAGAATTTTGCATGATTTAAGCACCAAAACCAAAGATAATATTCTAATTTTTCCACATCCTTTATCATGAAAAAGAACATGATTATTTATCTCGGAATATTTAACTAAGATCAAACAAGATTCTATCATTTCATTATGTACAGTGAAAGCAATGTCATCACCATGAAGCAAACATTAGATAAAATAATATCTATCAAACATCAAGTATAAAAGATGATGATGAGTGTACAACCAGGTCTTTGAAACCTCCATGAGTCCATCCAAACCTATATAATGATGAAAAATCATAGTTATCATGTACTTGAACTTGACCTTGGTAGATAACCAAAAACTTATACCTTCCTTTTTTTATTTCCAAGCTCCAACTCCATCTTCGTCAAGCAAACATGAACTTGTTTCTAGCAAGCTTTGAATTTAAAATCCTCTTCCAATGCATGGTATTGCTTCATGCTCAAAATCACTAGTACCAAAAGAAGTGCCAAACACCAGAAAACTTCACTCGGATTTTGCATAAAATGACTAAGCTCATAGACACAATGATTAGGATAAGCCAAATGAGACTTTCAAAATGATTTTTATAAAGAATAGTGTCCTTCAAGTATGATTTACTATCTTCTATAATAAGTTACAAATAATCTCCATAGATAGATCAAAGCAACTATCTTTTTTGAACTTTTCTAAGGATAAATGTTACATACTTTTCTTTGTCATCAAAAACAAAAGTAGCATGCTAATTTTTACAGGTCTTTGTTTCTAAAATATCATGAATGTAAGACGATGTTTTCTACCTCAAGTCCAAAAACCAATGGAGAAATCGCATGATCATCATCATGCATAAAATAGAGACAATGCTCAATCCACATGAACATGAGAGTAGATGAGATCCCAAAAGTAGATAGATCACCAAAATGACTTGCATACCACCTCTTGAATGTTAGCTTGAGCCTTTCGAAGCCTTTGTTGATCAGGTCCTTGCATTGTTGGTCACCACCAAGGTCCATGATAAGATCGTCCTCTTCTTGTGTCAACACCAAGATCCACCAAACACTTAGCTAGAGTAGAATACTCAAAAATAGAAGCCACCACACAAAGGTTAGTAGAAAAAAATTATTTGCTCTCTCTATGTGCACTCCTTACATTAGGTGTTGGTTATGTTAATGGTTCAACCTCATTAACATTTACAAAATCAACAACGGACTTGACTCTACAAAATCTTCTATCTCTTTTCACTCTCATTTTCACTCCTCTCATTTTATCTCCTCTCATGACTAAACCCCTCACCAAGGATGGCATCTCTACAAGCAATAACCCTCTTCTTTGATAAAAAAAACTGACCTATTCCCGTTACTTTTTCCATCACAAACTACAATATATCCACTAGAAAAGTGTTTACATAACAAGTATTAACAAAGTCACTCAAAAACTCTATACTCTAGTCTTTTTCCAAAACATGAAACATGTGATATTTTGCCAACTAATGTTGGATTTATCCCTTTTCCTTAAATCCAGAAGCTAATCTAGTTCCATTCATGCAATCCTTATGATTTGGAACCTGTTAACTTCATCAATTTTTGCAAGTTGTTGCCCGTAAAGCAACACGTAAGGAACCCATAAAGCTTCCTATTACGAGTCATAACGATTGTCTCATAAAGAGCTCGCAACGAAACTCATAAGTAAGTCGTAAGTGACTTCTAAGGAAAGTTGTTACAAGGGCACTACGATCACTATTCGTAAATTAACCATAAGAAAAGCTATTACGAGGGCACTACTGTCATGCCCATGACTGGTCTCGGGTAGCGTGTCCATGCTAGGGACTGGTAGACCAACAACCCGTAAGTTAATTGTGACTATAAGGGAATTGGGGCCCTTATGTGTACATGATCATAATTGATGGTTGTAGGCCTAAAGACTTGATGGTGGATTGGTATGGGTCTATCAGTGAGTCATTGGGGAACTAGATGATGTGGCCCAAATAGGCTGCAGAGGTGTCCAGAGAGGTATCACAGTGCACTACTAGTGGTGCATGGGCCTTGGAGAGTATAAGTATACCTATTGGGCTCTCACTAGTGCATGCCTGATAGCATGATCGGTGGCAGGGTGCTGCTGGTGTGATGCCATACTCCTCTTTCTCATTGATCCATAGCTTGGGGGCTAGATCCGTTCGATCTAGGTTTGGTTGGGTTGGCTTGTCCACCATCAGGTTCCCTTGTGTTGCTTGTGATCATGCTTAGAATAGGATCCTTGGATTGAGGACTTTATATTGGTATCAGAGCCAATTCTGAGAACAGTTTTGCCATTGATTGGTGTTCAAGTGGAAATCTCGAATTGTGTGGGAGTTTTCCATTGTGTGATATGGAATCTTGACATTTTTTCGAGAATTCAATGGAGTATGCAACGAAGTGGTGAAAAAGCGGATCATTCTTCCCGTGGATTTCCTTATTTGAAGTGTAATCGGTTGTGTGGTAAGTGCACTACCAGGTATACAGTCGGTTAGATGTTTAGACACTTCATATTGGTTTATAGGAAGTAAATTTCTGATTTTCAATTCATTTGTGTTGCCGTTTACTTCATTAGGACACTTTTCCGTTAGCAACTGGATCAATCAGTGGAAATGCTGATTTTTACGGCTTTTTGTTCTTTAAGTAGTGATTTAGGTAGTTTTGTGGGCTGTCTTTTGCTTTTTATTGAGCCAGTTTTGGCTTGAATAAGAGAAAAAGCAGTGAGAGTAACACAAAAAAAAGACTAATCACTGGTTGTGAGTGTTGGTGGTTTTTACAGGATTTGCATGGCAATTCTTTTTTATTTACAGGTTTATGCTGGAGTTTTCTTCAAATTACCAGTGTTTCACAGGTTGGAGTAAATCAGTAAAGCCATCTTTGCTATGAACTACTGCAAGGCCTATCCTATGGAAAAGGGAAGGGCAGCCTGCAAATCTGTGTTTTGGATAAATTTGGGCAGAATATACCATGTTTTCCAGCCATAAAGAAAGTTGTTTGCTGTAAATCTATAATAGAAACATGCATATGCTTTGGTGAAAGTTTAGCAACGGTAGATGCAAACAATTTGCACCTATTATTTGTAAGAATTGCAAGATGAAAGGTAAAGAGCTTCAAGCTGAAGCTAATGCATGTCTAAGTTCTAACTTTTCCACAAAAGAGGATGCTTAAGCATGAAGTAATGTGAATCACTGTAAAACCGCCCAAAACCGCCCAGGTGGCTTCATGAATCTGCAGCTATAGCTGTAGAAAAACGTCAAAAAACTTTAAGCATGAGCATAAACTGAGTTAGGTTCTCTATTTGTGGCAAAGCATCAAAAACCGACTGGGAAGATGCTTCAACGCGCGCCCTCTGGAAGCATGCAATGCGCCCTCCAGCTGCCCATCTTTCCTGTTTGAAAAATGTTCTGAGAATGATGGAGAGTGGGCGCTCTCCCACTCGTCCATATCTCTCTCTCTCTCTCTCTCTCTCTCTCTCTCTCTCTCTCTGGTGTGGCTCGCCCCCTCGCGACCAGCAGGAACCCAAGAAGCTCTGGTTTTTGGAGGAAAGGGGGGGGGGGGGGGGGGCTCTCGGAGTTTGTTTTAGTTAACTAATTGTTTAACTACTGTTTTTTCCAAGTCAGGTAAATGAGGGGGAGGGGAGGGTTTTGGAGGCATTACCTAAAGGTTTTCGTTAATTTCATTTTAAAGTTTCCATGGGCAGTTATGTATTAATAGTTGAGTTTAATGGATTTTGGCAACTGAATGATTTTTAGGCATGTAAAGGGTTATTCGGCATTTTTATTGCTTGACTCTCCATTTGCAAAATTCATCAGTATAATTTTGATTGGCATTTTAGGTCTGTTAAAACTAAGTTTTTCTAAACTAGGTTTTGAGACAACGCTACGTTACGAATATTATACCGATGATGAATATGAACTGAACGTAAATTTTTAAAAAATTTCAGTTTCCGCTTGCAAATGGATAGGGATGTTGTCCCGATAGGAAGGGGCGACGATGTGCAAATTCGCCCGGCATCACCACACAGTGATGACCCCCTATCTTAAAGCAATAAAATGGGAATCAACCAAATGCATTGTCTTCTTAATCAATTGTAACCCATAAAATTCTAACAACTTGGGCTAACAACCGGAAATTTTTCTGGCGCTTAAAAAGCCCCGAAGTTGTTGATGACTGGATAAATCGTTGGTCAAACTTTAGCTTGCCCAACATCTCAAAATACGGAGGCGAATTTCGTCGGTTCTTGTTTTTGCTTTGGGTAAGGCCTCCCAGTGGTTGGGAATGCAACCCATAAAACTGTGATTGGGCTGAATTCCTGGGAATTCCGTAAGGCTTTTTTCACAATTGACGAAATGTATATTTGCTTTATTAACTGTAATGGGCAACCGAGAACGGGAATTCTTGGATTTTTTGGCCAAGGTGTCATTTTTTCAAAATCGTGCACGGCCAGAAACGGCCTAGAAGCCTAGAATGGAAACTGAAACGGAACGAAAAAGTTGTTTCTTGTTGTGCTTGAAGCAGTGGGCGTACCAACACTATTTGTTGTTAAGAACAAGAAAAAGCCGGTTCATTCTTCCCCATTTCTAAATCTGTCATTGTGAACCTTACGGTGACAGTAAAGATTGTGAAAAGGGACAAAAGAATGTTTGTTTGAGTTGAAGTTGGAATTTTTTATAAATTCCTGAGAACTTCATATACTTGTATTATTTTTTCTGACACTTTGATCAAGAAGTGGAGGGCCTTCGTGACGGAAGAACCTGTGGTATGGGACGCAAGCAATTCCAAAATGAAGATCTAAAACTAACTGGATCAGATGACCATAGTATGGCCGTAAATCTTAGAGTTGCCAAATACTATCGGTCATAAAACGGGTGTTTGTCGGAAATTTGAGATATTGGTCATGACCTCTTTTTTGAATATCTCGAATTTACAAAACCGGAAACCCGGCAAGCTATTTCTTTATAAAAGATATATTGGTGAATTTCTTAACTCATAAATTAACTCGACTTTTTTGTTATTCCTTGGAAGGTAATTCTGATTACCCGTTGACCATGGACGATGTCATAAAAATGGTTAATGAAATCATTTTATAAATTTGTTTCTCTACTTGAATCTTCAAATAATCCTTTTCTGATTTACGGGTCAATTCTCAAGCTTGGTAATAACGAAGATCTTTTGTTAAAGTCATTGTGTTGGGACATCATTGGTATTTACTTACAATGATGCAACACTTCTTTTGGCTTTCAAGATTTTCTCGGCTCTCTTCTTAGACTCTTCTCCTAGGCAAATCTCAAATGATCTGTACCCCTTGGAAACTCGTGGCGTTTCCTGTTAAAAAGGGGGAGAAGTAGGAAGAAAAGAGAATTATCAAGGAGAAACATCGGTCAAAGATTCAAGGTGGAATCTGTTATATCAATGATAGACCGGTTAGGATATTTAGATATTGCAGAAATCCTTTATGGATTATAGTAAATATCTGGTTTGAAGATTTAAAGGGGAGAAATTTAGAAAGTACTCTTGCGGTAGAAAAGTGGCTGATAACAAGTCCGATTGATTTGTGTCAGAACTTGGAATTCTATTGCAAGATGGGAATTTGTTGAGAACTGTTCCTTACTGGAAGCAATCAACTTGATCTTAGTAGGGACTGAGATCCGTGGGTTGATGCAAGGAAAGAAATTCATACTAACAATATATTCTTTTGTGTTAATCTCCGGTTGAGATTTTGGATGTGAAATAGCACTCTTTGAGAAATATTCTCTCTTAGAGGATAACCAAGTTATAGGATTCTTGGTTATAAAAGTGTTGTGTACAGATCTGGAGATATCTGTAGAGATATGCTATGTAGCGAATCTTTGTGGGATCAAAACCTTTTGTACAAATTTCTAATCCTGTGGATCTACAAATTATTCCATGAACTAAGTTAATTGCATGCAACTAGAGATGACTCTAAGTTTAAAAGTTCTTCTGATCTTTGGTTGTTGCCTATGTGAGGGTATCACATTCTTTTATTGAGTATAGGACAAGAATCCAATGAATTATGATTGACGAATCATAGTTCAGATTGTAGTTATACTTGATCGGTTAAAAGAAGGATTACCTACAAGATCAGAAGATCAGTTAAGATATCTATTCATATTTTCATAGCATTCTCCTCGGAGAGGTAATCACCTTGATGGAGATTGGGATATAGTAATCATTTGGCTATTGGTTATAGCTCGTGCGTGCTAATTTTAAACCTATATCACTCATTGCGGTAGAGACTCGTGCGTTCAAGTTTCAGGAAGTAGGGGATTTCCTACATAATATGCGAGTAATGCTACGGATTGCACGTGAGAATGTGTACCCAGGATGGGGACCGACATTATGCAAACCTGAAAAGATCATCGAGAGACTTCTAAGTGGGGGGTTGGGTATTTTTTGAGAATCTTGATGGATTCAAGTGTAACGTGTACCGGCTAGCATTACTAATCGTCCCCTAGATTTAGAAGACCGTTTAAGATCTTGAAAAAGATCAGATCCTTAGCTTACCAATTGGAACTCCCGGATGGATCTCAAGTGCATCCCGTATTTCACGTAAGCCGTCTCTGAAAAAGTCTACGTGAAGGAGAGCATCTTGGATCTGGAGATCGATTGGACCTGTTGGATGAATCATCGGGTGTGTCTCCGCTTGAACCCAAAAAGATCTTGGATACAAGAACTAAACGATTGAGAAATCGTATAGTTACCGAGCATCTGGTTCGATGGAAGGGATATACGGACGATGACGATTCCTGGGAACCAAAAAGGAAGCTTAAGAAGGAACTTTCTCAGTTTTAAGTTTTGAGGACAGAACTTGAATAAGGGGGAAAGAATGTCATGCCCATGACTGGTCTCGGGTAGCGTGTCCACGCTAGGGACCGGTAGACCAACAACCCGTAAGTTAATTGTGACTATAAGGGAATTGGGGCCCTTATGTGTACATGGTCATAATTAATGGTTGTAGGCCTAAACACTTGATGGTGGATTGGTATGGGTCTATCAATGAGTCATTGGGGAACTGGATGACGTGGCCCAGATATGGTACAGAGGTGTCCAATGAGGTATCACAGTGCACTACTAGTGGTGCATGGGCCTTGGAGGGTATAAGTATACCTATCGAGCTCTCACTAGTGCATGCTTGATAGCATGACCGGTGGCAGGGTGCTGCTAGTGTGATGTCATACTCATATTTCTCATTGATCCATAGCTTGGGGGCTAGATCCGTTCAATCTAGGTTTGGTTGGGTTGGTTTGTCCACCATCAGGTTCCCTTGTGTTGCTTGTGATTGGCATGCTTAGAATAGGATCCTTGGATTGAGGACTTTATAACTACGGTCACTATTCGTAAATGAACCATAAGGAAAGCTGTTACGAGGGCACTGTGGCATTTCCCGTAATAAACCTGTAAGGTACAACAACGTAAGATGGCATCTCTAACGAAGATGATCCTACGAGCAATATTTAGCAGACAATGACATGCAACCACCATGTGGCTCACGACTGACATTATGGATTAATTCTTTCTTTTAATTATGTCTTGTAATTAAATTGCAAATATAAATAAGGCACCTACATTTTCTTTCATCTAACTCATCTATGCTTGAGTGTGAGAATTGGTGACCTCTTGTGCTACAAATGTTTGAAGAAATATTCCAAAGATAATCAACCATCATGTAGAGTTTTTTCCTTTGTATTTCTTTGACTCGTTTTCTCCAACAGATGCACTGTCTTTGGATTGCCATTCTTCCTATTTCCTTTGCAATAATCACATACCAAACATACATCCTCTCTAGTAGCTTTCTTGTTGTCACATATACATGCTAAAGATACATCCTCCTTAATATTTTCCACTTTTTCACAACTCAATACATTTTTTTTTCATAATAACCTACTAAAGATACGTCCTCTCTAGTATCATGACTCAATAAAGAACCAAGCATAGATCCATCCACTCCTTCATGCAACCACATTAGAGATAATGTCTCTCTAACATTAATGAATCTTTTCAAATATGGAAAACATGTAATGCTTGCCCACAGCCAAAGGCGCCCTAATACTTGTCTAAAATGATTGCTTGGGAAGCCCAAAGACCAGAGAAAAGGCAACTACATATCAGCACAAAATTGAGAAGATTTGAATAATCAAATTGCACTGATCGCTGATGGCAGAGATATGGTTGTGTCACGAAACTGCTGGTAGTAAAGGTAGGATTTAAACTTTTTGTATTGAGAATTGCCACACGGAGATTTTTCAGAACGTGGCAAAATCTGAAAATTTCCAACGGTGTCAAGCTTGAAGTCAAAAGTCAGAAGTTGAAAGCTTGTAAACTTTTGAAATCGAAGTTAAGGTTACTCGCTGCCACAGGTATGTTGGAAACGCGGAAAAAACCAGCCCAAAGCCTTCCAAATTCTTGCAAAATGCATACAATTGCAGAAAACCCAGATAATTACCAGCTGCGAGCTCCTCTGATGTACCAACGCTCCCTGTCCTAGTGATCTCTGGATTTCAGTAGAGCATCCTCGTTGGTCCATTGGCGAAACCCGAGGAAGATCCTTGCTGTATATGCCTCAATATCAAGGAAGAACCTTGTTGTTCCACTACTATTTCTCTAAATCACTACTATTCCGCTATTCCACTGCAGGTGCTCCTGTATAAAAGGTATTCCTTTTAAAAGGCTGCTTCACATTTTTTATTTTGAGAAGAGACAGTAGTCCTTCTGCTCCATCCAAAAGACGAAAACGCTGCTAGCTCAGAAATTCCCTACTTCTTCCACATCTCTCTCGCCCTGTCTGCAATCCAGATCTGGATATATAATCTCGTTTCTCAACGAAATCTGTAAAAAACTGAAATTGGGTTTTGTTGCTTTCCCTCGTTTTTCAGACACAAGCATCAAAAGTTCCAGCTGCTGTGGTTCTCCTTGTTCGACTCTCACCAATTCTATTATAAGGTTTGAGATGAGCATTTTGTCATTTACTTGATTTACCCAAGAGGGTTGGCTCAGCTGGTTAGCTTGGCATCCAAAGTTTCTTTGGTCCCAAGTTCGAGCCTTCTCTTGGAAACCAAGAAACATTTACTTGATTTATCCTTTCTACATCATACCTATTGTTAAAGCAATCTGGCTATCAAAAATTCATGTCTACCTTTTTAGCATGACTTTTGATATATTCCATTGTTGTAATGTATGATTCACATAGGCTACTCGTCAAACTGGTCATAAAATTGTCG
Source organism: Diphasiastrum complanatum (assembly GCA_029204225.1). NCBI lineage: Eukaryota > Viridiplantae > Streptophyta > Lycopodiopsida > Lycopodiales > Lycopodiaceae > Diphasiastrum > Diphasiastrum complanatum. Next base: position 39,837,325 of record CM055103.1, read on the forward strand.
TAACCTTCCATGTTTTCACATATGCAAATTTTTATGTTATGTATGTATTTCCATATTTATATAATAAAGTGGCTCAATTCCAAACATCATATTTGTAGAAACTATCAAAATAAAAGCTAGTTTCAGATATTTCATGCTAGTAACAATGGCTTTTGCTAGCAAGCAACACTTTTCAAGCTTCTCTTCAAAGTAGATGAACAACCCAAATTCATATACCCTTTACAAGATCAACGATCAATATTTTTCCACACGACACATTCTAAGCACCAAAACTGAGGAAAACAACCTTGGTGCATTTATTCATAGAAAAAACTTGTACCTTGGTGCATTTATTCATAGAAAAAACTAGTAGGTACAATGATGAAAAAGATATATACACCCCGAAGGGAAACTAGTTTTGCGTATACCTGCTCTACTTTGGCTCGAAAAATGATTTCAAGTACAACATCAGAACATGGTTCAGCTCAATGTGTTTTCATAGCATACATGAACTGTAGATTATAGATTACTTGTACGGAAGCACAACCCAATGTACGCATAAAAGTTCTTTAATGATTGTTTTTTTGCTGATATTACTGGCAATTGACTCATTGAAAATTAAGATAAGACATTTGCAATAGAAGTGCCTGCGATGCTGACCGGTACACTCAAAACAACTGTTGGTAGCTATCTTCCAGTTTTGAGGCATGTAGGATAGTCACAAACACCCCGGTTCCTTGAATTGAATAACATAGTTAGCCAACATTTTCCTTTAGGAGGTTTGTCTGCCACCTCCTAGGAGTACATTTTACTGATTGTGGTGAGGTCTACAGTATCAGCCCAATAGTCCAATAACTGTTCTAAGCAGACAAACGTCACATAAAAATGTCTCTGCATGTGCAAAAGAAAAATGCTATTCCAGTCGGAAACTTTCAACCAGCAATCCGTCCCAGTTGGACCAGAACACGCTATCATTGCGTACATTGTTTTTTGAGCATGGGATTGAAGACAGATCATACTGAAAAGGTCAAGCTCAAACGTACATGAACTCTTCTCAAAAATCAAAAACTGTCCTTAAAGCAGTACACTTTGCAAATCGGAGATCATAGAAAGCATAAACTATAAAACATGAACAGTTTGCAGAAACTGATGTTTACATGCGGATTCTTGAGTGGACGAGAAATTCTTGATCCTCCATTTGTTCAAAACCGAAATGAAATGGCATCAGGTGCCTTCAGCTCTCTAAAAATACGTGATGCTATTTCATGATATGGAGAAGACCCATCTTCACACCACGGTTGACTCATTAACTGTTGACGATTCAAAATATTTCACACAAGTCTCATAAAAAAGTCAAAAATTTCACACATTTTTGCACGGCTTTTTACTACCTGATGGGACATTTGCTTGCCCAATGACCAGGGGATCCACATTTAAAACAGTTTCCCTGAGAAATTCCAGCGGCTCCAGAAGGTGGTCCTACTTTAGTCCCAACTTTGCTGAATCCAAACGCTCCAGCAGTTTTTGGTACATCACTGCCACGAGGCAGCCAACCCTTTTGTTCATACCGATCTCCAAAATTCCCAGATATGTTTGGACCACTGGCCACACTGTTCAAACAATCTTTAGCCCAGTGCCCATCCTGACCACATTTGAAACAGCTACCGAGAGTAGGATGTCCACCATGCAAACCTTTTCCTGTTGGTGTTCTTGCATCACTGAGCAACCCACCTTGAAACGCAGAAGTGCAGTCTTTTGACCAGTGTCCGCTCATTCCACACTTGAAGCAGGCTCCAATCCCACCCTTAGCTACAATGCTAGGAAAATCAGGTAGCCCAGTCCTTACATCTGCATTGGCATTGTGGGCTAGAGCACTGCTAGGCACAACTTCTTCACACCATTTAAAGAAACCACAGCCACCTTGCTCCTGCAAGAACACAATAGTCATAAATCAATATAATAACTCCTGAAGCTGGTCTTTCCAAATTCCTTCAATAGGTAGTTTTTGGTTTGCAGAAAAACTTGTGTTTTTTGCCACTTGAAAAAGCAGTCCCATTATGTATGACTCATGCTGTGTGCATTTTGATCATAAATCTGGCAGCACATTCCGGAATTCCATACAGGAAAATATCTTGCTCCAATCAGAACTAATAGGTAGAGTTGACACCATGATAATTTACATGGTCATTTTTCCTACGTACAGAGTCATTTCTGCTAAACAAAAGGTTTCTACAGTTTTAAGTGTAACACATGTGCCTTCGAATGCAGACTGTTGCTATATCAACTTCTGACTTATCACAAGATGATCTCTTTGAAAGAGACTGTCACTAAAATAACTTCTAGCTTGTCACAACATGATATCTTTGACAAAAGACTCATAGCCCAAGGCAAGAGCCAGAAATGAAGTCCTCTAATCTCCCTTTCCAAGCTTGCCTCAACCCCTGGTTTCAACTTCAAATAAAACTAGATGCATTACAAGTCAAGGAGGACATGTAGTGCCCCGAATATTTTGGAATCCTCAACCCAATAAGGATTGCCTGTTCCAAAATATGAACTTTTACCCTAGACATAATCTCAGGTGATTAAACAATACATACAACAGTCCATTTCCAAAAGGAAATTGCATCCTGGTTAGTGTGTCCACTTTCCTACTTGTCAGCCATTTCGGGAAGTTAATCACACCCAGGCTGCTTGGAATCTGTGCTTAGCTTTAAGGTAAATAAGAAAGGGTGCAAAAACAATTCCCTAAAGTCCTTGAAGCTTTTCCCTTTGAACCTTATTGTACTAACAATATGTAATATCTTTAGACAGGTGAAAGTATTAACATCCTTTGGTAAGGTGCGCATCTAAGTTCACTATTGCCGATCTTAAAATATATTGCCCCCGGCAATGTTTATAGAGGATATATGTCTTGGCTCACAGGATATTGGGATGCAGCACATTGGTCACCGGAATATCTGGAGATAAGATGCTTGTACAAGATCTAGATGGAACAAAAATTCTACTTGCAGCACAGGTCCTAGACATGATTTCCGATTGTCGCAAAGGTTGTTGGAAGTATCATGGTTTCGCAGGAGTTGTCAACATGTGCTATTTCTTCAGTAGTTTGGCTATTACAGTAGCTAATAGCCAAAGGTGATCATTATACAGTTTTATTTCCATTTAACATACTCTCAATGTACTCATGAATATCAAATAACTGTAAGGGCCCACGGAGCAAGAAGTCATGTAATAATATTGGTCCACTTCATACTATAATGTAAATGGATTTTGAAACGTGCAATTATCTAATACAAGCAATTCTCTCTCTCTCTCTCTCTCTCTCTCTCTCTCTCTCTCTCTCTCTCTCTCTCTCTCTCTCTCTCTCTCTCTCTCTCTCTCTCTCTCATGATCAGGGCTATAGACTATCATGGTTCTCTCAGGCATCTCATCAAGCTTAATATCAACTCCTTGGTGCTTGCTTAAGGCCATCCAAACTCTTTTATAAGTCATTTGGTATCTCCATCACTGAGCTTCCCTCGGGTACCCATCAGTATATCAAACGATTTCTCTATCGAGCATACCTACAGGGGACTTGGAGCAGCCAGTTAGGAGTGGAGTTGAGCCAGACCGGACCTACTTTTTGGAGCTGGATGTATCAGGGACCCCAGTCATGCCACGCTCCTTAGATTCAGGGCTATCACATTGCCTCAGATTCACACTAGGACAGCTCAGGGTGTCTTCTCACCAGCTAGCTATTGAGACGGGGAGGTTCCATGATATTCCCAGAGAGGAACGGATTTGCCAGTTGTGCTCTCTCGACTAGGTGGAGTCTGAGGAGCATTTTATCTTCAGATGCCCGGTATATTATGAGATCAGAGGGAGATATCACTGCCTGTTTCGAGACATACCTACCACTCTACGTTCTCTCATGGCCTATGAGGACCCACGGTGTGTCGCATTGATGGTACATGCGATGTTCATATTGCGGAGAGATCTACACGGGACATCCCATTACCTTACCTCTCAATCATTGATCACTTCATTCTTTACTAGATGGAGATCACGTGACTCAGTACCTGAGGATGATGACCACTACGACGACGAGGATGACAGCCGCCTACATGCCCATAGAGATTAGAGACGGTGTACTAACACACTGAATTCCCTCTACTTATAGGACAACTATGATTGGTCACTTCTTGCCAATACCATGGGGCAACATAGTGGGGAACAGTTCTTACTTGTTGGCTGCAAATTAATAACTTACATTGTTCATGCTTTTGCGATTCAAACATCGAATCAATAGTGGTTTGAATTGGACCGATTCAAATCAAGAAACTAAAAGTTAGGGCCAAAAAAAATCCATATTTTTTGTTTTCTTGGCTTTTTCCAAAATTTATTCATTTTGGGTATACTTTTCATTGAATCAATGTGCAAGCCTCTCCTATGTTTAATCGCTAACTCTAGGGCGTGATTGCACTCCACCTTGTGGCCTCTCTCCAACACACCTCATAGTTGTTGCCTCTGCTAAACGTGGACCACTACGCCCAACATGCCCTCCCTCCCCCAATTGACTCCCCTGATGAAAATCCTTGCTTGTAGAAGATGGCCCTATTGTTGTTGCTGTTGTTGTTGTTGCTTTTGTGATGGCCCTAACTTTGCCAATGAAGTCCATGTCCCTGTTCCTAATAACTAGGCCGAGATGGTCCTACTAATGAACTAGGCTGTGATGGCCCTATGGCTAATGGTGAAACAAGTCGTGATGGACCAACCCTAGTGCTACAATGTTGCTACCAACCCCTAATCCTCTGCCAATAGAACCTGGCTGCCCACAATCTATAGGCCCATGAGTTGGCCTAGTCACGCCTACTCCTCCATATGTGCTCAATAGGCGCTCTTGCTCAAGTGCAAAAACTGCCATGCACAGGGCAATGCCTATGGATCTCCCATCTAGCCAAACCAAGCAAGTGTGACCTAAGACGTTGTACTACCACTGCAATAGAGAGCGCCATCTGTGAGCACCTGTGCCAGTAAAAACTATTGTGTCTCCCTCCAAAAGATCAACCTCTGCCCACATGCATAGAAACCCTAAAACCCGAAAACCTCTGCCCACAGGCATAGAAACCCTAAAACCCGAAAAACAAGGTCAAAACCTCATGCAAAGAGTATAGGTGTTAGGAACCCAACTCCCTTGGGTACCAAACCCAACTTGAAACTGAATATCGACTGGGCCTGTTGTTACAATCCCTACTTACTGCAAACCTCCAGGTGTCGGTTAACCACAAGAGACCGAACGATTCACGTTCCACCCCGCCGTAGGACCTAATCAGGATCCACCCACAGTGCCCTGGCCTGTGACCATATCAAGCTAGATCCGACCTCCCTCCTAGACGGTGTCCCATACCACCGCCTAGGCTCTCACCCATCTCCTGCCTCACGCTAGCAAACATCCTGGTCGTGCAAACGCTCTCCATCCACCTCCTCCTAGGTAGATAGAATGGATGGCAAATGAGTCCTCCTCCCCTTGTATACCTCCAAGGAGAGAGACTCCAAGCCATGTGCACTCCTGGATCATGACACGTGGCAACCATGCAGGTTCACGAGTCTCCAGTCAAGTCTACAGGCCCAATCATCGTCCAGTCTCAAGTCTAGGTTTGGGGCCCAAGGGAGTTGGGTCCCTAACATTCCCTCTTCCTTAAAAAATTCCTTATCTAAGTATTAAGGAAGGAATCCAAGGAATCTCAGTTTAAGGTCATGTTCCTTTTCCCAAGTATCATCGTCCTCGGAACTTCCTTTCCAACGAACTAAGTCCTCCTGAGGCATCAAATCATCCTTTCCACCAAGTCATTCCTTTAAACGACTAATGTGAAAAACTGGATGTACCTTAACACCTTGAGGAAGTTCTAGCTGATGCGCATTCCGATGGAGCTTCTTTACTATACAAAATGGCCCTGCGTAATGAGGTGATAACTTAGGACATTTCCCAGTCTTTAATACCTTAGAGTCTTTTGGGATTCTAAGATATACCCAAGCCCCCTCCTCGTAGACCCTAGGTTGTCGCTTTTGATTAGCGTAAAACTGGGCTCTATCCTGAGCCGTTTTTACGTTTTCGCGAGCAACAAGCAACATTTCTTGCATATCATGCAGGAAATCTACTGTTGCCTTAACCTTAAGGCCTTTAAGTGTCCTTTGAGCGCCAGGATGCCTTGCACATGGGCTGTCATGACATTCATGCAGGATTTGGGCCCTTATATCATCATTTTCTGGCGCACAAACTTTTTCCATTCCGAAAAAGTAACCCATTCCTAATGGAATAGTCTCTTTGTATCTTGTCCTGAGGAGAAATCTTGGAATCCTGCATTCCAAGCTCATCACTAGATCTAGAAGAACTTGCCAAGACGTCTAGCCAAATACGACCGAAGTACCTGTCAGTCTTACACAAATCTCTTAAGGACAGATACAACTCAGATTGGATCTCAGAAAACCTTCACTGATTAACCTCTCCAATCCGGCTTAAGGCATTCGTGACACTATTAGAAGTACCCTTCCGGTACTCAATGCCATAATGAAATTCTTGGAGCATCTCTGACCATCTGGCCTTACAACCCCTAAGGTCGACCGCATCGTTAATATACTTTAACGCTTGATGGTCAGTAACTATAGTAAACTGGGAGCCATACACATAATGTCTCCAAACTTTCAGGGCATGAATAACAACAAAAAGTTCCTTGTCATAGGTGGAATACCGTCTTTGAGCAGGATCCAACTTCTTGCTTTCAAAATCTACCGGTCTACCATCCTGATAAAGGACTGCGCCTATAGCATAGTCACTGGCATCCGTTTCAAGTACATACGGCTTGTTAGGATCCACTATGTATAAAATAGGCGTTGTAGTTACACAGTATTTGAGGTTCTCAAAACTTTGATTCAACTCTTCAGTCCAAGTAACCGGAGGACTGAACTTACTGTGCCGGGTAACTCTTTTAGCCCCTCTGAGGACTTTAATCAAGCCTAATGTTCAACTCAAAACAAAGGGTAAGAAACCATTCTTTTCAAAGAAAGGAAAAAATAAGGCGAAGGAGACATCTTCAGCAGGCAATTTGTCAAGGCTTCTGAACTTGCTCATCTATTCGTGGAAAAGTTGTTCAGGTTGTTTGGGTTGCCGAATGATATTGTTAATGATCAAGATTCTGAGTTCACTGACAAATCTAGCAAGCGGTCTTTGAGAAATTGGAGACCACCTTAAGTCTAAGGTGTAAAGATCATCGTGAATTAGATGGTCAGACTGAAAGGACGAACCAGTCTATGGAAGATATGCTTCGTGCATATGTTTTCAAGAGACATTCGGATTGGAAAAGGTACCTTCCAATGATTGAGCTAGCGTATAACAACACAAAGCATTCTACAACGGGTTTTAGTCCATTCACTCTGATATACGGTTTTCAGCCTAGAGCTCCAATCTTCGTTGCCCTCAAAAGCCTCAAGGTTAAAGCGGTGGTTGATTTCCTGCATGATATGCAAAAAATGCTGCTTGTTGCTCACGATAACGTAAAAACGCCTCAGGATAAAGACTCTAAGGTACTAAAGACTAGAAAATATCCTAATTATTGCCTTGTTATGCTAGGCCTTTCCGGATTGTAAAGAAACTCAATCGATATGCCTATCAACTAGACCTTCCTCAAGGAATCAAGGTTCACCCAGTTTTTCACATTAGTCGTTTAAAGGAACAACTTGGTGGAAAGGATAAATTGATTCTACAAGATAAGCTAGTTCAGCTTGAGGACCTGTCATCCTTTGTACTCTCTGAACCTCAAGCCATTGTTGATGTACGTCAACGTGGGCTCAGAAACCGCAGGTGACTGAGTACTTGGTTTGTTGGAAAGGAAGTTCTGAAGAGGACACTTGGGAAAAGGAGTCTTTTAAGGGGGATGGAATGTTAGGGATCGAACTTTCTTGGGTCCCAAACCTAATTTGAAACTGAATGTTGACTGGGCCTGTTGACTTGACCAGTGACTCGTGGACCTGCACGGTTGCCACGTGTCATGATCTAGGATGTGTGCTTGGCTTGGAGTCTCCCACCTTGGAGGTATACAAGCAAAGGAGGTCTCACTTTACCATTCATTCTATAGAGAAGGTGGATGGTGAGCGCTTGTGCACAGCCAAGATGTGAGCTAGCTAGGGGTGGGAGATGGCTGACGGCCATAGCAGTGGTATGGGACGCTATTAGGGTTGGAGGTCGGATCTCGCTTGTTACAGGTCACAAGCCAAGGCACGGAGGGTGAATCTGGATTGAATCCTATGGCAAGGTGGATCATGTTACGTTCGGTTCCTTGTGGGAAACCGACACCTGGCAGTTTATCATAAAAAAAACCTAACACACCTCTAAAGCCACCAAACAATAGCTCTTAATGCCAATAGATGCACCCTAAACCCCTAAACCCTAAATCTAGAAACAACTATGCAAATAGGGCTTCGAGCACATCAACCACAAGAATGCTCATGATGACCACCTACGTCGAAGCCTACCATCTCCCTGGCAATCTATAGCGCAGGCATCCCAAAGGGAGCCGAGAACCACGACTTAGCTTCCCAGCCTTCAACTCTTGTCGTCCAAACTACAAGCAGCCAACTCGCCAACAACGATCAAACTTAACCAACTGGAAGTTCAGAAACCAACATTGAGATCCAACCTGGCGCCATGCCAGATCGGGGTGTGGGTGACTTCCCTCCAAGCAAGCCGCCCGACATACATCAAACTTAACCAACTCGAAGCTTCGTTACAAACGAGTAACATCCATTCCAAGCAAGCGGTCTGACTTACATCAGACTTAACCAACTGAAAGCTTCGTCACGAGCGCTGGAAGCCAACCTGGCGCCACGCCAGACTGGACAGCCATAAACAGGTAAGCAAGCCATCCAACTCAGCCGACAGGTTAGAGCCCGTTCCCCAAGAGCTTAACCCATTCACGTTCATGCAAGGAACACTCAAAACCACAAGCCGCGACAGATATGGAGACAACCAGTTCTTGGACCAAAAGGTCCCGACAGCATACCGCTGGTGCCACGGACCGAATGGTCCCGACAGCATACCGCTGGTGTCCCGGGATACGACCCTCAGCTATGTGCCAAATTAAAAAGTTTGAAGCGGCCTTACAACTGGCGCTTTTACCGAACACTGAAACCCAGAAGGTAATCAGAGTCAGTTTGAGAAAAATCCCACTTTATTGATAAATCTGAGAAGGTTACATCATTTCAAGTGTGTGACCGACCCTAGTCTCCGAGGCGCTGGCATGCCAAGGCAAGTGCCAAGACAACATTCCAGCAAGGGAGGCTGAGACTTGGTTGGAGCTCGCCCTGAGTCGCAACCCGCACTCCCCTATAGTATTGGTGGGATTCGCCACCTCCCCTCATACCAAGTACTCCACCCAGGCTGGTAAAGCACGTTTTCTCTCTCTAGGATTTTCTTTCTAGAAAATCATTTTCTCTCTCTAGAATTTATTGATCCCCAAGCTTCCTTTAATCATGCCTAGATCGTGTGAGGTGATTGCACATCGATCTAAGCTCTCTAGACTTCGCTAGACCCTGTCGCTTCTGACTTTTGACTTTGGAACTCCTTTGAGCTCCTGATTTGTCCTTACTGCACTTTGTGTTGAGCTCCCTGAGCTCCAGATTTGATCAGTTCCGCACAGGTATCAAGGCTCCCTGAGCCAAAGGATTATCGTTTGATTGCCCACTTTATGGTCCACTCCGTGCCTTGTTGCTTTCGCGCCTAGATTTCTCTCCTTGTCCCAGCCTGATCTTGATACTTTTCCTTCTTGGCTCTTTAAGGTAGGCAAAGATTGAGTACTCCGCAATGCACCTCTCACTTAGCTTGAAGTAGCTCTTTGAATCAGCCCAAATGTAACCATTGACCTCGTGGAGAGCCAAAGGGTCGCACCAGTTTGATCCGCATACGAACTATCTCTTCGCGTTTGTTTGAAGCACCATGTCCGTCGCGCAAAACTTGGTCAGTTGCCTCACAGTCAAAACAAGAAGTGTACATCGAGCTTGGCTTCAAGTAGCTCTCTTTGAATCAGACACATGCACCTAGAGTTTGCACTAGTCCGATCTCAACACGAACTTTAGCGCCCGTTCGAAGTACCAAGTCTCTCATGCAAGACTCAACTTTCACAGTTCCTTCATTGATCAGCTGCCTTACACGTAACACAAGCCAACGTACTCATATGTTTCCTCATCATTGTTGGTCCAGAGAAAGCCTATAACAAACTTTCCATTCCGCAACAAAAACTTGTCAACTTATTAGGTCCAAAGTTCGCCAGTCTCCTCGTGTGAGTCTGGCTAGGTCACCTTGAATTTGCCCCCGTTTTGATCAACTTTTATTCAAAATTTGCCCCAAGAGAGAGGTGTGTGTGATAGTTCCCCTCCACTTATAAAATCAGCTGATCGGACTTAGAGTAGAATTCTTCGGACAAAAAGCCTTTCCAACACTTTGCTTTCCATCTGCTAGGATTATGGCTCGATCCAACTTGTTGCCAATCTTTGAAGAGGATCCTAGTCTTTTCCCCTTTGAGGAAAAACCCAACTGACATTGGATATTACCCATGCTCAGTGAGTTTCCGTTCCGAAGGTGGCCGTTCCAAATGAAGACCAACTGCTCCATAGAAGATCTCCCCTGAAATTGCCCTTTCCAACTTTTGACTTCCTGCTTGCGTCTGATGGGCGTTGTCGCAAATGAAACTAACCCAAGAAACAAGCTAGCCATCCATCCTTCGCAAACATTGAGTCGTTTCGTTGCCGTTCACGTGCGAGTACTTGAGCTGCAAATCCGCCCCACAGATTCTGTAGTCCTCTTTGTTTGATGGTATCAGCCTTCAAAAGAAAGGTTCCTTCTCGAGCCATCAGCTCCTTGTCTCACAAGCAATCATGCAAACCAGGCAAAGCACGAGTACTAAGACTCACCACGAATACATATAAGCAAGACACTCAGGCAGGTTTACTAACAGGTAACAAAGACAAGGTCCCCCTTTGAGATAGTCCTGCCAAAGGACCTTTGCCTGGCCGCGCCCATACAGATCGATCACAGAATCAGCCCACAGAGGACACCCATTCAACTATCCGTGCTTTCACCATTAAGCAGCACATTGCCTCAGTCACGCCCCACCACTTTTTGGTCGATAGCCCTTATAGCTAAACGATCGGCAGCTATCCCGCACCGGCAGCTAACCACCCGTGCTTTGCACCCGAATTCGAGCAGCATCTCTGTATCAATGGTTAACCCGTACAGTTCGAATATGTCGCCCCGCACCCCACAAGGCACAGACCGTGCTTACACCAATCTAATGGCAGCACACTGCCTCATCCGTCCTACGTGCAGACAGCGCCAGGCCCGAACCGCGAGAATTGACCGTGCTTACACCAGCACCTTGATTCATCGAGCCCCTCGTTCTGCCGACCACCCCGACCATGGACGCACCAGTGCTTACACTGTGGGCAGCACCTTGCACAACAGTTGTCTTGATGAACCCCAAACAGTGGCCATTTCTGTGAGATCCGCATAGCTGACCGGCCAGTCGGCTCTGATACCACATGTAGCGCAATCATCCCAAAGGGAGCCGGGAACCACGACTTAGCTTCCCAATCTTCAACTCTTGCTGTCCAAACCCACTTGACATACAAGCAGCCAACTCGCCAACAACGATCAGACTTAACCAACTGGAAGTTCAGAAACCAACATTGAGATCCAACCTGGCACCATGCCAGATCGGGGGTCCCGATGTGGGTGACTTCCCTCCAAGCAAGTCGCCCGACATACATCAAACTTAACCAACTTGAAGCTTCGTTATAAACGAGTAACATCCATTCCAAGCAAGCGGTCTGACTTACATCAAACTTAACCAACTGAAAGCTTCGTCACGAGCGCTGGAAGCCAACCTGGCGCCATGCCAAACTGGACAGCCATAAACAGGTAACTTTCACCCAAGCAAGCCATCCAACTCAGCCGACAGGTTAGAGCCCGTTCCCCAAGAGCTTAACCCATTCACGTTTATGCAAGGAACACTCAGAACCACAAGCCGCGACAGATATGGAGACAACCGGTTCCTGGACCAAATGGTCCCGAAAGCATATCGCTGGCGCCACGGACCGAATGGTCCCGATGGCATACCGTTGGCGTCCCGGGATACGACCCTCAGCTATGTGCCAAATTAAAAAGTTTGAAGCGGCCTTACAACTGGCACTTTTACCGAGCACTGAAACCCAGAAGGTAATCAGAGTCAGTTTGAGAAAAATCCCACTTTATTGATAAATCTGAGAAGGTTACATCATTTCAAGTGTGTGACCGACCCTAGTCTCCAGGGCGCTGGCATGCCAAGGCGAGTGCCAGGACAACATTCCAGCAAGGGAGGCTGAGACTTGGTTGGAGCTCGCCCTGAGTCGCAACCCGCACTCCCCTATAATATTAGTGGGATTCGCCACCTCCCCTCATACCAAGTACTCTACCCAGGCTGGTAAAGCACATTTTCTCTCTCTAGGATTTTTTCTCTAGAAAGTTATTTTCTCTCTCTAAAATTTATTGATCCCCAAGCTTCCTTTAATCATGCCTAGATCGTGTGAGGTGATTGCACATCGATCTGAGCTCTCTGGACTTCGCTAGAACCGATCGAAGATTTTCAGCCATAGGAACTTGGCACCGGCTGGATTCTGGTCACAATGGCGCCGGGAGCAGCAGGGGCGCTGCTGGCGCCAGGGACAATGTTGGCGCTGGAAGTAGAGCTTGTAAAGGTAGCTTTACAACACAATCCTACAATCAAATCTAACCAGAGGATCCACTCAAAACGATGCACTATAGCCTCCAAACAATCCAAAGAAAAAATTGGTGGAAAAAAACTTCAAGGTGGTGTTTTACTAGCAAATCTCCTCACACTCACTCTTTCCATCTCCATTGTGCTACAATCACCTTCCATAGATCACTACCTTGACATAGAGTGCTCACACATGCATTTGGGCCTCATATTGCTCTCTGCACAACCACAAAAAACTCCATAGAAAGTGCACCCACGAATCGGGCTTTGCGACTGATATAAAAAAATTTGTAGTTTTTTCTTGGGACAACATTCCGAAATGCTATTGTCCCAAAACGTGGTTCCAATGCAACATAGATTATGCTTGATTAAAACAAAGTCATTGGAGTCAATATTCATTTTTGATTTTGACTATGCAACAACTTTGAGTTCAAAAACCAACCTTTTGATTGAGGCCAAGTTTGGAGGCTACCCTCACAAGGCCCTTCACTTGTCGCTATGAACCTAGTCAACTTGTCTCTCATTTTGCCTTTCAATTCCTGAAGTGACTTTGCCCTATCCTCGGTTACCTTATCGATGGATGCCTGGTTGACTTTCTACTAAGCTGATATGATCAAGAGTTAGGCTAGTTAAATTTTGAAGTTAGCAGTTGTGGAATAATGTGTTGGATGAAATGAATAGGCTGAGTGCAGAGTTGGGAGATACACTTTAAGTCCTGCTCCACCGAGGTGCCATAAGAAACTCTCACCCCATCACCAATCGGGTGACGGCTCGTAGTGTTGAAGGGTGAACTTCAAGACCTTCAACCTGTCAAACACAACCTTCAGCTGCAACTTGACAGTGACAAACAGAGCACTTTGTTAACTAACCACCTGGTTAGCACAAAACATTGCATTACAAGAAACATTACAAGATAGTTAGGAAAGATACAAATACCTGATAGGCATCAAACAAAAGGTAGGAGATGGAATATGTAGGAGATATTATCATCCTAGTTTGCTGCACTTAGAAAGTAGCTACAATAGCATCAAATGCTCTGTGAAGCACCTTACCTCTATATGCATCTTGATAGTTAATATATTGTTCAAGCTTTCCATCTTCAACGAATCTATTGTTCATACTTCTATGATGTCTTATGTTGTTGTCTATAAGTGTTAGTTTGCAGTTTTGTTTGCTATTTCTCTGTGCAAGTTAGGTGACTCACAAGGAAATTTGAGCCAGAGACTAATTCAGAATCTCAGAAAACCAGCTTCCGTTAATTCATACACTTGCAACAGTGGTATCAGAGCAGTTGCAAATTCAGAGTCAACCAAATAGCATGGAATGGCAACAAACCTGCAACAAAATGTTGTCATAACATTCGCTGGATTAAACTATAAAATCCAGAAGCACAAGATGAAGATGCTTTATAGGGGAGAGGGATCATGGCATGTGGTGGAAGGAGCTGAAGCCAGACCAGCAGAAGGGGACAAGAAGAATGATCGTGCTATGGCATTGATCACATTGTCTCTTGTTGAGGACATAATGATGACCACAGAGAATTGCCAAACCAGCCAAGAAATTTGGCAAAGATTGCAAAATAGGTACAAGCGGAAGACTGGTGCAGAAATTTTGCATCTCAACAACCATTCTGAATCTAAAGTGTGATGGTTCTGATATCAACCAGCGTGCTAGCAGAATGAAAAATATCTCTGCTCAGTTGGCAGCAGTGGATCAAGAAAATGCAACGCCTGCGGTCCGACAGTTCCTACATTTTGTCAAGACACTTCCGGCATCTTACCAATCTCTACGAACTATACTCATGAGGACACCAAATATAGCACTTGATGATGCTGTGAAGGCTGTAGCAAATAAAATGGTCATGAAGAATCAAACAGATCAACAAAACAGTCAGGATAAGTCAAAGGAAAGAAGAAGGAAAAAGTGAAATCACAGGGAGGGTTTCACATCAAATTCAAGGCCACTGCCAATTCCAAGCAAAAAGGGAACAAATGCATGGCGTCAGTGGAATGCTCCCATTCCAAGAAGAAGGGCCGTACAGATAAGGAGTGTTGGTTTAATCCAAACATTTCTTCCATTCATTGCAAGAAGAAAGGTCACTCTGCCTATGAGTGTCTAGGTATATAATTGACTCAGTGAAGCTTAATTAGTAAATCTCAAGCCCTGAAATCGACTCATGTGACTCACAGCACCATACGCTTTTTGGGAACGTTATCCAATAGCATTCAACCTGGTCGTTGACAGCTCCTTCCCTCAACTCGAGGTCTCAAGTTCGAAATTACTCAACAAGCATGGACAAACAGAACTGAAAAAGGTTTTATACAGCTCAAGTCTCCATCAAAAAAAGAAAAGGCAACTGCAAGAGATCTCCAATGCACACAGAAAATTCGTAAACATTTCACGCCTGAAAGGGGCACAACAAATGCACTAGCTTCACCTTTTGTAGATTGTCCTCTTAGGAATAACAAACTTAGCCATATGGCACACTATATTCCAGCAGATAAGCAAACAAACAGACATTGGGGGAAGGGGGAGGGCGAACCTGGTCGATGGGACATCGATAAAAGTTTCTTCCCATGTTCTTTTCAGTTTTAGCGCAGCGCACTATGCATGTTCCAGCCCCACAAGGGCAAGATAGCTCACATTGTGGTTGTGCGGGCCGATAGTTAAGGCCGGTCGCTCCAGAGACGACTTCACTTCCTCCATACGATGCATTGTCACACCACTCAAAAAAACCGCATTGCCCTTCCTCCTGCTCATTGACCAATTTGCATAATTTTTCATTTTACAAATGCTATTCAGAATTCTATCTCTATTGAGAAGAAGCAAAAACGAGCTCCACTTGGTCGCTATTTACCATCAACTCTAATCCTAAAATGACTACAAACTAGAGATAATAATTTAACTGGAAAAATCTTGAAATATTTGTTTTAGTTATCGGTCGTTAAGAGATTGCAATTTCAACACTGGATTTTTGTATTTAATCAAAGCATTTAGTACATTTAATCTAACCAATACTTGTAGATAAGCATTTGTTCAACCCAGACGGGATGGAACATCAACTCCCATTGCAACCAGACTACCCATGAAGACCCTATATGTCAAAAAAACTACCTTTCTCCGAGGGCAGCGGTAAAATTTACGGCCTTGATTCTTTGCAGTGTTTGCTGTCAAAACAAGGCAAGCACCACCACCACAAGGACAAAGCCTTTCTGGCTCCTTCGGTGCTACCTGATGTCCTTCGGCCTCAAAACGAGAACCCTTCGGATGTGGACAATTTGTGGCCCAGTGCCCCTCATTCCCACAATTAAAGCAAGCTCCCTCCCTTGGCATGCCTCCAGCACTGGATCCATCAACATACCCCTGTGTCACTCCGCTCGCAAAACTCTCTTTGTACCCAGCCCTGTCAGACTTGTAACCACCACTGCTGCGTCCCCTTCCTCTGCTTGCAGCTCCTCTTCCAGTCCCTATGCCTGATAAAGAATTCTGCCAATACTGACTGTTACTTCCTCTCAATGCAGCAAGATATTCACCTTCAGGGTCCTGTCGCTGAAGCTTCATAGGTCTATAACTCTCTTCTCTATCGTCTTCAGCCCCATAACGTGGGTTAGAAGAGCCTGATTCGCTTCCCTCCATATCTCGCAATCTAATTCTTACTAGCAACGGACAAGTTCATGAAGGAGTCAAAGACAATACTTCGTTCAGCTATCAAATTCCTAGAATATCTGCATATTTCACATTTCCAAGTACCTAAGCTTCTAAATCTTGATAAGACATGAATTTGAGGCTTTGCTTCTTCAGTAGCTCAAACTAAAGCTCTGAACTACAATCAGACATTAACCTGCTGATTATCCACCACAGTAACATTTTAACACCCTGCCATTTGCCTATTTTCCTGGACAATCTTCACCATACATGAAAAATGTCAGACAATCGTTTGCAGAATTGACCTTACAATAACTCCACACCCTTCAAATCGTTACAAAAATACATCTCAAATGTAGTAATTTATTATGAACATGATCATATTTTCAAATTCCTAGAATCTCTGCATATTTCACATTTTCAAGTACCTAAGCTTCTAAATCTTGATAAGACATAAATTTGAGGCTTTGCTTCTTCAGTAGCTCAAACTAAAGCTCTGAACTACAATCAGACACTAACCTGCTGATTATCCACCACAGTAACATTTTAACACCCCGTAACCAGCCTTCCTGCCATTTGGCCTATTTTCCTGGACAATCTTCACCATACATGAAAAATGTCAGACAATCGTTTGCAGAATTAACCTTATAATTCCACACCCCTCAAATTGTTACAAAAATGCATCTCAAATGTAGTAAAATATTATGAACATTATCATATTTTCAAATTCCTAAAATATCTGCGTATTTCACATTTTCAAGTACCTAAGCTTAATTGCTTCATCAGTAGCTCAAACTAAAGCTCTGAACTACAATCAGACACTAACCTGCTGATTATCCACCACAGTAACATTTTAACACCGCGTAACCCTCCATTTGGCCTATTTTCCTGGACAATCTTCACCATACATGAAAAATGTCAGACAATCGTTTGCAGAATTAACCTTATAACTCCACACCCTTCAAATCGTTACAAAAATACATCTCAAATGTAGTAAAACATTATGAACATGATCATATTTTCAAAACACTTAACCAAACTTACACTACAAATATTGTGAACATGATCATATTTTCAAAAAACTTAACCAAACTTACAGTACAAATCGACGAGGCGCTAGCCTAAATCTTCAGCAGGCTGCATCGATTTGAGAGCGCAAAAGACCTGCACCATGGATAATGGATCGCGAACTCTGATCAATTTTCTTGATCGTAAAGAATAGACGAGATCGCTCGTTAAACGTTCGATCTATCGAAGAACGTCCGAATTCGAGCAAAATGCAAAAAATGGCGGGCAAAACCTTTCGTTTGCCAACTGGCAAATCCAATCAGCGGTGTGTATGAGGCCACGTAGGCGGTGAGCTTGCAGCATCTGTGACCGTGACTGCCACGTCACTCAACAAATATATAGGCACGCCAATGTTGGATTTTGATGTTAGGGGGCATTTATGGATTTTTTCGAGTGCCGGAAACATTTGCGCAGCCCTAAATCGCATTTGTTTGCGTGTTTTTGGCTCCACGTTCTCAGCATGGTAAGCTATGTGATGATTTGCTAAAAGCAAGGTGCTACTCCTACATCAGTTCGAGTATTAACACATTTTGAGTTTTTAGTTTTAGCTTTTCCACGACAACGACAAGCATTTTGTGATGATTTGCTAAAAGCAAAGTACCCCCCGGCACAGGTGCCGTGGGGTCCAGGTACCGTACCAAGTGTCATACCACGCCACATGTGTCGTGGTACATGTTTGTTTTTTTTGGGTTTTTTTTACCAAAAATGACTTTTAAAAAAAAAAGGTGTCATGGGTGCCGACCTACGGAACCCGTGTCGTACCAGGTGCCGTAGTACGGCACTTGGAACTTTGGCTAAAAGCTAAGGTGAGCTTTTGAGTGAGTTTGATTATATACTGAGCTCTTATTGATTTTTCAATTCTTCTAAAATGTAATCTTTGTTTTTTTAAGCTTGGTTGCAATAGTGGGAAGCTATTCGAACGATTTGCTAAAGGGTGACGTATTTCTTTTAATTTAGTTTGAGTATTAATCTCTAAAAAAAATATGTAAATTTTTTTATTGTTTTTACCAATTTCAATGTCGTGCTTAAAGCAAAGATTCTCTTCATTTAGCGAAAGCCCTCTTGTATGTGATCATCGATTTTGAATGCTTGTTCTATTATTGTCAACTATTAGCACAAGCATTTTCCATATTTAGTTTATAAAACTAAATATCCATAAGCTTCACATTCAAGAAAACTAAGTGTTAGAACCACATATTCTAAAAAGTGATTTTTAAGATCCGTAGTAAGAACTTCGAATACACTCTTAACCTCCCTTGAGACTTTGCTTTTATTATTGTTCTGTTTTGTTGAAGAATGGTCTTTTTAGTGATCTCGATTGGTGACCTTTATTGGTGGTAAGGTCATCTAAGAAATTACAATGAGCATGTTCGCTTATGTAAGCGATGAAAAAAAGAAACTTCCTTACACAACACAATTGTGAGATGTGCACAAAAGAATATGGAGCGTCATTTTCTACAATAAATTGTCACATCGATCAAAAAAATTTGTTTGCAATCAAAAACTTTATTGGACATGTAGTTTTTTATTATGGAGTTTGATGGCTTACGAACAAAGTAAATTTCTCATAGATGACTTTCTGGTTTTGATCAAAAAACTTGAAGAGTCTTTTATTGTAAGTTTCTCTTTTTTGTATAACGTGTTTTTGTTGGATTATCATTTTTTTTTTCGCATAGTCTATTATTTATATTTTCTACCTTATTTTAGGAGATTAATGTGACACAAGAATTACAATAGCTCCTCATTGGATGGAATCTTTCATGTTATGCTATACAACAATCTTGGTGCATTGTATCATCCTGAATTTATCTTTTACTTCTTTCCAAATATCTTACTACATTTTACCTCATTATTTTTCGTTGTGAGATTTGTTTGTTATTTTGTTATGCTTAATTTTGCTATAATTTAATGTTTTGGGGGCGTCTTGTTGGGGTTGTTCAAACCCTTCCACTAATTCACACTAGGGTCACAACTAGCTCACATAGTTCTTCTTATCTCAAGTTTAAGTTTCCCGCCTATACCATCAAAATGTTATGAAAATAGGTCTTGTGGGTTGTGTGCGCACTCAGCTTGATCTTCTTGGAGGAAGTGTCGGCTGATGATCCAATCCTTGGATTTGTCATTGCTGAGTAGCAGCAGCATCTTCCTCTAACTCGCATTGTAGATTTTGAAGCTGATGACCTTGTTTCCGGTGTCAATTTCGAAGATGGAATTATTCTAACCTGCGAGGAATGTCTACAAAGGACAATCATGGATGTGCATGGGCACCTCCAAAACATTCCTTCAGAGGAAGAATTTTCTGAACTCTAGTCTCAGCTGGGATTGTCCCCTCCTCCAAGAATGGAGTTTAAAGATGACTCTACTTGTGTTCGAGGTCATTATATAGATGATGAAGACCTTGTTGTTGCAGATGATGAATTTAAATTGTGTTAAAATTGCAATCAACCTAATTTTTTTTTATAGATCTACCAGTTCTTAACATATCTATCTGTTGTCTACACATTGTCTTATAATTGATAATTATTTTGTCTGAAGAAGAGGAATCAGACATCATTCAAGCACGTTCTATAGACATATTGGACTGGGCTACTATTTGAAGCCTTCTCAGAATAATGAAATATGCATTGCTCACTCCAAGTTCAGTCATGTTGAATTATGGCTCTCAAAGCACTTTCACACTACTTAGGATGACATATATTTTTGAGATCTAATAAGATCATTACCAAGACCAACCCTTAGGCATTTTAGAGCTCTTTGGCTTCACAAAATTACACGTCGTCATTAATTAATATCATTTTTTAAATAAATATTGATCAATTTTTGCACTATAAAATATTTTATATCTCTCTCGCACTCAAACTTTATACTTATCCATTCATTTTCTTTCTCTCTCATGCTCACCCATCGTTTCATACATTCTCCTCTCTCTCTCTCTCTCTCTCTCTCTCTCTCTCTCTCTCTCTCTCTCTCTCTCTCTCTCTCTCTCTCTCTCTCTCTCTCTCTCTCTCTCTCTCTCTCATGAGCTCATGAGCTCATGAATTCTATTCTATGGTTGCTGCGTTATATACGCTCTTCGATACATCATGAAATGGTTTCTCCCTTATGGTACCAACCTAGTAAAAATGCTCTACCTTGTTAAACTTGGAAATATGATCCCTTATGAAAGTTTCTTTAATTTATGGCCTAGTTGGAGGGAAACTTGTTTTCCTTGAATGGCTATGATCAATGCACATTATAGGCATACGATCTAACGGTGGACATCTTCAAACATAGTGCATCTAGATGTACTGATATTTCTATATAAGGGAGGATGACACAACCCTAAACCCCACTCTTTCTCCTTTCTCTCTCTCTCTCTCTCTCTCTCTCTCTCTCTCTCTCTCTCTCTCTCTCTCTCTCTCTCTCTCTCTCTCTCTCTCTCTCTCTCTCTCTCTCTCTCTCTCTCTCTCTCTCTCTCTCTCTCTCTCTCTCTCTCTCTCTCTCTCTCTCTCTCTCTCATTGTGTCTCTATACTGCGACTTACTATGACTTGGAGGAATAGATGCTTGTGAAGGAAATCGAAGGAGTATTTATGTGGGGAAATACTACGAAGTAAGGTAAAGTTATGAACAATTCTGTGGCTTAATGACCTTTCATACATAGAAAGGTTTCATACTTATTTGTTGCGCTTCAAGTTGAAAAGCTTACATAAGTTATGATAATGTGGTTTGGTATAGCATTCTGTACTTTGAAAGCACATTTGGAATAAGCACACCTAGGCGTTGCCTCAAGAACGATCTTTGAGCAAAATCACAAGTATGCTCCTCAAAATCATAATGATTGTTGAAGTGTTTCTAACTGCGGACAACTGCATACTGTCCAATCGCAGTAGGATACCTTGAAAGTAATTTTTTTTTATGACATGTGGGCCGTTGGACAGCGATCTGAGTATGGCCAAATCTACACATTTGAATAGAACAATTTTGTGGTTACACGTTTGTGGAATGAGCATTGATTGCACCATGCATATTACTCAAATAGCCGCCATCCTAAAACGCGATGGACATATATCCATTAATGTTTGATAAAATCGAACACTCTTTGCTTGCATGATCATGCTTGATATGTAGTATACATATTATGCACCCGAGCACCTTCCCTCAAGCTATGCACCTTTCCAAAGAGAACACGAGTGAAATAGCAATATATCTCCAAAGTAGAGAGCAAGATAGCATAATCTCAAAAGTGTTGTGTACATGAGAAATATCTCTCCTCTTATAGCAAGGAGGGCCTTCCATAAGCATCCACTAACTTATGGGATTAGTTCTAAACTAGCCACTCTAAGGCTTCTAAAACTTCTAACTTAGAGCTTAAAACTTTAGAAGTTCCTAACTTGGGACTTAAGATAACTTAAGATAACTTAGAATCTTTCTAAGCTTAAGTATTTTAAGTCTAAGTTTAAGTTATTTTATTATTTTAAGCTTCTACCCATGGACTTACAAAACACATGCCATAATAGAAGTTTATTGGCAAATACTCATACGTGGGCTTACAATACGTGGGCTTACAAATACTCATACGTGGGCTTACAATACGCATGCCACAAAGTTCTATTTTTTTTAAAATATTTTTCACAGTGTTTGCACAGTTGCTACCCTCAGTCAGGATCAAAAGAATTCATGTTGCAGCTCGTAGCTTGGGATTATTAATTAGCTTCGTGGCAAAGCCATCATGGGTGTGAGCGATGGTTTTGTCGTCGTCAAGCAAGAACTTTTTGAAATAGTTCTGGTCATAGCTGGTGCCCTTGCCATGGATTGACTCGCCAGTGTCTAGAAATCCAATCAGTTGGATCCTGGATGGTGTGATGTCAATAGTAACGTAACTGCCATCCTTGGAAGAAATGTGAAATGAGTGGAATTCATCCGAGTAGGAGTAGGTAGCACGTATCAAACTCTTATGCTGCTATTCAGGAAGATGGATTAGATTAAAACCAAGACGGATGAAAATGTCATTGGCTAATCGCATTGTTGCGGAATGATCCTTGATTTCCAATAAAAAGAGATTGCATGTGTAAGGTTTGGGGGCCTTACGGCGATGCAGTGAGAGTGCAGGATCTCTAGAGGCCATGAAAATAGTAGTAGAGTGATTCTAAATAGGTCTAGAAATTTTGAAATTTTTTGAAAATTTCAACATGAACTCACTTGCAAGAATCTAGAATGAAGTCGTGGAGAGGATGGGTGAGGCCTATATATAGACTTTTTTCACAGCAATTCGCAAATTCACCCATAAATCATCTTCAATGTCCACGATTTCTCAGTGATTCGAAGCAGTGTTTTGAGGGTCGGCAAATTTCCTGTAAGTGATTTTTTTGTACCAAAATGAGTGAAATTGTCTGACAATACGAAAATTGGCTGATGAGAATTCGTGGATGTGACAAAGAAATCGTGCAAGTAATTTTGAGGCTCAGCGAATTAGCTATGAATTCTGTTAGTGAGGATCTAATTGTTGGCTGATTCTGACGAATCCCCAAGAAACTCGACCAGAGCCACCCAAGAGCACCTCTCACCTTAGACCGAGGAGTTCTCTAAGAGGACAAGACAAACGAAGACTGAGAGTCAAGTATGAGAGCCGAGGAATGCTAGTTAGGAACGACAAGCAAGAACTGTGTAAGCCTCATGGTGAATCCCAGAAGATGGAATGACCATGTAGGAACTAGTATTTCTAGGCAAAGTAATAAATGCAAGTAGGCCCTCTTAGAAAAGTAGAGTTAGCCACCTTTTGATGGTGACATCTAGTGGAGAGCATAATTCCACTTGTAATTTTTGTAATGTAAAAATGCCACTAGGATGCCGCCTAAGAAGCTCTATTGCTTATTTAAGAGACTCCCCCTTTGTAGAAGGAAAGCTTTTTGTAAATGTATCTACTTCATGCTGAAATGAAATTATTTTCCATGAATTTTGATGCATTCTTGAGCTCCTTGATGATTCTTGTTTCTTGAGTGATGCATTAATGATCTTGCCCTTCCATTGCCTTTGTGTGTGGTTGTGGATTAGTTTTCTTGCTTTCATAAATTAAATGCAGATTTCAGCATTCAAGTAAACTAAATAGGCTGGATTTGTGATGTAGATCTTGCATATTCTTGACATTCTTGGGTAGTCGAAGAATCAAGAAATGAATGTTTCTTGATCCTTGGACTTTCAAAATGCTATAGATTTCCTGTTTTGGTGGATTAACGTAGGACTCAAGCCTCCAAGAGATTTGTAGCTAATAATGTGGCATAGGTCTTGCATATCCATTTACATTTTAGTTTCTTGAGTTTTTTGAAAAATTCAAGAATCAAGAAGATGGAGCTTCTTGATTCTTGAATGCTTGTAGGAGTTAGTTTTCTTGTTTTTTATGAGGAATGTGGCATGCTAGGTTAGTTTTCTGATCTTGCAAGTAGTTTAGTTTCCATTTTGCAATGATCCGTTCTAGCATTTTGTTTTTAAGTGCCATAGTAATGCCCAACCATGTTTCAAGAAGAGCTGTTTTTGGGCATTTTTGGTGTGCTTGCATGGTAGAATGATTGCAAGTGATTTCAAGAGTTCAAGAGTGTTCGAAATCTGAGTATTCGTGACAAGTTGAACCATACTACAATCCCAAGAATCTTTCTGCCTGATCTGGGCATTGTAATAAGCAAGATATCAACAGTAAGACATGCCCACAGTCTTTGCTAACAGGTGGAATCTGCCAACCTTTTGTCCCGGTTGCTGCTTGAAGTTCTACACATCATACATCTATAATTCCTACAACACTATCCTAGAACGGATCCATACAAAGCTTCCTACATCTCCAAATCTGTCCTCATCTGAAAATGTAAGTCTGCCCCATCCTTGAACAATCAGATTTTGTTCTGTGTTACCACTCACGAAGAACAGACTTGTAAGGCGACTATCTTCAATGAGAATGCGTGTAAAACAACATTCAAAACAGAACCTTCACCTCTGACAGAGCCCCTGCATATACTCACCTTCCTTCATCTCGATCGTGTTCCCTCCTTCAGACCTCATTCGGGCCCCTGCCTCCTCTCCTATCCTATCCTTACGCTCCTAGCTGTCCGAGCCTTCCTCCCATCTCGACCGAACGACACTTCCCACAAATTTTGATCGAATGCCCTCAAGTCCAAACTCGACCGAATCTTGACCGAAAGCCTTACAATCTAGACCAACAGCCTTCCAACTCGGTCGAGTGCCTTAAAAAACTGGACCGGACCCTCTCACGTTTCCCTCTCCATAAATTTCAACCGAATGCCCTCAAGTCCAAACTTGGCCGAGTGCCTTAAAAAACTGGACCGGACCCTCTCACGTTTCCCTCTCCATAAATTTCAACCGAATGCCCTCAAGTCCAAACTTGACCGAATCTCGACCGGAAGCCTTATAATCTCGATCGATAGCAAACTCGATCGAATGCCTTGAAAAACTGGACCGGACCCTCCCACGTTTCCCTCTCCATAAATCTCGACCGGACCCTCCCCATGCCATCTCAACCGAATAAATTCCACTCACTCTCGATCGGACCCTCTCCACGCCATCTCAACCAAATAAGTTCCAAACATTCTCGACCAATGGATTTGCCTGAAAACTCGACCGGTGACCTCCATCAATTTTTGACCGATGACCTCCATTACAACTCGACCACCGGCCCTGCAAAAAAAACATCTTGACCGAATCCCTGTAAAAACCATTTTCCAGTCCTTTGTTCAGTTTTTCGACCCTTCATTAAAACTCCTCGACCCTTCATTAACTTTGTTAATTTTTTTGCCCACAACTCTATTTTTCGAAGATCACTTTTTTTCAAACATCTTTTTTTGAACAACCGTTTTTTTCGAACATCTTTTTTTTTTAACATCCATTTTTTTTTTTAACATCCATTTTCTGAACCTCTTTTTCAAACATCAATTTGTCGAACATCAATTTTTGACCTAGTTCGACCCACCACATTTTTACCGATCCACTTCACTTCTACGACCCACTCTCAATTTTTCGACCCTAGACCAATTTTTTGACCCCAGTCCAATTTTTCGACCCCATTCAAAAAAAAAAAAACTAAAATTAAAACTAAAACTAACTTACCTATCACCCAACCCCTTAGCACACACATTACCCAACCCCCTAGCACACACATTATGCAACCCCCTACCACGAAGAACGTGTACAAAACTATATTGAGCGTTTCAAGCGCTTAAAGAGTCAAGTACAAGACCAGCCCATCGAGTAGATGCTCATCATTTGGTTCTTGGTCGGACTTCCAAGTTGGATCAGATGCGAGCTTAAATCCAATGACAAATACATGAGCCTCAAGTTAGCTATGTCTGATGCCATATGGGAGGAAGATGAAGGATCCGACATTGACGAACCTAGGGAACGGAAATCACATTGTGCAATTCATGAGTTGAAGCCGATCGAGGATACTCGAGATCAGCTTTGGAAATCATAGCTGGAGTTGCTTAATCAGCAACATCAACTGCAGCTGGAGAAACTCACCAATGAGTTTCAAACTACTCTGAAGTCTATCCAACGTAGTATGCCTCGTCAACCACACACTGCCTAGGTAGCTTATAGACAGAAAAAACTCATCTGGTGCACACACTTTCGGGCTACGCATCCTACTTATGCTTGCCCTTCCTATCAGCATATCCAAGCACATGTCATCCAACGATATGAAGAACAACCATCACAATCGGGACATTCCTTGCATTATCACAAATACCCCCCAGAAAATCCAGAACCACTAGCCATACAAGATGGCTATGTCATTACGCAAGGGCCAATGAACAACAGATGTTTCATCTGCAGTGAAACCGGCCATTTCATGGTTGATTGTCCAGTCAAGACCAAGTACCATGTCGAGTGTCCTGACTGTGTTAGAAAACACAGTTTCAAAGACTGTCCACAACAACCACCTAAGATCCTTCCTGCCCGACATGGCAGTTATGACTCCCGATAGGATCTTTACGACAACACAACCAGAGCACTGTAGCAACCAACCGCTAAACCTACTGCTCAATCGAAAAGTTTCTTGCCAACTTCTACAACACCATGAGAATACCCAAATTGGTAGCAAACATAGACATTCTTACAAGATATGAAATGAGTCCTTGCAGGAATAAAGTATAACCGATATTCTGTCATCTGCTACAACTTCCATCCAAGAGCAATCTCACCAGGGAATAGAAAGTTTTTCTCCCTTTTTCGCAACCTCAAATCAATCTGTCTTCCACATTCTAAGATGACTCCCAAGGCCTTATAATGGATATACTCACCAACTATGGGAATAGAAAGTCTATATAGAAATTCATTTTTATAAAACTTCTCAACAAAGAAGTACTACGAAAATAATATATTCTCCTTCCATGCATTTCAAGTTAAATCTTACAAGATCTGCTATCAAAGATGGCAGCTTTAGTGTCACAAATATTACCTTGTTTTTGACAAGGGCATATCAGAGTTTCTTACTCTACCACATAGTTTAAGATTGCGCTCCTCAAGATGCATTATCAATGTTGATGAATGACTTTTGTTTGACAAGTGCTCCGCAGTTTCTACTCTCTATAAAGATGGTATCTTCCTTGTTTATTTTTTGTCATTTTTTGATTTGATAGTTTTTTTTTCTAATTGCGTCTATTTTTTTCTAGATTTGTTTTTATCAAGGATAGACATTGAACCAGAGAAGTCTTGTAGCGTATCTGAAAAATGCATTTTCATTCATCTATCCATCTTCAGATCACCTTGTACAGAGTTTAGGATTTTTGAGCATATTCCAAAATCCATGCCACTTCCGAGTTGATTCTTGCATCTCACTGCCATATTAGTTTTCAAGTCGACTACAGCAAGATCGAGACAAATTAGTTAAAGTTTGTTCAATCTTCAGTCTAGTCGCAAGTTCAACATATTTCAACTGCGTGTTCCAAATGACGATCCGACCTTGAGCATGTAGGTTGTCATTAAGAACATCCCCACCAACAGATTCTGGAAGGGGGGGGGAGAGAGTGGATCTGCTTGGATCAACTAGGATCAGTTACATTGCCAATAATACCATCAGCAAGATCGATATCCAAGGCCACAAAACCAAAGACGACAAAGACAATGCTAAAAAGACACATGGGCAATCCAAAGGGACTCAATTAGAAGAAGTACCCCAGTCACGACGAAGATCCTTCAGCACATAGGAAGTACAAGTATTGGGAAATCATTCTTCTTCTTCGTCAACTCCCATGCCTATTCTATCACCCACACCATCAACCGATGTCACCACCTCCACCCTACCTCTATTTGTTTGCCATCATTCCACTGTTCATCTTAGAAATCCCCAGTTTTTCAAAGCCTGATAGTTTTACCGAAGCGACTAAAAGATCATTGCAAATGTCTTGCGTAGTTTACTACACTGGTTGGTCAACCAGAAAAGAAGGCAGACAAAGCAGCAAAAAGAAATAGAGCAAAGAAGCTGAGGTGGAAAGGATGAAACTTAAGCAACGGATAAGTCAGATTGATCTTGATTAAAAGAAACTCTCTAGAGCAACAATGGTTGAATCCACTCCTATGAAGCCCAAAGAGATCCAAAAGTAATGGATTAAAAGAAAAAGCTACAGAAAAGCAAAATGATTAAGACAACAGTGAGCCTGCAGGACAAAGTGAGCACCTCATGAAGTAAGTGGTGGTCAAAACTCGACATTGCAAGGGTCCAAGGCTGCAACTGTAGAACTATCAGTTCCTTCACCCTTCCACCAAGCCTTCATCATGTTTCCCTACCGTCACCAAACCAATCGTCCAAATCTGTTCCTACCACCAATGGAAGACTACTAACCAGGATTTGTGCAACCTACCAATCAAAGATCTTCCTCTTCTCGTCAAGGAAAAAACATCAACAAGACTAGAACTTCAACTGAGAGAATAACTGCGAAAATGCCCACAAGCCAAATGGAGGATACAGACCTCCTAGAAGTTATTTCCTGCCAAGGAACCAAAGATGAAACCGTCAATGGCAGATACAAGTGATAAAGAGGACATGCGGGGTGCACTCAAACATACAAGTTGTGAAGCTGTTGGGAGATCTCCAATTTTGAGAATGTTAACCACTTGCAGCAATAAGACATTCTGGTTACATTGCGGCAGATTGATAAAGATTGGAAATAATAAGCACTTGGTTTTATGCAAGCGAACGAGGATCTACGCTTTTCCAAGTGACAATTGAAGATGCCAATGCAAAACAAAGAAATATCATCCAATATGGGTTGCAATGGGTCCTGCAACACATTAGGGGTGGGATGATGTTGGCTGATTCTGATGAATCCCCATGATACTTGGCCAGAGCTACCCAAGAGCACCTCTCACCTTAGATCGAGGAGTTCTCTGAGAGGATGAGACGAACGAAGACTGAGAGCCGAGGAATGCTAGTTAGGAATGACAAGCAAGAATTGTGTAAGCCTCATGGTGTATCTCGAAAGATGGAATGACCACGTAGAAACTAGTATTTCTAGACAAAGTAATAAATGCAAGTAGGCCCCTCTTAGAAAAGTAGAGGGAACCACCTTTTGATGGTGACATCTAGTGGAGAGCATAATTTCACTTGTAGTTTTTGTAATGTGGAAATGCCACTAGGATGCCGCCTAAGAAGCTCTCTTGCTTATTTAAGAGACTCCGTCTTTGTAGAAGGAAAGCTTTTTGTAAATGTATCTACTCCATGCTTAAATGAGATCATCTTCCATGAGTTTTGATGCATTCTTCAGCTCCTTGTTCATTCTTGTTTCTTGAGTGATGCATTAATGATCTCGCCCTTCCATTGCCTTTGTGTGTGGTTGTGGATCTTAGTGGTGGATTAGTTTTCTTGCTTTCATAGATTAAATGTAGATTTCAGCATTCAGGTAAACTAAATAGGCTGGATTTGTCGTGTAGATCTTGCATATTCTTGACATTCCAGTTCTTGATGTTCTTGGGTAGTCCAAGAATCAAGAAATGAGTGTTTCTTGATCCTTGGACTTTCAAAAGCTATCTAGATTAGTTTTTGTTTCTAGTTGTGGATTAGATTTTCTGTTTTGGTGGATTAATTTAGGATTCAAGCCTCTAAGAGATTTGTAACTAATAATGTGACATAGGTCTTGCATATCCATTTACGTTTTGGTTTTTTGATTTCTTGGAAAATTCAAGAATAAAAAAGACGAAGCTTCTTGATTCTTGAATGCTTGTAGGAGTTAGGTTTCTTGGTTTTTTATGAGGAATGTGGCATGCTAGGCTAGTTTTCTGATCTTGCAAGTAGTTTAGTTTCCATTTTGCAATGATCCGTTCTAGCATTTTGTTTTTAAGTGCCATAGTTACAAGTGATTTCAAGAATTCAAGAGTGTTCGAAATTTGAGTATCCGTGACAGGTGGAACCATACTACAACCCCGAGAATCTTTCTGCCTGATCTGGGCATTGTAGTTTTTGTGGTAGAACGAGCATCAACATTGCGCACAACAGCTCTAGCTTCAGCCCATTTGGTACAATAGTCCATAGCCACTACGATATATCTTGATTGAGTGCGTCTAGCAGTGGGATAATCGGTCTAACATAATCAATTCCCCATTTCTGGAAAGCTTGATCAGTTGTGACAGGGTGTAAAGGCATGTAGTCGATCTTTTGAAATCGTTTTGTTCTTTGACAAACATCACAAACCTTTGTGTAGGTGTGCATATTCTTAAAAAGGGTTGGCCACCAAAATCCTGCCAAGAGAATTCTTTTGGCAGTCATTTCGGAAAAAAAATTACCTGCTCCAACACCTTCATGAGTTAGGGATATAACATAGGGTATTTCACCTTCAGTAAGACAACGTCAGATATTCCATCTAATTTTTGCTTGTAAAGTTGGCCTACAATTAACGTATAAGGTTTGGTTTTGAGGACTAACGCATGTTGCTTGGGTTTAGATAAGGATGGGTCCATCTGCCCTGAAGTTAAATATTCTGTGATATCCTTGGCCCAAATAAATGTAGAGTCAATTTGAGATAAAATGCCATCAGGTGAATCATCGTTGACGTCTTGATCTGGAGTTGGTAGGTTAGGGATTCGGGATAGATGATCTATTAAAAAAATGTTGGACCCCCTTTCGAACCACGATCCTAAACTCAAATTCTCGCAGTTGAATAGGATCCGTCGAGTAATACGACCGGTTGTGCAAGTCTTGCTGATAAGATATAGGAGTGCTTGATGATCAGTGAAGAAAACAAAAACTTTTTCCAAGAGGTAATGATGAAACTTTTGAACCGCATACACCATTGCCAAAGCTTCACGCTCAATAGTGGTATAATTGACTTCAGCAGGTATCAATTGTCTACTGAGAAATCCACATGTAACTTTGAATATATGTAGTTGCTAGATGCACCAAAAATACACGCAGACACAGATAGATAATTTTGTAAGCAAAATCCACAGAGATCCAAGAAGTCCGCTAGTTAAACAAAGAGGATCAATAGACGATGTTGTAGCTGTTATGCACATATCATTTTAAATTGTCTGGACTCGATTGAATTATTGTCTACTTATTATTCATGTATCTCATTCGCTTTTTTATCTATTCCGCACATAGGTTCATTTTATTGAATGCTAAATTAACTTAAACGTAGGTCAACAGTGTCTGCCTACATTCTGGAGGATTGTAGCAATGATATAACAAACAGTAACCAACAATCATATCTGAACTCCATCCGAATTTATTCGCATTTTGTTTCGCTTCGATTCGCTTCAATAGTACCATAGCTCGATTCTCATCGGTAGGAGTCAAATTCTGATCCTCATCAGTGGTATCAGAGCTCGATTCTCATCAGTAGGAGTCGGAGTTTGTTGGTGGGTTTGCGGATCCCTAGGAAACCCTAACCCTAGTTAATAAGTGAGAGAGATTTGGCAGCCTGCGTGTGTAAGTCCAACCCAATGATCACATAGTTATTTGATTAATTAGAATGTTAATAAAAGGACTTTAGGCCTTTTTGCGGGACTTTTAATGTCGTAGGGCCTAAATGTCAAGTTAGTGAATAAATTTGGGTTTCTCTCCAATTTTGATGGTTCCCACACTTTTTTAAATTTGAATAAAAAAAGAGGCAAGACTGGACCAATAGGATTTAGAGGCCAGGGTCCTCCTCTCTACTATAAAAAGAGACCAACTCGAGTTGTTCCTCATGTTCATTTCCTCATTTCAATAAAGCAGATTGGTTCTCTTTAGAAATGGATTGATGAATGTCCTTGCTCTTCATTTCTTTTTCTCCATTTCTCATGCTTTCTTTGGATTTTGCTAATTGTTGGATTTGATCATTATTGGGATTGTTATTTCTTATGCTTTTGTGAGAGAAAAAGGGAGAGAGAGAAGAGTAAGTTTCTATCATTGTTGTGGATTTAGAGTTAATGGAAGTACGGTTAATGGATGTTAGTGTTAGATCCTCCATTCATGTTGAAATCTGAACTATACTATCGCTCTCATGGGAATGAACCTACGCGTGACAACTAGCTCCGTCTCTTTGATGCTAGATTGACTAGATCTTGGATTCAGGTTAGGCAAGGAAAGAAACCCACTACAATTTTGGCGTCGTTGCCGGGGAGCTATGCCAATTTTTTAGTTTGCAGCATGTTTGGCTGATGGTTAGCTTGCATTAGGCATCTTCTCGTGGCATGAATAGTGTTAAAACTGCATTGTAGGGATAGTTCGGGATTGATTTTGCTAAATTTTGAGTAGATTAGCTTGTTTGAAATCTAATCTGATTATCAAACAGGGAAAGCTATTCAGATCACTAATCTTAAGATCCATTTGGATCTGCGATATCAGAGAAAATAACAAAAATCGGTCAAATCTGTCAAATTTGATCAAAAAGAGGCAAAAAGCGCCATCAGAGCCCAGAACTTTTAACTCTCTTTCAGGAAACCTTCGCCGAGTTGCGAACACCTTCGGTCTTGTTTACAAAACCTTCAGTTTGAAGGGCAAAGATTAATTCCCAGCAAATTTCCAGAAACATCAGAAAAACCACCAACAAATACCAAAAATTATCAAAATCGTAAAAAATACAGAAAAAGAACCTTTGCCCAATTCATTATGCTTAGATGTGATTCAGATCTATCTACTGCCAGGTCGACGAAGAATAATACCAAAAATAGAAAGATTTTCAGAGGATTAGTTGTCATATTATCATATTTTTGCCAAAAAAAAAATCACTTTTTTGCAAAATTACCAGTATTACTCTTGATCCTTCGCCAGAACCTTCGTCGAGTTTCCTGAACATTCTATTTATGTAAAAATACTATTTTTGAGTTTGGCGAAGATTTTTCTTGATAAGATCACAAAAAATCTTGATTTTTACCCTTGCCAGATCACAAAAACTGCCTTCGTCCAGTTGTCCATAGTTTTATCTGTGTCAGATCTTCCATCTGAGAAATCGGCAAAGGTTATTTCTCAAGAAATTGCCAGAAAAGTGTTTAGAGAGTTTTTATCCCAAAATAGCACTGTTGAACCTTCGCCAAGCCAACCTTCGCCTAGATAACCTTCGCCAGTCCTATTTTTAGTTTCTGATTTTCCAGATCAAGTCTCTGTCAAAATTTGTATCAGATCTGATATATTCTGAAGTGGACTCTTGAGAGATTTATCATTTTTGAGAAGTATTGATTGATCAAATTTTGGGTAGTTTTTCATCATATAGAATCACATTCCTGAAAAGTGGAATAGAGCTAGCAGATCTAATCTGAGATAGTTTTTGGAAAAATCTATATCCAATCACATTATCAATATGATCTAAATGGTTGCCCTTGGAGCTGCTCCATAGGAGGTCAATCCAATTATTGTTAGAAGAGCACCCTGATTGGATCTACCCAAATATAATGGATTAACAGTTCCAGTTCGATTTCTTCTAGTCTAGACTGAATCCTGTGAGGTCTATGGTGAGATTTATCCTCAAGATAAACTTAAGCTGTTTCCTATGGCCTTAACAGGCGCAACGCAAGATTGGTACTATAACCAAGATGAAACTGAGCATACAGATTGGGAGGTTGTTAAACGAGCCCTTGTCACACGATTCAAACCGTGGAAGTTTATGGAAGACCCTTTCCTACTTTTAAGTAAAATTAAAGCGGGAAATGGTTCGAGATTATATCGAAAGGGTGAAACGTCTTAGATCTGAATGTGAGCCTGATCTGAGTAATGAAAATGCCATGATTATGTGGTTTTTATTAGGTCTACCTAAATGGATCAGACGTGAACTGAAACGCCATAATGAGTACACACTTTTGCAAAATGCGATGGACGATGCAATTCGGGAGGAGGATGAAGATTCAGATGATGAGCCGAATGTCAATATGTTGCCTTATACAACAGGACAGACTACTACGACATCCACCACTATTGCATCAACGAATGCCAATGCTACTGCAGAAATGATGCTCAATGAGTTCGAGAAACTTGGGAAGACCCAGCAGAAACAGATGGAAAAGTTGCCGTTGCAAAGCATTAGAAAATTTTCACAGAGAAGTGAACAAGGAACCTGAGAAGTTTTCAAAGACTTTTCCTACCAGGGAAAATGTCTGGTATTTTATTTGTACAAGAAATCACACAGTGAATGAGTGTCTTCAATTGAAAAAATGAATGGAAATCAATGTTTGTCATCTGTGTAATTCACCTGACCATGAGACTGCCTTTTGCAACTTCAACCCTCGGATGATTCATCAACGGTATGCCCAGATGGGATATCGAGATCCACAGTATGGAGGCAATCCAGCAGCAAGACTACGACAATCTACTCTTGGATACCCGGAGCGTTTAGCCTTGCTTGCCCCACCAAAGCACTTCGCTCCTCCTGCCAATTTGATGGAACCAGAACCTTACACAAGTGATAAGCAATGGAGCTATGGTAATGATCAGGAAGGTGGATTTTCAGAACAGTATGCCATTTATGCTACCGCTCAGAGCACCACTTGGATGTTTTGCATGTGGAGAAAATCACTGAGTTGCAGAATGTCCAAATAAAGGAAAATTTGTACCATTCTGTCGTGACTGTGGATATGGGCATTGCTATAAAGATTGTCCAGCAAACCCGAAGCCATCACCAGTTACAGCACTTGTAAATTTGATAACAATCAAGCAAGGATCGGTAGCTCATAATAAACCAAGTGCACCCTTGATGGTGATCACCATAGCACAAAACAAAAAGAACCAGTAGTAGATTCAATACCTGCTGATTCTATACCATTGAACGATACACCAACAACATCGGAAGTTTATCCAAATCTTAATGTAGAAAAACAAAGATATCAGGATATGAGACAGTGGATTAAGTATCTACAAGAAGAAGAGGAACTTGAAGCTACTAAAGTAACAGCTGAAGTTCGGTCTTCACCATTGCAACCTCCAAAAAATTTACGTACGGATATGAATGATCAATTACATCATCACGAAGAACCCTTCAAGATGACGGAACCGGAAGCACCGCATACAGAATTACTCATGAATATTTTGTCTAGCAAGATCAATATTTCACTGGGAGAGCTCCTAAAATAGTTGCCAAAAGACACAGCAAATGTATTTCTCAAAACCAAAATACACTGTACATATAGTTTCTTCTTTGGAAACCCATGCATGGCCTAGGTTGCCGTTGACGAGACGTGTGTCTTATCAGCTTGCCTCATGTCGAGGCCAATTGGTCCTAATGATTAGACCCATAGTACAATAGCACAATAGTTCTAATTTTATTCTAATTAATTCTAATATGATGGTATCCAATTTTGAGATCAATTTTAGTGGAGTATTTAGTTCCATCTAAATGATCAACCAGATCATCCATCATGGACAAATCTGCAGGTCTGGATAAAAGTTGGATGAAGATTGAAAAGTCGATTAGCCGATTAGTAGGAGAATAATCCAACAATAGTCGCCCTAGATATAATTGTTAACATGACACTTAACCTTTCCATCAAACTATCTCTAAATTGAATCTTACAATCTCTTTCCAATTCACAAACTACATGATGTTCAGGGTTTTTGACACCCATCGGTCTCCTTAGCATAATGAATATATCCCTGTTATAGAGAGATTAGCCACCGTCTTTTCACATAGAAAAATGCAACCTTGATTGCTCTTGTAGAGTTTCATAGTTATTGCATTCATCCCCATATCTTATCTCATGATTTGTATCCACAAATTTTCTTTGAGAACATTTCAAACTCCTACAAACTCAGCCTCGGTGGATGACAAGACCATGGGATTTCTACTTCACATGTCCAATGTTTCATCGTAATTGAATCCCTCGACATGGGAGCATGTCCTGGCTACCCATGGCTCCATTCAATTTGATATTTGATTTTGAAAATCCACTGGCTTCCAATAGCTTTTCTAGAGGGAGATTTGTCATTCCCATGCATTGTTCCTTTAAATTGGTTCTATTTTCTCTTTCATGGCAGCGCTCCACAAATTTCATTTGGAATGTTTTCTCTTTTTGTATGATTTAGGTTTCATAACTCCTTGCTCTACCATAAAAAGCATATTATCACAACTTTTAAAATCAACAATATATCGATAGCAAGCCCCTGTAGAAGGTATACTTTTAGAGCTTGTCATGTAAAGATGCTCACAAGAGTGTCCTACAAATAAGTATCAATTGTAGTCCATGGGTAATGGGCAACATTGGGCATTAAGAAATTATTTGAGACATCGTCAATGTGTATGAAACTTTTATGCCATTTTTATATGTTATGAACATGTTTGCCAAATTTTCTACAAATAGGTCAATATAAAACTCGACATTGTATGAACAATGTCGTCACACCTTGATCACATGTATGATTGCATATAGGTCTTAGCATGCCCCCCCACAACTATGCCATTTTCATTTGTCAAAGCATGAAGTATTCCCTTGGCTTGAGAGTGTACACATGATGAAAATCAATAGTGGACTACTTAGTTGCATGCAAACACTTGCCTGCACTACATGACATTCTATTAACCTAATAGTCTCAAAATCTCACCTTTTTTACAAACTACATAAGGTATTTTTGAACATTCTCTTAACCTAACATTTTGTGTCTTTCCTGTTTAGCATTTAGACTGTGTACCAATACTCCAAGGTATAGTGGTAACTTAAACGTTTTAAGTACACTTGACTTGATAATGCTATAAGAATATTATGAAGTGAGCCAATGTCGGAAAGGACAATAACCTCTTAACTTGCCAATTGTTCACACATTCTGTTTGACTTTGTATCATGCAACTACTCCAATGTTAGCCTTTATTCAAAGATAGCAAGTCGATACCTAAGGAACAAGCTTGTGCACCGAGATGACCATATCATGTTGATTATCCACAAGATTGCACTTGTGGAGCTTTGTCCTTTGAACAAGTGATTTTCTAAAAAAAGGTAGCGCAAATATTCATTCTTGGTATTTTCTTTCTACTATAGGCTAAGTTCTACTCTATCGTATGCATGACTAGCTCTTACAGATGATTTGCACTTGATTCTTTTTCTTGTTAAAAGTCATACATTTTGACAATGTTAGGATTTGGGCCTGAAAATGTTCCTTTAAGGAGCTCCCACTATTCATTGTGTCTCAAATTAATTATGGTGAAATTATTAGGACTTTGTAAATGATCGATCAAATAATCCATTTTTAGTAAAGGATAATCATTATTATTAGTGACTTTGATCAAAATCCATGCATAGGCATTGAGCAATCACTTTTTATTCACCAAAATTTTTGGTGCCACCCAATCGATTATACTAGATTGAATATGTGATTCTTGGAGATATTTTTGAGCTTGCCTCATAAATTCATTTTTGGGCTCTTTTTGAGTCAACTTGTATGGAAATATAAATAAAATTTGGCCATTAGGCTAAAGTTCAATCCTCTGCTCTACACTCCTTAGTAGTCAATTTCCAAGCAATCTAGCTCACCTAGAATTGATGTAACTTGATTGGTGGTAATTGTGCCTTTCAAGCTTGAGAATCAATCTTGGACAATTGAGGATCCTTGGCTACAACAAATTTAGCAAAATGCTCGTCTCACAACTAGATTGTCTCTCTTTTGTCCGTTGTCCAGTCCATGATTCTTTTGGAATTAATTTTCAAAATTGAATCCTCTTTCAAGACATATTACCTTTAACCTTCTGGCCATTGACTCTAATAGTACATACTACTAGAAGTGGATAGATTAGATTCTATCTTGACTATGGATTGTTCCCAAAGCTAAGATTAGTCTAATTATGTCCAAACAAACATACACTCACTTAGTTAATAATTTTGTACTTGCCCTCCCACGGTGTACGGCCTCCCCCCTGTTGTAAAGCTATCTTCATAAGCTTTACTTCTGGCGCCACTGGCGCCAGAATTGTCCCCGACGCCAACAGCACCCCTGCTGCTCCCGACGCCACTCCCGGCGCCACTGTGACCAGAACCCAGCCGACGCCAAGTTCCTATGGTTGAAAATCTTTGATTGGTTCTAGCGAAGTCCAGAGAGCTCAGATCGATGTGCAATCACCTCACACGATCTAGGCATGATTAAAGGAAGCCTGGGGATCAATAAAATCTAGAGAGATAAAACGAGTTTCTAGAAAGAGAAAATCCTAGAGAGAGAAAAATGTGCTTTACCAGCCTGCGTAGAGTGCTTGGTATGGGGGGGGGGGGGTGCCGAATCCCACCAATACTATAGGGGAGTGCGGGTTGCGACTCAGGGCGAGCTCCAACCAAGTCTCAGCCTCCCTTGCTAGAATGTTGTCATGGCTCTCGCCTTGGCATGCTAGCGCCCCGGAGACTAGGGTCGGTCACACACTTGAAATGTAACCTTCTCAGATTTATCAATAAAGTGGGATTTTTCTCAAACTGACTCTGATTACCTTCTGGGTTTCAATGTTCGGTAAAAGCGCCAGTTGTAAGGCCGCTTCAAAATTTTTAAGTTGGCACATAGCTGAGGGTCGTATCCCGGGATGCCAACGGTATGCCGTTGGGACCATTCGGTCCGTGGCGCCAGCCGTATGCTGTCGGGACCATTTGGTCCAGGAACTGGTTGTCTCCATATCTGTCGTGGCTTGTGGTTCTGAGTGTTCCTTGCATGAACGTGAATGGGTTAAGCTCTTGGGGAACGGGCTCTAACCTGTCGGCTGAGTTGGATGGCTTGCTTGGGTGGAAGTTACCTGTTTATGGCTGTCCAGTCTGGCGTGGCGCCAGGTTGGCTTCCAACGCTCATGACGAAGCTTTCAATTGGTTAAGTTTGATGTAAGTCAGACCGCTTGCTTGGAATGGATGTTACTCGTTTGTAACGAAGTTTCGAGCTGGTTAAGTTTGATGTATGTTGGGCGGCTTGCTTGGAGGGAAGTCACCCACATCGGGACCCCCGATCTGGCATGGCGCCAGGTTGGATCTCAATGTTGGTTTTCGGAACTTCAAGCTAGTTAAGTCTGATCGTTGTTGGTGAGTTGGCTGCTTGTATGTCAAGTGGGTTTGGATGGCAAGAGTTGAAGGTTGGGAAGCTAAGTCGTGGTTCCCGGCTCCCTTTGAGATGCCTGCGCTACATGTGGTATCAGAGCCGACTGGCCGGTCACCTATGCGGATCTCACGGAAATGGCCACGGTTTGGGGTTCATCAAGACAACTGTTGTGCAAGGTGCTGCCCACAGTGTAAGCATGGGTGCGTCCACGGTCGGGGTGGTCGACAGAATGGGGGACTTGATGAGTCAAAGTGCTGCCCTCAAGGTATAAGCACAGTCAGTTCTCATGGTTCGGGCCTGGCGCTGTCTGCATGTAGGACGGATGAGGCAAAGTGCTGCCTAGGTAGGTGAAAGCACGGTCTGTACCTTGTGGAGTGTGGGGCGACATATTCGAACTGTACGAGTTAACCATTGATACAGAGATGTTGCTCGAATTTGGGTGTAAAGCATGGGTGGTTAGCTGCCGATGCGGGATAGCTGTCGATCGTTTAGCTATAAGGGCTATCGACCAAAAAGTGGTGGGGCGTGACTGAGGCAATGTGCTGCTTAATGGTGAAAGCACGGATAGTTGGAGGGGTGTCCTATGTGGGCTGATTCTGTGATCGATTTGGCCAGGCAAAGGTCCGCTAGTAGGACCATCTCAAAGGGGGACCTTGTCTTTGTCACTTGTTAGTAAATCTGTCTGAGTGTCTTACTTGTATGTATTCGTGGTGAGTCTTAGTACTCGTGCTTTGCCTGGTTTGCATGATTGCTTGTGATACAAGGAGCTGATGGCTCGAGAAGGAACCTTTCTTTTGAAGGCTGATACCATCAAACAAAGAGGACTACAGAATTTGTGGGGCGGATTTGCAGTTCAAGTACTCGCACATGAACGGCAACGAAACGACTCAATGTTTGCAAAGGATGGATGGCTAGCCTGTTTCTTGGGTTAGTTTCATTTGCGACAACGCCCACCAGACGCAAGCAGAAAGGCAAAAGTTGGAAAGGGCAATTTCAAGGGAGATCTTCTATGGAGCGGTTGGTCTTCATTTCGGGACGGCCACCTTCGGAACTGAAACTCACTGAGCATGGGTGATATCCAGTATCAGTTGGGTTTTTCCTCCAAGGGGAAACACTAGGATCCTCTTCAAAGATTGGCAACAAGTTGGATCGAGCCATAATCCTAGCAGATGGAAAGCAAAGTGTTGGAAAGGCTTTTTGTCCGAAAAATTCTACTCTAAGTCCGATCAGCTGATTTTATAAGTGGAGGGGAACTATCACACACACCTCTCTCTTGGGGCAAATCTTGAGTAAAAGTTGATCAAAATGGGGGCAAATTCAAGGTGACCTAGCCATACTCACACGAGGAGTCTGGCGAACTTTGGACCTAATAAGTTGACAAGTTTTTGTTGTGGAAAGGAAAGCTTGTTATAGGCTTTCTCTGGACCAGCAATGATGAGGAAACATATGAGTATGCTGGCTTGTGTTACGTTACGTGTAAGGCAGTTAATCAATGAAGGATCTGTGAAAGTTGAGTCTTGCATGAGAGACTTGGTATTTCGAAAAGACGCTAAGGGACAGTTCGCGTTGAGATCGGACTAGTGCAAACTCTAGGTGCATGTGTCTGATTCAAAGAGAGCTACTTGAAGCCAAGCTCGATGTACACTTCTTGTTTTGACTGTGAGGCAATTGACTAGTGATGGAATTGTGAAAGTCAAGTTTTGCGCGACGGACATGGTGCTTCAAACAAATGCGAAGAGATAGTTCGTATGCGGATCTAACTGATGCGACCCTTTGGCTTTCCACGAGGTCAATGGTTACATTTGGGCTGATTCAAGCTTAAATGTATAGTTATTTTAATTGGGAGACACCTTTACTTCAATCTGACATCAGATTTTATAAAGGTGGGGTGGATGTTGTAAAGCTATTTTCATAAGCTTTACTTCCGGCGCCACTGGCGCCAGCATTGTCGCCGACGCCAGCAGCGCCCCTACTGCTCCCGGCGCCAACGGCGCCGGCGCCATTGTGACCAAAACCCAGCCGGCTCCAAGTTCCTATGGCTGAAAATCTTTGATCGGTTCTAGCGAAGTCCAGAGAGCTCAAATCGATGTGCAATGACCTCACACGATCTAGGCATGATTAAAGGAAGCCTGGGGATCAATAAAATCTAGAGAGAGAAAATGACTTTCTAGAAAGAGAAAATCCTAGAGAGAGAAAAATGTGCTTTACCAGCCTGGGTAGAGTGCTTGGTATGGGGGGGGGGTGCCGAATCCCACCAATACTATAGGGGAGTGCGGGTTGCGACTCAGGGCGAGCTCCAATCAAGTCTCAGCCTCCCTTGCTGGAATATTGTCATGGCTCTCACCTTGTCATGCTAGCGCCCCGGAGACTAGGGTCGGTCACACACTTGAAATGTAACCTTCTCAGATTTATCAATAAAGTGGGATTTTTGTCAAACTGACTCTGATTACCTTCTGGGTTTCAGTGTTCGGTAAAAGCGCCAGTTGTAAGGCCGCTTCAAACTTTTTAATTTGGCACATAGTTGAGGGTCGTATCCCGGGACACCAGCGGTATGCCGTCGGGACCATTCGGTCCGTGGCGCCAACGGTATGCTGTCAGGACCTTTTGGTCCAGGAACTGGTTGTCTCCATATCTGTCGCGACTTGTGGTTCTGAGTGTTCCTTGCATGAACGTGAATGGGTTAAGCTCTTGGGGAACGGGCTCTAACCTGTCGGCTGAGTTGGATGGCTTGCTTGGGTGGAAGTTACCTGTTTATGGCTGTCCAGTCTAGCGTGGCGCCAG
This sequence comes from Diphasiastrum complanatum, assembly GCA_029204225.1. Lineage (NCBI taxonomy): Eukaryota > Viridiplantae > Streptophyta > Lycopodiopsida > Lycopodiales > Lycopodiaceae > Diphasiastrum > Diphasiastrum complanatum. The sequence continues at coordinate 39,879,011 of CM055103.1, forward strand.
GTTGGCTTCCAGCGCTCGTGACGAAGCTTTCAGTTGGTTAAGTCTGATGTAAGTCAGACCGCTTGCTTGGAATGGATGTTACTCGTTTGTAACGAAGCTTCGAGTTGGTTAAGTTTGATGTATGTCGGGCGGCTTGCTTGGAGGGAAATCACCCACATCGGGACTCCCGATCTGGCATGGCTCCAGGTTGGATCTCAATGTTGGTTTTCGAAACTTCAAGTTGGTTAAGTCTGATCGTTGCTGGCGAGTTGGCTGCTTGTATGTCAAGTGGGTTTGGATGGCAAGAGTTGAAGGCTGGGAAGCTAAGTCGTGGTTCCCGGCTCCCTTTGGGATGCTTGCGCTACACCCCCCCACCCCCCCGACCCCACAAAAAAAAAAGAAAACTCTCATATCTTTATCTTAACATGCTTGGTGGATATTAATAGAAGCTTATTTTAAAAAAATGCACGTTTTATACCCTGAATTTGAAATTCCTAGGTTCTTCTTAAGGAGTGCAATGATAAAACCCCCATCACTCATCTCCTTGCTCAAAAATTTCCTCTATTTTTAGCTGTAGATGCACTTTCTCTCACATGTTGGTGTAATGGAATGTTCTTAATGACATGGTGCAACAAGGAGTGCATGAGATGCATTTTGTAAGTAGCACCAAGTACTTAATGAGATGACCTTATACGGTCGTGGACACTTGGTCGGAATTGGAACCACATGAGTGCATACCTTCCTTTGCATCGTTAGACCAATAACCCAAAACCATTGTAGCTCTTAAATTCAAGAGCATCATGCATTTTCCTTCACCAATTGTGCTCAATTCTAAAGCATCATCCATTTTACCTCACAATTGTGCTCAATTCTAAAGCATCATGCATTCCCTTCACCCATTGTGCTAGATTCTAAAGCATCATGCATTTTCCTTCACCAATTGTGCTCAATTCTAAAGCATCATGCATTTCCCTCCACCAATTGTGCACAATTCTAAAGCATCATGCACTTTCCCTCACCAATTGTGCTCAATTCTAAAGGATCATGCATGTTCCTTCACCCATTGTGCACAATTCTGAAGCATCATGCATTTCCTTCACCAATGTGAGCACAAAGTCAACACAAAAATGGATCTAGCATCTAGATCTAGTATCTAGAGGAAGAAGGAAATGGTAAATGCATGATAATAGATATGGAATACGTTACACAATAGAATGGCGTTCCTGTTTCAGCAAAGGTGAGCGCCGCAGGAAACAGAATTTACGTTGAATCTGCTAGTGTATCTCTTTGGGTCTTTCTACTTTTGGGAAGATTTTTGTGTTATAGTACTGCTGTCGGAATCCTATCGGCAGATGGACGGCTTTACGGCTCCGCTCTGCCTGCTTGACACCTGGTGATACCATTGGGGTGGGGGCAGAAAGAGAAGAGGGATCGATCATAGATGCATAATAGCCTCACGCATCTTTGCAACAGCAGCAGCTGCAGAATCTATGCAGCAAATTGGGATGCAGTGCACAATTTGTGCTGCAAAATCAGGAGTTCTGCTGCAAAATGAGGAAACGAGGCAGCCAAAAGTGGAGTGTTGAAGGTTAAAGTTTGAGGCTTTCCGAGGAGGGGATGGAGGGGACAAGCTAAGATACAGAATCTATGCGAAAAGACGAAAACAGAGATAGCCCACGCTGCAATGGGGCTAGAGGTGGAGTCTTGAAGGTTAAAGGTTGAAGCTTTGCTAAGGGGAGAGGGGTGGGTGGGAGGGGGCGGGGGAGCAGACATGACCGTCACCAGCACGAGCGCTGAGAACAGCCCTTTTGTTAAGGTGGAGCTGGAGAGCAAGGAGAAGCAGGGACTACGTGTGCAGAGCAAATCCCCTCAGAGGTCAACGGTATATTCTCTCAGAGATGTGGAGTCGGCTCTTCAGGAGACGAGAGAGCAGAGGGAGATGAGGATGCACAACCTTTTCAGCTCTTTTGACAGTACCAATTCAGGATACCTGGATCAGGTCCGCATTGAGAAGGGGCTAGAAGCTCTTAGCAGCCCCCTTCAGCACAGGTATGCAGATGAGTTACTCCAGGTTTGTGACTCCAATCGAGATGGGCGAGTGGATTATGGGGAGTTTCAGAAGTACATAGATGACAAGGAGCTGGAGCTCTATCAGATGTTTCAAGAAATTGATGTAACACAAGATGGATACATTCAGCCCGAAGAATTGAGAAATGCACTGTTTAGAGCAGGTTTGTATGGTACCCACTATGTGAAATGCATTTCCCTAATTTCCTGTCGTCCTCTTCAGTTTGGAATTGCTTGAGCCCAGTTGTCTCCCACTTAGTGTTGATTAGGAAAATTGAGGTGGCCCTCTTTTTGGTGCTAAGGAATTGCCATAACAACTAGATGTTGATCTCTATATAAATTTTATTGATGGTTTTAATACCTCTGTCAGCCCTGAAATATTCAGATTAGACTCTAGATATTCCCACTGTATACTCAGTTTCAGGTTAGTCAGTTTGAGTCAGATTAACCCACAGTCCTGCATATTTTGCTCAGTGCATTTTATTGGCTACTTCTTCTGCTTGTTGACATGACTATTACTAAGTATACTGGAAAGTCCTGGCTCAAGGACTTGCACAGATTTGAGAACTCGGGTGCTGTGTTATCACTTTCCGTGGCATAAAATCCATTACCATGGTAATGTACTTATAACCAAAGAAATTGGGGTTATTATCGCTGATTTCTTGCTTCACTAGTAGAATTTTCGTTATGATTTATCCCAAGTGAGTTCAATGCCCATTGCCAAGCTTGTGTAATTCCTCTCTTCAGCAAATCTGTAAGTGCATCTACTCATTACTAGAATGTAGAGTTATTTAACTATTTGTACGGCAACATTGGTTACTTACTAGCTGCTGGCAATCCACTACGATCGAAACTTAGGAATTAATAGTGTCCCATACCAGTAGTAACAACCAAGCCTTTGTTAGTGTTCCTTGAACTACTCTGATCTATGATCAGATTCAAGAAAGACAAGTGTCGCGTATAACCAGCATCGTCCCTTGTCTACCACTAGCTCTAGTAGTCACCAATTTGTCCAAGCATAGCACATGCACACATCCTTGGAGATTTCATAACCTATACGCACTAACAAGTTCTTCGTAGAAACTCGACATTTACATATTGTCCAATAGTTGTAAACACTGAACATGCTATTGGTCTATGAAAGCTATGTCTATGGCAATCATTTTTTTAAGTCTTATGTGTACCAATCAAGATTTAATAGAGCATGCCAAACATAGTTTCTATTCTCAATTGATTTACTTATTGGGAATACATGTCAATAGCATATCCCTAGTCACATCGATTATCTCTTTTACCATCCAACTTAGGATGATCTAAGAAATTTAAACTATGAATGGCTATCAATTTCTTGAAAACATTTTGACAAAAAAATTCTAACAAACCCTTGTCGTTACTATATTCTTACATAAAAACATAAAAATTGATTGTTACAAGTTTCGTCCATGTGGAAAGTTCATGTATCACCCTGATAGAGTTCCGATTTCTATAGGTTAGGCTAACCACTGAATCTCTCGAGATTTTCATCCTGAATCTCCCTTCAAGATTCAACAAAACAACAATTACTAATGTGCACCTTTCTAGCTAGATGACTCTACTTCTATTGGAGAAATTCTTCTTTCTAGAAATGACTTCATCTATGGCCAATCAAATTTATATCTATTGTGGGTGCCCAATGACCAGTATCAGGTCAATATCACATAGTGTATAGTGCCACATAAACTAGATGTCTAGCACTCCACTCTTGCTTTCCTAAAAGAACTAATTTTTAATCATTGTCTCCCCTATTAGCAATGATGTATTCACCGAAATGACCCTCAGTGGAACTTATGACTACACATTGGTCAAGCACAAGTTTACGAGGGAGTCATCAATCTTTTGAACTTTCCAAGTCATAAATGTTACAGATTATGACCATCCACAACAAATTTTGAATCAAGGACATCTCTAAAAGGTTTCATGCTTTCAAATGTCACACATATATGATTCGGAGCAAGATCATATTTATACTTTGAAATTATGGATACGTTTCTTTCTCTATCATTGCTCAAATATCACGAGCCAATTGTTGACTTTCTCCAACCCATAAAAAATAGGTAGTCAATAGCAATGCTACATGGCATAGTCTTCATTGTTGCCCACCAAGGATTCATCTCGCTCAATTTGTAGCACTTCTATCTAATTGAAAGGCCCAACAACTTATCTGAATTACACTTGCAGAAAGTCCTTCGATAGTATATAAAGCATTAAATGCTCACACTTCATTAACTTCACAAACATTTGAATTTCTTTATCCTTATCTATCAACATTCTCAAATTGATAAAGGAAAGGAACTTACTAGGTCATATGTATTCCACACTGAGATAATTTCATAGTTGCCTTGCAACTTTATGCACTTCTATAAAACTTAGATTACAGTCATTCTATAGTGATTCACAAGTTCCATAAGGAACTCATCAGCAATTTTTGTGACACTCTAAAAAGGTTCCCTTCCAATGAATCCTCAACCTGAATATTGAAACTCAATGACTTACCAATTTCCCTAGCATAGAGATCAGGATTATTGTTTTCTAAATCTTGTGTCTTTGTATCTTTTCATAACAACAGATAACTTTTCCTAAAGTAACTACCAGAAATCTAATCTAATTACCCTAGATCTTCTCCACTTCTTCAGATTAGATCTTGAAGTCTAAAAACACCTCACATGATATTTGAATGACGATTGTGTGAAAGCTAACACATGATTGAGTGAGACCACTGTAAAATATGGATGCTGTTGCTTGTAAGACATTGGTGATAATACGTAAATGCATGTTGAAAGATCTAAGAAGATTGCGGTCAAAGAACTTCCAAACATATGGATGTATGTGATAGAAACAAAGTATGTGAAATTGTGACCAAGGAAGCCACATGTATGGATGAGTATATGATGTGACCAAGGAAACCACATTGGTGTTTGGTGACAAGGAGGATACCGTGGCCATGGATTCTAGTTCGAGAATGTGTGAAGGCAACAAGTTTAAACTGCCAAACGGTGAGCTGAAGTGTGGTAAACTCAAGGGAAAACTCTACCTCTTGTGTTGGACAATTCAATAATCATGTTTGAAGAATGTGGTTGGTAAGTTTTTGAACCAATCAGATTGTGCTTGAATGGTATGTTTGGTATATGTATGAATGTACAAACGTTGAAATATATGTTTGGTGCCAGTGCAAATTGAAAGAATAAGTGCTTTGTTTAGAGTGGCATATGGGCTACATTAGCTACATGAAGATTGTGCAAGGCAATCAAGTTACAAATTGTGCAAGTGGGTTTTATGGAGTATACTATTTGTTTTGTTCACTACGTGTGTTTATTTGTTGAAGTATGATGTTTGTTGTGTGACTGCATGTGTTTATTTGATGTTTTATGGCATGTGTATCTGGAAAATCATATAATCATGTAGAGGGCCAAATTCATTAATAGCATTAACTATCATGTAAGGCTTAGGGACAAAAGCAAGATAAGCTATACTTAGTGCTAGATCTACGAATAGGTCTCGATAGGTGATAAAATAGTATGATTTGGGTGGGTCAAGTCAAATTATGATCGTCCCAGTTGCTTTGGAGACCTTAGACATGGCAATTTAATGATTACTTCGATATTGAAGCGAAGGAACTACAATTTTGCAAATTGTGGTATTAAAACCCTAGTCTATCCATAGAGGTGAAGAAATGAAGAAATTGTGAAAGGGTGCTATGAGATAGCTTAGTACATCTAACTACTATGATTGAATCTACAGTGCCTGGAGTTGTGGTTATCCCTCAGCCATTGAAGTACGATGTACTTGTTCAATGCAACTATATTGTACTTCTATCTTGTGTTTTAAAATCACATGTGTGATATACTGCATAAAAAGGGGAAAACATAATCTCTAGGGTTGAGACATAAAAATTGGCAAAAACTATTTGTTTTAAATTTTAGCAAACAATAAACAACCAAAACACAAGTTACTAGATGATTTGCTAGCAACTCATTGTAGGACATGAAATGAGGTGATAATGTCCCCCAAAAGAGAATGCCACTGGGAAACAATGATGAAGTGGAACACCCCTCATAGATGGACATACAATATCTCGACTTTTAGATATCCAAGTTAAAGGTTGAAAGGAAGATGCAAGCAGCTATTATAGAAAAGAATGATGTAAAATAGATTGTGAATATCATTTGCCAAACTATGAAAGAGATGAACTGCTAAAAAATACTAAAAATTTGGAATCTAAATATCTTGAACATGTGGAGATTGGATCAACAATTTTGAAAATTATGAAGTGCTCTACGGTGGGAAAGCAAGTGATGCAATCAGATGTGTAAAATTACAAGGTGCAAAAAGATGAAATTCCAAAGACCTAAAAAAAAAATGGAAACTCAATAAATCAACTTATAATGATGCAAATGAAGATTTTTAAAAGTGTGATAGGGGCCCCCTTACAATAGGAAACAGAATGATGTGAAGTTATTAGGAAAGGGCATTAAAAAGTATGAAAGATGAAAGTTTTAGATTGTAGTAGATAAGGATTTACTTGTGCCCTACTTTCTTAAACATCGGCCCATTGGTTTCTGTTAAATTCTTAGTAGTTTGGTGAAATTATAGAGAAAGAAAGATAATAGTAAGTGATGGAGAAACCATGAGCTGATACTTTTTGAAAAGAATGAAAAAGAGCAAGAAGAAATATTGAATGCTGACTTTACTAGAGGTGCCAAAGGCTTCATCACCTACAAAAGAAATCTTTTTTAATTGAAAACCCTATGGGTCTTGGCCCTGTTAAAAATGTGAACCTTGAAGCTTTGCATAGAAGTTTCTTAACAAGCAAAAGGCATTGACAAGTAGGCAACACTATGCACAACATCGTGAACATTCACATCCCCCCCCCTCTCTTTTTCTTTGTTATTATTTGGAGATGTTTATATGCTCCCTTAGTTGCTATACACACTTGACATGTATTATTTTGTCCTATATGCCATCTGACATCAAAAGACATGAATAAAGCTCTCTCTCTCTCTCTCTCTCTCTCTCTCTCTCTCTCTCTCTCTCTCTCTCTCTCTCTCTCTAACACACACACACACACAATGGCACAAGGTGAAAGAACATTCACATGTAACTCACAATAGAGGCAAAGAGCACTTGTACTTTTTCTTCTGAAATGTTGATGAAAATAACTGAATGCCTCGTTTGTAGTCCTGGGGCCCACCTATTAGATGGGCATCCTCATTCTTGGCTGCTCATCTATACCCCATGATATGCCGGTCTCATCTTAGGAATGTACTTCAATTGGCCATTATGAACTTATAGGTGTCGTAATTTGAGATTCAGCCTCTGCATTGCAATTGATTACAATTTGAATTGATTATGTAGAGCTATTTTTTTTTGCTTTTATGGCACAAAGTACAAGTGAACTAACCAATGGTGTCTGACTTTACAAAACATTTCCTCTTGTTGATAGCTGGAGAATTCAATCAGTCTTTCACAACAGCAAGTGATGTCACAGCGACAGATTCAAAGGTCCTTGCTGCAGAAATTGAAATTGTTGATCTGTATTTGATGTAGATGTCCTCAAATATAAGTGTTGAATGTTGAATGTCAAAGATACACAAAAACGTTCATAAATTGTCTTCCTTGTTTCCTAGATGTCTTTGATTCTCATAGAATATTGTATAGATAGAATCTCAGATCTTATGAAACCTTGTTTTGCCAGTCAAACAAACTAATTTTCCTGTAAAAAGTCCCAATTTCTTGTTTATTTTGGATGGATGGAGCTGTGTTAGTAACAAGTATATAGCTACTATTATTGGAAATTGGACATTCTAGTAATTATCCTTCTGAGTGAAACTTTTGACGAGTTGGAGAAAATTTGCAGCTTAGTTTCGCATGAGAAATTTGGGCCCGGAGTTAACTTTATGGCACCTTTATGGTTTGAAACATTGTTTACAGTGATGCCTATAGGTATACTATTAGTGTGCTTGGCAACTTTGTCTCTTGCAAAGGGTTGAACTTCTCTTGCAACACAATCCAGACAACATTGCAGCATTTTGCTGAAGTTGGCAATTAACAGCTTCACTGCATGGTGGCAAGTAAAATTTTCTCAGCTTGCAGTTTGTCTATCATCAACTCTTTACAGCTGTTTTTGTGAACCATTCTGGTCCTGACCTGTGGTTTTCTTAGAGCAGAGAATTTTTTTTTGCTAATATGAAGATCTGATTAATAAGTGAAAGCAGTCTTCTTGGGCCTGTGACTGTCCTATAAAGGTTTGAATGTCCTCAAAATCTCAAATTAAGCTACTTTTGGTCTGGTTCAAAGCAGGAGTTCATATATCTGACAAGGAGCTGAGCAGCTTTGTTGATCATATAGATCAGGACAATAATGGCATCATCACTTTCCAAGAATGGCGAGACTTTTTGCTACTTTATCCTCATGCAGTTACTGTAACAAACATATACCAGTACTGGGAGAAGGTTTGTCAAGTTGATATTGGTGAACAAGCTGTTATTCCCGAGGGAATAAGTCGTCATTTGAATGCTTCAAAATATCTCATCGCTGGTGGCATAGCTGGGGCTATATCCCGCACTGCAACAGCGCCACTGGATCGTCTCAAAGTGCTTTTGCAAGTGCAGACTTCTTCGAGAGGCAGTGGATCTGGTGTAATTTCAGGACTTATGCAGATCTACAAAGAAAGTGGGGTGTTAGGATTTTTTCGTGGAAATGGGCTTAATGTGCTAAAAGTAGCTCCTGAATCAGCCATCAAATTCTACACATTTGAACTTATGAAAGAGTTTTTGGTCAAAGATGATGGGACAGGCAACAAACAGGAGATTGGAGGCTGGGGAAGGCTTCTGGCTGGTGGTACAGCAGGTGCGGTTGCCCAGACTGTTGTCTATCCAATGGATTTGGTAAAAACTCGACTGCAGACATTTCCATGTACATCTGGAAAAGCTCCTCCTTTACCAGTGCTTTTGAAAGAAATTTTAACTCAAGAAGGTCCAAAAGCTCTTTTCAAAGGTCTACTTCCTTCCCTTATCGGTATCATCCCATATGCTGGCATTGACTTGGCTGCATATGAAACGTTGAAGGATCTCTCTCGTAATATTTTGCCGAAAGATTCTGGTAAGCTTGTAAATCAGCATACTTATATGTGCATGAGAGAGAGAGAGAGAGAGAGATGTGCATGAGAGAGAGAGAGAGAGAGAGAGAGAGAGAGAGAGAGAGAGAGAGAGAGAGAGAGAGAGAGAGAGAGCTTTATTAATGTCTTTTCCATGCCAAAAGCCATATAAGACGAATAAGTAGCAAATGGGAGCGTATGAAAACGTCTCCAAGTACATAATGAAAATGCATATAATGAAAATCTAGGAACATACACCGATAATAAGGAGATTACATAAAGTATGAATCATGAACTGGCTATGAGCAAGAAGCCTCCGGTCATGTCCTGGAAGTGGTGGTGATGCTACTTCTGCTGCTACTGAAGAAGGATGCAATAACAAGGTGAAGTAGGAAGTATATGTGGGATGTGCTGCCGATATCGAGAGAGAGAGAGAGAGAGAGAGAGAGAGAGAGAGAGAGAGAGAGAGAGAGATTTATTTATGTCTTTGAAATCCCAAAAGGCATATAAGACTGAAAGCACATCTCTAGTGTGTAATAACAAGGAGCTGATGTAGATGTAGAAGTAGAAGCGGAAGAGACTGCAATACTGTCATTGCGAGGCGAGGCGAGGCGAGTGTCATGGCGGAAGAGACTGCAATACTGTCATGGCGAGGCGAGTGATGTGTAAGTCAGCGTCTGTGAGTGGTGTGCTGTTAAGCTCAAGTGACTGTAGGTCGCAACACTTGACACTGCCTCTGATCTCTATGACGAAACTGAGCTGGGATATCTGTCTCATCCTCTGATAATATCTCAACTCCTATACGCGACCTAGGTCGTCATCTCGTGAAGGACGTAATACGAAGTTGTGTCTCCTCTCAACTCTGCTGATTCGACTGATCCAAGTTTTTTTGAACCAACAGCATCTCTTGTCTCATCAAAGCCACACAACGTGGATCCTCATAGAAGATCAAAGAACAGAGTGCGACTGAGTGATCTCGAAAGAGCGAGTGATATCTCCCTCTGATCTCGTGGTATACTGGGCACCGGAAAATAAAGTGCTTTTTTGACTCCACCTCACCACCCAGTGTACATAACACGTCATAATTCAGCAGCTATTTCACGTCTTGATTTGTATCCATTCTTGAGCCTTGTGGTATATACTTGTGAGCAACAGCGTCTTTATTACATGCAATGTATTTGACATTCCTTGAGTTCCTTTTGTATCGCATTCTTGATCCGTTAATCTAGCCTGAAAGTGACTGCGTCATAGTTCAACACGTATTTCATATCCTCGTTGTCGGTTCAACTTGGATGCTTTGCGGCAATCACACACTTAACAGATGGAGATTTTTTGAGCAGTGCAACTTTATTGACATTTGGTGGTGGCTTTGGCAGAGGCATTTTTGTAGTTTTATAGTTTGTAGCATTTGCACTTTATAGCCTGTATTTAGGGCCAAGACATTCTTTTCACTTATTTGATCTTTTGCATGCCCACATTGAGAGCGATGTTTTTTTAGCAGGGAGTGTTATGGACACACACATTTCATAGATTGGGACTTGCAATTATTTTTGGCGTCTTTTTATCATTGCTGGGCCTAGTTTTTGAGTTAGCGGCATAAACTTTTCATTCAACTTGAAATAGGGTACATTAACTTGTACGGCAACTTGTAAGGACATATTTTGAATCCCCGTACTCCCTTATTTGGATAATTTTGGCATATGCCCTAGTTTTGGATTAGTTAGTGGGGTTTGGTGTTTTGAGCTCTTAGTTTGGAGAGTTGTATTGGACATCTTTGAAGGAGATTTGCCTGATTATCGACTGTTCACAATTTTCATTGAGTATTCTTAATTGAAAATTGCTTTGTGAATGTCACTTGCTGCTCTATGTTTCATTTGATGCTACTTTCTGTGATTGAGTTCATAACATTACCCTAGACCTCATTGATCATAACTAATTTATAATTATTCTTTTACTTGCACTTGTATGTACCTAATTGGAGCCTGCAAGAAACCTTAATATTGAACTATTTATAACAGGAGATTCATAATATCTTAATTACATCGAAGTATACTCCCATTTCGTGCCTGCATGTTGTACTTTCAATTTTGAATCAAGCATCACTTTTCCTAGTTACACAAGGTGGATACAACTTGGAGGATAACCATGCTGGCTGGAAGTTTTTAATATTCTGCTTTGGCTTGTTTCAAGTTAATACAATATATTGGGGGTAGGCAAGATCAACTAGCAATTGGAAATAAAAGAAAATTGAAATAGTGAAATATTTTTTGTTCTAAATTTCTAGTACAGAACTGATTGAGGACACATACTTTCCAACTATACTATTTTAGGCGTTGGTCCTGAGGACGCATCCTTTCCAACTACCCTATTGTAGGCATTAAGGTAGTGTTTCTGGATCCCCAACAGATACTGGGCTTACAAGAATCTAGTATTGTGTAAGTTGGTGGACATCAATTTGTCTCTGCTGGTGCTTAGACAAAAGTACTCAACATTTTTAATGGTTCGAGGGGTACATGAATGTTTGAAAGTTTGTTTGAAAACAAGGAAAGCAGAGTAATCTAGTGAATTGAAGAAGAATAAGATGGAATACAGGATTGAAGAAAAAAATAAAGATACTGGACTGGAATCCTGTGAAATCTGCACGAAAGACTATGACTGATGGATATTTGTACCCAGCTAATCAGGAGCATGTAAGACGCTACATAGAAAGGCATGGAAAGTTGAACACAATCTGTACTATGTAGAAATGTGAGTGGTCCTCGTTCTTAAGAATTTTGTTTTTGAGCAAATCAACGACAAAAGTGTCACGGAAATAATCTATAAACTAAGCACTTGCTTTCACTTTTGCACATTTAACTCGAAGTCTATGAAGAGCTGATCTTGTTTATGCAAGCACTTGCAACATTGCCTGGTACATCTCATAAACGGCCAATTTTGTGTATTGTGCAATGTTGCAAGTGGTTGAGAAATTTTTTTGATATTTGACTGTTGTAGTTGAATTGACATTGTAATTTCTTGAATAGGATTTTGGAACCGAGCTAAAATTCTAATCTTTTCATTTGTTATAAAGGCTGTCCATCCCTTCTGGTCATATTCTGATGAGCATATACTGACATGCTGTGTTTATGTTTTGTTTTCTAGAACAAATGCTGGGACATTTATAGTCAGGACTTGAATTTCGTTTTTCTGCAGAGCCAGATCCTGTGATCCAACATGCTATGGTTGTGTTGTGCGTTCTAGAATAAATGGTGAGAACATCCATTAATCATGACTTGAAATCGATTTTTCTGCAGAGCCAGGTCCTGTGATCCAACTGGGCTGTGGGACTATTTCTGGAGCCTTAGGCGCAACATGTGTATACCCTCTGCAACTTGTCAGAACTAGGTAAAATGGCATCAGTTTAAGATAAAAAAACAAATTTAAAAAAGGTTGCCTACATCTCTTTATTGCAATTTAATGCTTTCCAGTGATTGAATGATGGTGAGATGAAGATCACATCACAGCCATATTTCGTGTTCTACTAGTTTATGATTGTTCTTGGGCTCTAGAAATGAACTAGCAGCTGATACCTACTTGTAAAGTAGTGCAGATTACAAGCCCAAACACTGCATTCGTCATCAACGTACAAAGGTATGGGTGATTGTTTCAAGAGGACTTTTGAAAGGGAAGGAATTTTGGGGTTTTATAAGGGCCTTGTGCCAAACATGCTGAAGGTGGCTCCTGCAGCTAGTATAACATACATTGTATATGAAGAGATGAAGAAAAGACTTTCACTATAGTGATTGGAAAGTGATCCTTTTATGAATGCGCTAAACACTGGTCGAAGTTGCGAAATGGCAGTCATAAATGGCCTGAGATTCTGCTTCCCATTAGATTGTCGGGACCTCTTAAAGCTCAAGAATGTCAAGTTGCTAAGGAGCTCCAAGTCGCAGAACTAACACAATTTGTCTGCTGGTGACCAATTTTTCTGTAAAATTAATGCTCACTGTATTTTGCATACTTGACATTATGTACATTTGATGCGAAACAGCTGCCAGATTAGTGGTCTCATCATTCTTTTCAAATTTATAGAGCTGAAATAATAGTTTGGCATCCTTGTGGAAGCAGCTAAGCTAAGCAGGCTAAGTATGGTATTACGGCAATATTATTCTTACTGTATTTGCAGCTCCCTTGACCAATCCCGAAGTGTTCCAAAGGTTTCTTTGGGTGTACTTTTTTGCATTTTTCAGTGTGTATATGGCCTTTGTGTTTTGTTGCACCAGTATCTTAATCTATCTGATCCGATGCAATATTGTAAGCTATTTTATTGGATGCATATGACTGTCAGTCATGTAGTGACATTCTTATGTAAGTCAAAATAATTGCTGCACAGGTCAAAATCTGGTGTGTAGATGAAGTATCGAGTTGGGTTTGATTAAGAATCACCTCTCTAGTACTGGCTATCCTAGTTCCTCACTTACATCAGATTTTGAGCCATTCTTGACCAAATGCAACTTTCCCTGATTTCAGAAAAGCTGAAATAAGAATGCTCACAGTAGATCTATTTGCAGGGAGTATGGTAGTCATTACAGAGTGATTGCATTGACAGAAATTTCAAAAGAAGAAGCATAGTATAGCTTTTTTCTTGCCATTATGACTTGTGTAGAATAAATCTTTCTTACTCCAATAAGGAGATTCAATATTGGTGTAATAGTAGGTTGCTTCTTTCAATTCTATGAAATCCTTATTTGCGTCCTCATTCATATCAAAAGGAGACACTTTTTCAAGTACTTGAATTGAAAATTTTGTGCAAAGCCCTCACTAAATATCCTTCAATATCCCACATGGCCTAGAATAAATCTTAGCTCGGAAAGAAAAGCTCTATAGTTATGGATACCTTATCAAAGCAGGAGAAATACCCTCATGAGAGATAATAGGGCCAATCAAAACACCACTAGGATTCAAGCTAGTAGAAGCATTATCGAGTATTTTGAAACATTTTCAAATTGTGATATATGATGAATTTTGTTTTCATACACACAAAGCCTTGCCATATCATAATAGCATGAATCCTAAAATTTTAGGATTTGTTTAAAGTGTTTTCTATATTGTTGTGATAAATTTTTACATTTGAGTTTTGTACAAAGTTGTTTCTTAGAGAAAGATGTTGATTCCATTCGTACTTGTTGGCTTTTTCAAACAATGGCCCAAAGTTTGAATCAATTACAATCCCAATTAAAAAGGATAAATATGTTATATGACTTTGTATAATAATTTGAATATATATCTTGTTGAAAAAATATTTTGAGCATTTTGGCACACGAGATGTTGAAGAGCCTAGTTAAATTATTTGTGTAAATAGTGTGTATAATGATTTTGAAATATGTGAATTAATGTTTTAAGAAATTGATAAGATTTGTAATTTTTAATAGTTTAAGATGGGTTTATGTTTTGATTGATTCCAGTCACTACCAATGTTTCTTCAATCTAAAATTTTGATCCAATTCTCAGTAGGTTTATTCTTTGTGTGATAGACAACAAGATTAACTACGACAAAAAGATCTCTAATTGCAACACAATCAAAAACTTGCAAATCTGTATATTTGTGAAGATAATCATTGTCTTCATTCAAACCTGTAGAACAATTTTACCACAAGTAACGAAGATTAGCAAGCGCAATTTTTATTTTGAATAATCACGTTTTAACATTCATAATTTGTATTTACGAAAGTTCATATTAATTACGATTACGTTGTAGAATATTTTAGTGTTTAAGAATATTTAAAATCAATATTCACGATCAATATTCACAACACATATTCATAATATTCACGTATATCATTCAATATTCACAATTTCACATCAGTATTCACGATTTGTATTCACAATCTTCATGATTAGTATTCACAATATTCACAATCACTATTCACAACATTCACAATGAAAATCTCAGGATCTCAATTTCTCAGAAGCTCAGTTTCTCAAAATCTCAGTTTTTCTGAATCTCAGTTTCTCATAATCTCAATTTCTCATAATCTCAATTTCTCAATTTCTCAAAATCTCAGTTTCTCAGAATCTCAGTTCCTTAGTTTCTCAGAATCTCAGCTTCTCAGTTTCTCAATATTCGCAACGATCACAAACCATCAATAAAGTAATATTCAGGACGTGGGCGTCTCTAAAAATTCGATCATTTCTTCATGCAATATGGAAGACATTGTCTATATGTCCTGCAAAAAAAAATACAATCGCATTCAATCTTTTTGTCTCCCAACTCCTAGTGTGCATCATCATCGCACAAAAAAAGCAAGTGCATGGAGATTATTCCAACTTGCAGCAGAATCAAAGTGCATGCACAACTGCCCACTACTTTTATCAAGAAAAAAAAATTACCATGTATAATAAGATATAATAAAGCAACACATGCATTCATAAATGCATGCTGCTTTGGCCCTCAACTAAGGTTCAGGACTTAAAACTTTGGGCCACTACCACAGATTGATCTTTAATGTTGACTTTTTTTCGAACTCCATTGACAGACCTCAACACATAGTATTGCCTTTGCAAGTCAAGGCCAAAAATAAGATTTATGAGATCTCTACAGGCATGAACCATCATCTACTATCGAACAAGGAAAATCACTTTATTATTTCATCTTCGAAGATGGACAACTTTCCTTTTGGATTATACAACACATCTTGCATAAAAAACATGATTTGCGCTTTCATGTCTACACAGAGTAGCACTAGAACTCAAGTTCTAAAATGCACACAACAGAAAAAAAAAAAAAAGAATAAGATTTTTGGGATCTCTACAGGTTGGACTCGACCCGCCTACTTGTTCTGAGAATTGGCATAGATTATCATACTAAAACGGAGCGCTGAAACTCCTAAGTGTAATTTCAAGTATAGCTACTAGAATGAAGTCGAAAGATCCTTTTCAATTAAAACTCGACCTACCTACTGGGTCTGGAAATTGGCATAGATTATCATACTGAAATAGAACATTGAAGTTTCTAAGTTTAACTTTTCTCACACAACCACTAATTTTAAGTATAGCTATTAGAATGAGGCCGAAGCGCTTTCTTCCTTCATGTGAGAATAGCATCAACGTTAAGGCCCTCTGGCAAGCTACTCACAATTTCTAGGATCTATATAAGCTATGCGCACCAGAAACCCAAGACCAACATATGCCAAGAGCTTTTTCCAATCCCGCTTTTGCATGTGTAAACAATATAGAAAACTGTCAACAAGAATGCAAATATTGTAAAAAAAACTTCCCTAAGTTTCTTGGTAACTACAACAAGATAAATGCAATCCAGAGGAGAGCATATTCAAGACCACAAACTGTCTTTTTGGTTAACTGAAGATGAATTCAAGGATGAAGAAGCTCCTTCCGTCGTGCAAACTATCGGCCAACGAAATTTAGCAATCTAGATTATGAGAAAATCATGGGGCCGAGAGTTTTCACAATACTTAAATTGAGATTTACATCTTTTACATCCTCCATGCTACTACTTGATATTTTCCTTTACTCCGTTCAATGCTTGATATGGATAATTTCATTGCATGATCCCTTTGTCTTTACGGTTCTTGGGGTACCATCTCTGGAAATTCAAGATGAAGGTTATACTTCTAACAAAGAACTGCGGGACATCATTGATGGCACAGAACTAAAACCAGAAGGTGATGCAGCCGTCATCACCAAGTGGAGACTGAGAGATGACAAAGCATTTGCCATGTTCACGCCCAATATCAAGGATACCCAGATCAGCCACATACGTGCTGCTCAAACCGCTAAGGATGCAAGGGACATCCTAGAAACTCTCTATGACATTAGAGACGTTACATCTAAGCTCCATCTGAGGAAGAAATTCTTCAACCTCAGAATGTTTGAAGCAGATAGTGTTTCAAGTCACCTCAATACTTTCAAAAATCTTATGGAGCAGATGACTGCAACAGGCTCAGTCATAGAAGATTTCGATGCACTCATATTCGCTCCCTTCATGGTTGTCTTTGACACCTAGCAGACATTCCTCCATTCGATCTAAGTCAATGTTGATATTGTAGTTTGATAAAGTTCCTGTTAAAGTTTTCTATGTTGGAATTCTGTTTTTTATTCTGCACCTAATCTCTTCGAGAACATGTCAACAAAGTGGTTTCAGAGCTTTCCAACACTTTATTTGTACTTGGATTCTATTGATGAGAAAGAGATATTTTCTTGCTTCTTGGAGAGCCAAGAAATGACTCGTTCTTCAATAAACATAGCATAAGCACTTATAGATCTTCTATCCATCTCGTCTCCCAATGTGAGACCAAAGGGTTTGGATGAATTGAATCAATCTACCTACGCAATAACTTAGACCAAGTCTTGAGATTGTAAGCCAACTCAAAGAGCCTATGAGTCTTCTATAGAGAGTGATGTCTTCGAAGGATCTCTCTCTCTCTCTCTCTCTCTCTCTCTCTCTCTCTCTCTCTCTCTCTCTCTCTCTCTCTCTCTCTCTCTCTCTCTCTCTCTCTCATATAATCCCTTACAATTTTCTCCATAGGCATGTCTATACTTTTGCAATGATTCATGCCAAGTCTATCTAGACTTGTAGTAGCATATCTTGATTGAAAAATGAAGCTAAATCTAGAAGATCTAGCTACCTTAATCTACTACAAAAGACCATGATCTTGCATCTTGAATTCTCTACTTACGGTAACCTCGGTTTCATTGATCTTTTCTACACTATTGCCACCCCGAATGATATCTATGTATAATGCAAGAATGGTAACACAATCATCTTCAAATGTGAAATCTAGAGAGTGATCATAGTTTGTCATGACATAACCAATACTTATGCTTTTCGAATTGGTTTCTTGGAAGAAATTTCGTGTCAATTCTGTTGTTGCCGATTACTCCGTGGTTAGCATCTTTGTGAAAGCAACAAATTACTTTATTGGTTGGCTGGATTTTTTCCTACAGTCTCTTATTCTTCTTATGAATGGTTACTGTATTTTAAATGCTGTCTATTGCCTGTTTGGAAGCCGGTTTGGTTTTAATTGGTGGGAATAGGTTGGAATAGAAGCAAAAATACTCTAATCGGTTGGCTGTTGAGTGTTGGTGATATTTGACAGGATTGCAAGGCTACTTACTGTTGTGAAAAATGCAAAAATAAGCTTGGTAGAGGCCAAAAATCTTGTATATAGATAAACACACATGTGTGAAGCCTGTTCCCACGTGTGAGAATAATGTACTTGTCATGTACCATAATCATATAGGTTGTACATATGATTTAATTCAAGTTCTAGTGGCTAAAAAGGCCAAAAACTAGTTTTCTAGACATATGACACATGGCATCAATCTATTGATTGCATGAGCCACATCCTTTGGTTAGGTGTCATATCACATGTGTAGAGGACAGCTCACATGTGTGGAATAAGCTGAAGTAGGCGAATTTTGACTTCTAGAAGATTTCCAAGTAGATCTCCATATAGAAGGAAAATGGACCAAAAGTGCTCAAAATAGAAGGTTTTGTCCAAGTGTCAGTTTTGCATGATGAATCATCATATGACAAAGCACCTTCACACATGTGGGATCATAGGGATGATCAGTACCACGAGATCCCACTTATTGTATATATAGAGCCACATTTGGCCATAATCAATGTGAGACACCAATCTTGGTTTTGGAAGCAATTTTGAGTGATTCTCTCCATTTGTCTACATTTGTTTTGATTGTTTTGAGGTTCTATCAATGTGTACTTGATTTTTAGGTTGGAGTCCGTACCCTGACAGGGTTTCACACGTGTGAAACCAGCAAGTACATTTACCTTCAATAAATGATTGTTCTTGTTTGGATTTTATGTCTAGAATTGATCTAGATTGATCTTAATCTTATGTAGATTGATAGATCAAGTAAATGTTTTAGCACACTCACATAGTGCTCTATTTTTCCTCTCGGCCACCCCATTTTGTTGTGGGGTGTATGTGCTATGTTTCATTTTCCAGCAAATGGTTTGTTTGCAGGATTGTGAGCCTGTAAAGCCATTCTTGAGGATGGTTGGTTCAGATTAAATGACTATTTGTGAAAATAGTTGTTAATAGCCTACAAAACTAGGTTTCTGGAAAATTTTGGCAACATAACTACTGTTTTTCATGCACAGTGAAGCAAAACCCTGCAAAATCTTGTATTAAAACCATTGCTTATGCTAGAAACAAGTAAATACAAGTAAAGCTAACTGTAAATCACTGCGAAGGCCATGGTAATCTGCAAAGAACAGCAGATTGGTTGTGTTTTTTGTTTCCTGCAAGTTATAAGTTAAAGAACTGCTAGAAAACTCAGAAATGTGATGCTTGTAGCCGCTGGAAATTTGCCCTCTTTTTTCTCTGAAACCTGCAATTGTTAAGCTTTGTGTGTGTGGTGATGGTGGGCGTTTTCTCTGCCCTCATCCCTCACCCGTTTGCATATCTCTCTCTCTCTCTCTCTCTCTCTCTCTCTCTCTCTCTCTCTCTCTCTCTCTCTCTCTCTCTCTCTCTCTCTCTCTGTTTCGGATCTCAATGGCCTGAGGAGAATCTGCTGTTCGCATGTGGAGGGACCTGATTGAGGCCCACAGAGAGGAGAAAAAAAAAGAGAGGGGTGGGGGGGGGGGGGGGGGGGTGGGGTGGGGGGGGGGGGGGGGGGGGGGGGTTGTCATGGCAAGTTCACCTTTAGTTTTATTTTGGCGAACTTGAGTGTTGATACTTATGGATTTCGTTTTTGACATGGATTTTTCTGTTTTAAGAACGGGGGGTTCAATTTTGCAGTTGTATATTGCAGCCTGAGTAGTTGTTAAGGATTTTAGTGGCATTGATGATCAATTCCAGTTTTTATTGCTAAAAGTACCCATTTGCCGAATCATTGGTATAATTTGTTAATAAAAGCACAGAAGGTTAGAAAATTAGTTTTCTATAAACATTGCTTGGCTTAGCAAATTATTATACTCGTAATGATTGTGTTTACTGAATGAAATTTAAAAAAAAAATAAATGGACATTGATGAAATTTTGGAGGGGGGTGGTACCGCAATTCACCTAGCATCACCAGGAAGTGATGGGAGAAATACGGAAATTCAGGCAGCCTCACCCGACAGTGATGACACCCTGGACTCAGAAAAACTTGTTGCAAACTTTAGGCAAGGCAGTTTTAGAACTTCATCAGAGCAATAAACAATAGGATAAACAAATGCCAAATCTATTTAATCAACTACAAGCTATTAACTCTAACAACTTGGGCTACCAACTGGAAATATTTTTCGGCTAAAAAGTTTAAACGTCCGAAAGTTGTTAAAGACTGGATAAACCGTTGGACAAGCTATTTTAGCTTGCACAACATCCCAGAGGATAAATAATATCATCAGTTCTATTGTTTCTGGAAGGCAAAGAGTCTTTTTGGTGGAGGGAACTTTCCACGAAACCGATGACTTGGGTTGAATTCCTGACGGAATTCCGGAAAGCTTTTGTCACGATAGATGATTCCGAGCTATATATTCGGTTTATTAACTGCAAAGTGGGCAATCGAGAGCTAGATAGTTACGTCCAAGAGTTCTTGGACTCTTTGGCCAAGGTGCCGCTATTTGATCATAAATTAGCATAGTGGCAATTTATTGCCGGCCAGTTGACTATCAAAATGAATGCAAACGAAATATCCTTAACTCACTAGAGGATGCTATCCATGTGGCGAAAGCCTATGATAGTACAGTTGTTGCATCACGAAAAAGCGTGCATGGCCAAACGGCCCTGAAACCCAAGCAAGAAAAATCTAACAAGCGTAAGAAGCAGTTTTTTGACGAACTGGAAGTAGAAGCGTACCAACAATCAAAGAAGAAGAAGAATAATCAAAGACAAAGCACGGTTGGCGGCGCTTAAAACAGAATCTGTGTTTCTTTTGCAATAAAAGCGGGCACCGTGCTAAACAGTGCCCCGAACGGAAAACTAAGTCGTCAAGTTTCATGATTGTGGATTTACCGGCAGGTAAATTGGAAGTCAATTTGTTGAATAATTGTGACTGTACTTGTAACTTTAGTGCACTCTCTTTCAAGCCTAATGAATTGTTTTGGGTGAGAGGCAATATTTTAGGGAAAGATGTAAATGTGCTATTTGATTCAGATAGTACTCACAATTTTTTGAATGCTCGACTTGTGCAAAAGCTCCGAGTGCCTACCATGGCCAGTGATCACCGTTATGTGGTCCGTCTTGCGTCAGGGCCAGACACTGAGATTTGGGATGTCAAAGTCTCCAATTTAGAGCTTCGGATGCAGGACTATGTTGAGCCGTTGGATTTCCATGTCATGAATATGGACCGGAATGATGTAATTTTGGGCTATGAATGGTTTTTTGGCAAGTCAGACTCTTTAGAGATAGATTTTAAAAATCATTCTATGGTATTTAAAAATAAGTTTGATCAAATTGTCTCTATTTCTGGAGAGACCGATGTTCTTCCATCGCCGATGATTTCCTCAGCTGAATTAATTGAGAAACTTCATGATTCTGAGTATGAACTCTTTCACTTGCTTTTGAAATCTCGTATGCATTGTGATGTTGGGGATGTGAATGTGTTTTCATGCTTTAACACCGAAAATTCGCATCAGGAACAACAACTTTTGCAAGATTTAAAGCAAGAGTTTAGTGAAGTTTTTCCGAAGCAGCTATCTTATAGACTACCACCCGCTCGGTCGGTGGATCATAAGATAGATCTTTTGCCCGATAGCTGTCCTATCTTCAGACAACCATATCGGTTTAGTCAGAAGGAAGAGGAGGAAGTGGCTAGGCAGATCGAGGAGTATCTCAAGATGGGACAAATAAGACCAAGTAAATCTCGATTGGGAGCACATGTCCTTCTTAAGAGTAAGAAAGATAGGAGTTTCCGGCTATGTGTAGATTACAAGGGTCTGAACAAACTTACAGTTAAAAATAAATACCCGTTGCCCATAATGGATGATCTCATAGATCGATTGAATGGAGCTAAATACTTCACGAAAATTGATCTACGTACGGGATACCATCAGATTGAGATACATCCGGAAGATGTATCTAAAGCCAGCTTTAGGACCAGGTCTGGCCAACATGAATTTCTTGTTTTGCCTTTTGGTTTGACGAATGCTCCGGCTACTTTCCAACAAATGATGAATGATTTATTTCTTCCATATTTGGAGAAGTTTGTAGTAGTGTTTCTGGACAATATTCTGATCTATAGTAGAACACTCAAAGAGCATGCTAAGCATCTCCGTAATGTCTTACGTATCTTAAGACAAGAGAAGCTTTATGCAAAAGAATCAAAGTGCGAATTCTTTAAGAAGGAACTTCTTTACCTAGGTCATAAGATTACCTCCTTTGGAATCAAGATTGATGAAGAATAGCTGAAGACGGTAGTGGAATGGCCAATCCCTAAAACGGTGCATGAACTTAAGTCATTCTTAGATTTCATTGTGTTTTTTTGTAGATTTGCAGAGGAGTACTCGAAGATTGCTGCACCTCTCAACAATATGTTGGAAGGAGTGAAAAGTCGCAAAGGTAGGCCAAGTCCTCCCATTAGATGGAATGAGAAAAGATGAGAGTTTTCGCAAACTCAAGCTTCTAATTGCCTTAGCTCCAGTTTGAGAATAGCGGATCCAGATTTGTCATTCATCATTAACACTGACACGAGTGATATGGCTGTTGGAGCTGTTCTCTTACAGGAGGGCCAGACCGTTGCCTTTGAGAATAAGGAACTAACCGATGCACAGGTCAAGTACACCACTCAGGAAAAAGAGCTTTTTGCGGTGATCCATGCATTGAAATCATGGAGGCATTACCTGTACGGTAATAAATTCGTGGTTAATACAGATCATTAACCTTTAAAGTATTTTTGTAATCAGAATGATTTGCGAGGTTGTAAGGCCAGATGAGCAGAACTCATGCAAGAATTTGATTTGGAAGTGCGGTATATCAATGACTCATCTAATCAGGTGACTGATGCACTTAGTCGAATTGGTGAAGTGAACGAACTTTCTTTCACTGAGATCAGTACAGACTTTTATCTCTCCCTGAGAGGTCTTTATGAGAAAGACCCACATTTTGGACCAATCTGGAATATGGTTCTAGTAGTTTCATCAAGCGGGACTGATGATCATGGTGATCAGTCTGGGGGACGGATATAAAGGGTACTGATGACTTCTCTATCCGTAATGGACTATTGTTTAGGAAAGAGAAGGTCTGTGTGCCTGATGTGGATGTTGTTAAGAATAAAATTCTTTATGAATGTCATGACTCACCATGCACTGGACATCCCGACATACATCGTACATTGGATTTGGTACGAAGGGATTTTTATTGGCCAAAACTCAAGCCCTTTGTAGAATCTTATGTGGTCAAGTGTGACCAATGCCAATTGAATAAAGGTGAACGCCATAAGGCTGGCAGTTTGTTGCATCCATTGAATATCTCTGATAAGAGATGAGATAGTATTTCCATGGATTTCGTGGTTGGGTTACCGCAGACGAATAAACAAGCATGATGCAATTTGGGTTATGGTCGATCGTCTTACCAAATTGGCTACGTTTATTTCGGTAAAGACCACCGCGAAGGCTTCTGATTTAGCTCAGATATTTGTAGAGCGTCTGTTTAGGCTTTACGGATTACCAAGTGATATAGTGAGCGATCGCGATCCGAAGTTCACTGGTCACTTTTGGTCGGTCGTATTTGCTAAACTAGAGACGACACTGAGCTTGGATTCTTCTGATAATCCTGAGACGGATGGACAGACGGAAAGAACAAATCAGATGATGGAACAAATGCTTCGGGCATATGTTTCCAGATGGCAATCTGATTGGGAAAAGTAACTTTCATTGATCGAGTTTTTCTATAATAGCAGTAAGCATTCGGCTATCGGTTATAGCCCGTTTATGCTTATGTACGGTTTTGAGCCTAGGTCTCCTATATGTCCAGAGTGCCCAGGATAGGGACAGACATTATGAAAATCTGAAAAGATTACCGAGAGACTTCCAAGTGGGAGATTGGGTATATTTGAGAATCCCAAAGGATTGAAGTGTAATACGTACCGACAAGCATTATAAGTTGTCCCCTAGATATAGAGGACCGTTTAAGATCTTGAAAAAGATCGGATCCTTAGCTTAGCAATTGGAACTCCCGGAAGGATCGCAAATGCATCTCGTATTTCACGTTAGTCATCTCAAAAAGAGTCTGCGTGAAGGAGAGCATCTTGGATCTGGAGATCAGTTGGACCTGTTGGATGAATCATCGGGTGTATCTCGTCTTGAACCCAAAAAGATCTTGGATACAAGAACTAAACGATTGAGAAATCGTATAGCTACCGAGCATCTGGTTCGATGGAGGGGATGTACGGACAATGATGATTCTTGGGAACAGGAAAGAAGTCTAAGGAGGAACTTTCTCAGTTTTAAGTTCTGAGGACAAAACTTGAATAAGGGAGGAAGAATGTCATGCCCATGACTGGTCTCGGATAGCGTGTCCATGCTAGGGACCGGTAGACCAACAACCCGTAAGTTAATTGTGACTATAAGGGAATTGGAGCCCTTATGTATACATGGTCATAATTAATGGTTGTAGGCCTAAACACATGGTGGTGAAGTTGGTATGGGTCTATCAGTGAGTCATTAGGGAACTAGATGATGTGGTCCCAATAGGCTGTAGAGGTGTCCAGTGAGGTGTCAAAGTGCACTACTAGTGGTGCATGGGCCTTGGAGGGTATAAGTATACCTACTGGGCTCTCACTAGTGCATGCTTGATTTTGTGATTGGTAGCTACATGCTGCTGGTGTGACTTCTCTTTCCATGACTCTGATTGATCCATAGCTTGGGGGTTAGATCCGTACAATCTAGGTTTGGTTGGGTTCGTTTAACCTCCACCAGTTCTCATGTGTTATTGCTTTGTATGCTATGCTTAGACTAGAATCTTGTTGTGAGGACTTTATACTTTGCCCATTTGCCTTCTTTAGCCTTGTCTTTTTCATCTTTGACTTGTGAGCTTGGCTGTCGATCTTGCTGATGTTGTTGTTGGCAGTGTAACTACTTCAGTGAATCCAAGTAGATCCTCTCTCTCTCTCTCTCTCTCTCTCTCTCTCTCTCTCGATTTTTTTTGTTGTTGATGGGGATGTTGTTGCTGGTAACTGTTCATGCTCAAGATTGGATCGGCGTGTGGAACATGTAGTTGAAAACACGTTGAACATGTGACTGGACTAAAGATTGAACAGATTTTAACTAAATTTGTTTCGATCTTGCTGTAGTTGATTTGAAGATTGATATGGCAATGAGATGCAAAAATCAACTCTAACATGATCTTGGAAAGCCGACTAAAAACAAGATGATGAGCATCTGTTCGGAGGGCTATTCTTATATTTGACTTTTTAAACGTTCGAATAGCTCGATATAGTCTCGTACACGTTTATCTTTTTCCACTTTGATGTTACTCAATTTGACAAAAGGACTCTCTATCAAACGAAAGAGTTTAAAATGCTTGATAAAAACCTCTTTCAAAAGTGACCAGTCCATCTTATCTTCATGATCGAGGTTAAAAAACCAGTCACGTGCTTTAGCGATTATGGTAATGGAAAACAGTTGGACCATAGCGTCGGGAGATGTTTCACCATAAACGTCACACGCATTTTCAAAGATTTGCAAGAATCTTTGAGGGTCCGAACTACCGTCAAACTTTGGTACATTTAACTTGGGTGTTCTTTTCTCATGATGAGCACCGTGGGTAGCAAAAACGCCATTAAGGTGGGTTCTGGCCTGTGATAATTCAGCACCATAAAAATAGGCTCGTGCTCGTGAAGACTCGGCTCTATCAGGCTCTTGTTCTATGAATGAGTTTGTGGATGGCTCCTGGAGTTGGGACCGCATTCGGTAGAACCTATGACGTCTGATTTGTTCAGTTGTAGGGGATCTCATTTCGTATGGATAATCTGTTGGGATATCTGGATCAATATGGTGGTCCATTGGTTACTGTCGTGTTTTTTGTTGTTGGGTATGAGTTTTTGGTGTTTTTGGATTTTTTTTGTGGGTTTTTGGTCTTTTTGGATTTTGTAGGGTTTTTTGGATTTTTTAGGGGTTTTTGGAGTTTTTGGATTTTTTAGGATTTTTTTGCACAAAAAAGACGCAAAAAAAAAAAAGGCACGAAAATATCTTGAAAATGCTCAAAAAAGATGAGAAAAATCTCGAAAAAACACGAAAAAATTCTCGAAAAATGCTCAAAAAAATCTAAAAAAATCTGAACAAACACAAGAAAACACGACAACTCTCGAAAAATGCTCGAAAAGAATCTACAAAAAATCTTGAACAAACACGAAAAAATCTCGAAAAGTGAACAACTAGAAAAAAATCTAGAAAAATCTCGAAAAGACACGAAAATATTCTCGAAAAAGTCTAGAAAACAATCTAGAACAATCTTGAAAAAACACGACAATATTCTCGAAAAATTCTAGCAAATTCTAGAAAACAATCTAGAAAAAATGTAGAAAAAACAAGAAATTATTCTCGAAAAATTCTAGAAAATAATCTAGAAAAAACACGAAAATATTCTCGAAAAATTCTAGAAAACAATCTAAAAAAATCTCAAAAATTTGCGAAGAAATATGAAAAACCTTAGAAAAACTCTCCAAAAACATGAAAAAAACAATCTAGGAAAAACTTGAAAATTCTCGAAAAGGCTCAACAATCATGCAAAAATCTCGAAAAAATCTAGAAAAAATTAAACAAGGCTCGAAAATCTTCGAAAGGCTCAAAAATGCGAACAGGCTCAAAAAAGTCTAAAAAAAGCTAAAAAAAAACATGAAAATAATCTAGGAAAAAGCCTCGAAAAGGTTCAAAAAACTGCGACAAGGCTCAAAAAATCTAAAAAACTCTCAAAAAGATGAAAAAATTAGAAAAGATTATAAAAAAAAACTCGAAAATTCACGAAAACGCTCAAAAAATACAAACAGACTCGAAAAAAATCTCCAGAAACACGAACAAAAACGCTCGAAAATTCGTAAGAATTGCAAATAGGTTAAAAAATCTCGACGAAAAATTTAGAAAACTCTCAAAAACACTCAAAAAATTCTAGAAAAATTTCAAAGAACACGAAAAAATCTCGAAAAATCTCAAAGAACACGAAGAAATTCAAAAAAAAATCTCCAAAATATTCAAAAAATTGTAGAAAATCTCAAAAAAAACACGAAAAAATTAAAAAAAAAAAGAAAAAAAAAAACTCGAAAAAACACGAACAAGCTCGAAAAAAACTTGTAAACAGCAAGACACAAAAAAAAACTCGAAAGTCGAAAAAAACTCAAAAAAATGTGAAAAAGAAACTCAAAAAAACGCAGGACTCAAAATAAGCTCGAAAGTCGAAACAAACTTGAAAAGCGAAAAAAAAAAAACGAAGAAAGCGAGAAGGGCTCGAAAAAAACGAAGCCGCAAAGAGAACTCGAGAAAAACAAAGTCGCGAAAAAAACTCGAAAAAGAAAGTCGCTAAAATACTCGAAAAAGACCAAGTCGCGAAAAAACTTGATAAAAGGAAGTTGCGAAAGGACTCGAAAAAAACAAAGTCGCATGAAAACTCGAAAAAAGTTCGGAAAAAACTTAAAAAAGAAGAGACTAAAAAAAAAAAAGTCACGAAAACACATGAAAAAAGGAAGTTGCGAAAAAAAAAATTTAGAAAAGAAGAAGTCGCGAAGAAATTCAAAAAAATGAAAAAAAAAACCCGTGAAAAATGTGATTAAGCATGAAATAAATCTCGAAACAGATGAAAAACGAACAAAAAGTTCAGAAAAAACACGAAAAGACGTGAATAAAATACAAAAAGAATTAGAAAAAAGCACGAAAAAACTAGAAAATACACTAAAAATCTCAAAAATCATTTGTTCTCTCCATATGTTCATCTCTCTCTCTCTCTCTCTCTCTCTCTCTCTCTCTCTCTCTCTCTCTCTCTCTCTCTCTCTCTCTCTCTCTCTCTCTCTGTGCTAATTGAGTCACTCATCCTCTCACGATTCTTTTTTGTTCCACGGGTTGATAATACCAAAAGATATTCTCCTTTCCAGTATCCCTCTCTTCAATTACTCATTCATTTTGTCTCAAGTGAATACGTCTTTCTCACACACTCATTCTTTCTCTTTAATTTCTATTCATTAATTCATTCTCTCTCTCTCTCTCTCTCTCTCTCTACATTCTCTATTTCTTCTCCCTTTACACACACACACACACACTCTCTAGAGTGGGCTGGGGCTTTAACACCAATAGTTCATTTGTAAAATGTCTATCATGTGTGGTTTCATTTCCCAAGGGAGTAATTCATCGCCTTAAACCTGTTAGCATGTGTGGAGAAGAAAATGGGAGAGAGAGAGAGAGAGAGAGAGAGAGAGAGAGAGAGAGAGAGAGAGAGAGAGAGGGGGAGAGGGGAAAAAAACTAACAAAGTTTGATTAGAATGAGAAGAAGATGATACAATTCAAAGAAAATGGTCCCATTTTATAGAGTTGAGAGGTGGACTTTCTTTTTTCTTATTGGCTACCCTAACTTGACATGAACTTGAATCTAAGCCCTTCAAAATAGTCTAGTGGTGCTAATTTGACAAAGGAGCACTCACATGATTCATGTGATTCCAAATTGCCAAAAAAAACCTTCACATGTTTCATGTCTCTCATCCACTTGCCAAGCTTAGTCTTTTATTTCTAACTTGATTTTAGGCCTCTAACTTCTTTTGATTATTTCTATGGCCCAAGTCCCTTTATTTCTAAATTACAACTTGTGTAACATTACTAGTCAATGTGCTTAATGGAATGGGCTAAGGACTTTTATCAATATAATCGCATTCGCTAAAAAATCTACAACAACCAAGCTCTACTCTTTGACTAGAATTCTCTCTTTTTAGAGAGCTCTCAAGCAACATAGACACTCCCACACTCTCATCCTTGGAGATTCACAAAGGTTCCAAGAGTACATATCTATAGGCTATCCTTCCCTTTTCTCTTTCTCTGAAAGTGATTGAACAAAAAATAAACTATCTCCAAAAGTGGACAAGACCCAAAAGTAGATGGGATTTGGATGATGCTACATATGACGATGTCGTTAGAAAGGCTCTTCTAGAACTTACTAGGGCCTCAATTTGGAATTTAGCTTGAGTACAAACTAAAGTTCTATTTAACTTAATATAGACTGTGAAACCCAAATCATAATCTTATATTAACATGAATATTTTAATATTCACAGTGTATGGTCCAAGTATAATCTTTGTATAGAACAATGCAGGTCTCATTTTTAACATGTCCCTGTAAGGAAAACTTTGTTCTCCTTAAATATTCTCTAAATTTTTCAAATTTTATCCTATTAAGAGCTTTAGTGAATATATCAAAAACTTGTATTTTTTTGCCAAGTAAATACAATTTTGATTGTCACTATAGATTGTTGTAGGTGCAAGTTGCAATAGTTGTAAGTCTCCAAATACTTCTAAGACAAACTATCTCGCATATAGTCTTTGTAATAGCTCTATATTTAACTTTGGTTAAGGATAAGATGATTGTGGACTGCTTTTTGCTGCTCCTTGAAATATCTCTCAAGCCAAGGTTAAATTAAAATAACCAAAAGTAGATCTTCTATCATCCTTCTCACTAGCCACAATCCACATCCACATATACTAGTGTTTTGTCTTCATTGTAAACAATACCATAATTGTAGGTGCCTTTGACATAACAATTTTTTTTTTTTTTTGGGCTTTCCAATGGGCTTCTTTTCATGAACTTACAACATCAACAACATATACCAAGTTTGGTCTTCTTGTAGTTAAATAGATGTAGCTACCACCAACAAGTTTGTCTATAAAGTGTCTCATCAACTAGAGGTGAATCATTTAGTTTGGATAACTTGACATTTGTGTCCATAAGAGTGAAAATAATGCTATATTCTTGCACATTGAATCTTTTAATACCTTCTTGAGCATTTTTGACTTGAGAAATAGAGATAAAATTATGTTGCTTCCATACTTCTATGTCCAAATAATAGTGTAATAGGTTAAGATCTATCACCTCAAACTCCTTGGTTAAGGCTTCTTCAATATTGGCAATCTAAACCTATGATAATTAGAATTATTAGAACCTATGATAATGCATATTGGTTTCCAAGGGGGTTTGAACTTGGGACCAAAGAAACTTTGGATGCCAAGCTAACCAACTGAGCCAACCTTGAATGGTAAAACCTATGATAATGAAATCATCAACATATAGAATAACTATGATGATGTCTTCACCATCTCTCTTTACATAAGGCATGGTTTTGAATTTGCTTTTGTCACATTTTAGCTTGTTGAAGTAGTCATCAATGCAACTATACCAAGCTCTAGGAGTTTGCTTTGAACCATAGAGTGCAATATTGAGTTTGCATAGAAAGTGTTCCTTTTTTTAGTAATGAAGCCTTGTGGCTGTAATTACATAAGTGATTAGCTTGCTGGAAAATCCGCAACAACCAAATTCCACTCTATGAGCAAAATAAAATTCTTTTAAAGAGCTCTCAAGCAACATTTACAGTCATCCTTGGTGATTCACAAAGGTCTCCAAGAGTACACACACACACACACACACACACACACACACACACATATATATATATATATATATATAGGTCGAGGGGTCCTTCACTTTTCTCTTTCTCTAAAGGTGATTTGACATCTAGTCAAAAAGAAATAACTCCAAAAGTGGACAAGAAACAAAAGCAGATGAGACCTGAAAATGAAGTTATATATGATGATGTGAAAATTGTCAATTAGTTTCGTCATACTGTTTGGCAATTTTAAGGCCAACTTGAAATCTCAACTTAGAGATAGTTTCATATTTGTCAATAAGGGCCTAAATAGTGTGTGTACTATTTTTGGCAAGTAGATAAGTGGATGAGGTCGAGTTTGGACTCATTCTAATTGGCTATTTTTGGTACATTACATCTAGACTAGAATTTTTAGGTCTTTTGGTTAAGTACCTAGTTGTTGTCATTTTAGGGCACACTTAGGAAAAGTGGCCAAATGACATTGTGGCTGCTATAAATAGTTGTACCTGCATGGAGAGCATATCATTGTATTCTCTTATTATGTGGAGAATTCATCTTTGTTGATTCTATGTCCATCTCTTGTGAATTCCTCATGATATCTTGAGTTTCTATGTGTAGAATGTTAATTTTCTTGTTGACTCTAGCTTTCACACGTGTGAAGTATTGTACTATACTGCTGTTGTATGGACATGGACAGTACTATAGTAAAGCCTACCACCCAACCAAGTAGAAGCCTAAATTTAGTCCTTGAGGCTTTACCCCCAAGCCACGATATATGAACACGAGAGAGAGAGAGAGAGAGAGAGAGAGAGAGAGAGAGAGAGAGAGAGAGAGAGAGAGAGAGAGAGAGAGAGAGAGAGAATCCAGAGAATTCTCAATAATAGTCAACGAGTTTTCACATGTACATATAACTTACAAAAGCTTGTGCATGATGTCATGCAATCCCATATTGTCCACTCTCACCCAAGGTCCAACTAATAGTCTTTTTACATGCAATCTAGTCATCATATACCATGTGTTGCTCCACATGTCACTATAGGAGTGCATACTGGCATGATTGCATACAACCCCATATTGTCTAGTCTACTCAAGATCCAATTGATAGTCTCATTATATGCATCTACATGTCACTATAGGAGTAAATGGATCCTCACAAGGATACTAATTACATAATTGACCTTGAATATTGCAATTTCAAAGCATAACTAATAATCTCCACATTGGAGGGCCAAAACCTTAGAAATGAAAATTTAAAGTTCTTTTTTTGACACTTTTGGTTGTATTCTAAAAATCAATATCTTCAATCTTACATGTCAATGTGATTAAGAACACAAATTTTCCAGTTGTTTATCATTGATATTGATAACTTTTTTTTGGATCCAAAAGGAGTTGCAAAACGACAAACATCAACCATTTCTTTTATGGTTTCTCTCTCTCTCTCTAGGCACTAGATTGTTGCGCTATCACCTACTAAGCCCTATTTAGTACTTGTAATGATTGCATAATTCAAGTTAATCAACATGGTGTGCAGTTGCTTTGAATATGTAAGAGCTCTTCTTGTGTGAATGGTTGTGTTACAGACTATGGTGTGTAATCCGCAAATTCTTAACTTGGTATCAAAACCTCGTGAGTGGCTGCAATTGAGACTGGTTGCTAACAGAATCATCGTTGGTGTGACTTTTTTGGCACTCGAGGTGGTACACAAATTCTAGGAAGGCATAAACTCTACATAGAGAAGAATTCATGGCAATTCTAACCAACCTACTGGAGAACCGGAATTGTGTGTTGGAAATCGAAGATTTTTGAAGTGTTTTGACTTAGTTTGCAATGATTTGTGCATAAATTTGCAAGCTATTTGAAGCATCGCTTCATAGGCTGTAGGGCGACCTCAGTGGAGGAGAGAGCTAGAAGAAAAAGTCCTCAGAAAGCCTGAGAAATGGCTAGGGAGGTTGGATGTTTTGACAACCAAAGTTTTAGTATGTAAAAATCATGGATCTATCCCTATAGAACCACATTTTCAGAGCTGTAAAAGCATAGTTATAGACATCCTGGCAACATGAGGCAGGAGCCAGGAGGCCGTGGATGGCTGCGTGCCAATGAAGGAGCTGGAGCATATTCGATTGGCAGCCTCCATAGCTATATAGTTTGGCATGCAAAGAGGCTCATTGTCGTCCGATCATAGAGTTTATGGATCAAGTGTAGAGATCACATAAATCGAAAACAAGTCTGGGCCATTGATTCTTCAACTACCCTGAAGTGCAGGATGTACTTCAACTTCATTAAAAAATTTACTTTTAAATGGGCCTTGAGTCCCGAAATTTTTGAATTTTGAAAGTTCTTCAAGGTGAAGATTCGGTTCAGTCATTTTTTCTCTTTTAGAGAGCACCTAGTTGGGAGTGTACGACAAAAACCATTTCACAAACAAAAACGGTCTTGGCTTCCAATTTGCCAACTAAGCAGCAGGTGGCCTAGTAAGTAAAAAAATTGCAAATCATTACTGTTGAGTTCTGACATCGCCATTGGACTTGGGATACCCTTTTTAAACTACTTGAGTCTTTTTAGGCAATTTGGAGATGGCTAACATCAATGAGTCAATTTTGGACGAAGCAAGTTAGTTGAATGGTGTATCCAACTATAGCATTTGGAAATTCAAAATGAAGAGCATTTTGATTTGGAACATCGTTTCAGGTGTCAAATTGAGGCCTAACACCATTCCAATTGACATGAGAGCTTATGACAAGAAGGCACAAAGAGCCCTATCTTTGATCAACCTATCGGTGAAGGACCACGTGATCACCCACATTAGTGATGTGTTTCGACCAGAGGTGCTTGGAAAGCTTTAAGAGCTCAATCCATCTCGTTCCATGTTTTTGAAGACAAGGCTAAACATGATAAGGATGAAAGATAATGAATGTGCGGGGTCCTTCTTCACCCAGATCAAGGAGTTGAGAGACCAATTAATTGTCATTGGTGAATCCATAAGGGATGTTGAATTGGTCCATACGGCCATGAGTGGTGTATCAAAAATCTTGCAAATGTTTGTGAACAACATTGCATCAAGAGAGAGATTGTCGACTTTCGAAGATCTATGTGGAATTATGTTGCAAGAAGAGCAAACATGTGAAGTGGTCAAATCGAGGCATGCCACCCAAGATGATTACGCATTGGTGGCTAAAGTCAAGGAAAAAGATTGGAAACACATTCCAAAGAAGGAAAAGAGTGATGAGGATGAGGGAGAGTCATTATTAAAGTCAAAAAAGAAAAAGAACAAACATTCTTATTGCCACAAAGCATGTCGTTGGGATGCTGAAGAGGATGAGACCAACGTGTTCCCATCGACATTTACATCTCAAATTGATGATGACGCTATGTAGTTCATTGATTCAGGTGCTACTAGGCACATGACTAGGAAACGTGATTGGTTTGAGAACTTCTCGCCAATCCATGATGGGGAGAAAGTCACGCAAGCCAATGGGCAAGAGTGCCAAGTTCAAGGAGTCAACAATGTGCCAGTGCAAATTTCAGGTGGTAAGATAAAGAACATTTCTAATGTACTTTAAGTGCCTAGACTCACTAAGAGTTGGCTTTTGTTGGGACCATGGCAAATCAATGGTTGAAAATTGAGTTTGTCAAGGATGGCTGCTTGATGAAGGATATGGATCGTGATCATAAGTTGGTGGCAACAAGATATTATGACAACAATTGTGGTCTCTACGATGTGGCCAAACTTGGTGAGTATGGTTTAGCCTCATTGATTGCATCTCAATCGTTGTGGCATCGTAGGATGAGCCATCTAAACTATGAGAGCTTGCGTTTAATGGCTAAATTGAAGATGGTGAGTGGTTTACCCACAATATAGGATGAGCAACACTCTATTTGTGAAAGTTGCATGATGGAAAAACACCATAGAGAGAAGTTCAAAAATAGGGGAGCCGCTAGAGCGAAGAAGACACTTGAAGTTATACACAGTGGCCTAATGAAAATTATGTAATTGGAAGGAGCTTTTCATGACATTTATATATGATTACTACAGGAGGACATGGATCTACTTCTTGAAGAACAAATCGGATGAATTGCCATGCTTCAAGGAATTCTAAGGTTTGGTTGAGAACCAGTTAGATGCATGTATTGAAGTGCTAACATGAAATAGAGGGGATGAATATAGATCAGATGATTTTGAAATTTTTTGCAAGGAGCATGGAATCAAGAGACAATTTACTCAAACTCACACGCCACATAGCAATGGGATATCCGAGAGGGAAAACCATACTAGAAAGTGCATGTTTAATGATGAAGCAAATGGGATTAGCAAACTTCTATTGGTCAAAGGCATGCGATGCAACAACCTTCTTACAAAATAGAGGTGTCACTTCTACGATTCCTAATGTGACTCCCGAAGAGGCACTCACAAGAATGAAGTCGAAGATTGACAAGTCTTTTGGGGTGTAAGGCTTATGTGCATGTGTCAAAAGGAGAGCGAAACAAACTTGATGCAAAATCCATTCATTAAGTGTGTCTTTTTGGGTTACGATGAGAAGACAAAGGCGTATAGGTGTTTTGATCCAATGATGCGTACAATACTAAGGATCACAAATGAACCTACATAAGGCTCCAATAGTGATTGATTAATTGATACACCTGCAAAACTAGTCACAAAATCTTGATCTAGAAAAGCAATATTGGATCCCACAATCAAAAAAATTAAAAAAACATTCATCAAACATAAAATTCCGACCACACACGTGTGGCCTCCAGTACAACCTATTATCAGAGATTAAGTGTAATCAAGTTTAGATAGCAAAGCATTCACAAAAACACAAATGTGTAGGAAACTCGAGATTGCCAATATACTCTAAAAAAACTATCTCCTCACTTTGAAATGATAGATTGTATGTACAATAGGGCTCTTCTCCTTTCAAGTTAGGTGAAAATCTAACATGTAATAAGGAGATTGATTGACTTTTCTTGCCCCAATATGTCAATCCTACCGAACCCTAGAGTTTTTCCAATGTGATGGTTAGGTTAATCAACCACCTCCATGATTTAAATTTGGTCTTACAATTTAGGATTCATGACCAAACAAACCTAACTAACCTTATGAATGAGATCTAATCTATCTAGGGTAGCCTTGACATGTGGCAACATGGATTCACATGTGTGCGACCCACCTATGTACAAATTTACATGGTTTGATCAAGCTAGATATCAAGCATGAAGATCAAGTCGATGAGGATGATCATGATCATGATCAAACTCCACCCATTCACGAGCCAAGGGTAAGGTATTTTCCGATTGGTGCTAGAAAGAAAAAAATCTATGGGAAGGCAAAAGATGTATCAAGACACTCCTTGGAATACCTATTCGCCAAAAAGTGTCACTTGAGTTTAAGGTACCAAAGTGGTACGAAATAATCATGAAAGATGCGAAGATGAAACTACCAGAATTAAGCTTGCAAGGAGAAGGGAAAAGATCAACAAAAGAGATGAAAGCTCCTTATCATTATCATGTGAATTACGCCCTTATGAGTGACATCTTGAAGTGTCAAGAGCCAACATCCTTTGAAGAGGCGAAGAACCTTAAGGAATGGCAAGGTCTATGGAAAATGAGATGGACTTGATCCAAATGTATGGTACGTGAGATTTAGTTGATCTTCCACTTGGCAAAAAACCCACTGACAACAATGATGGATTCTGAGGCCTGCTTTGCACGACGCCAGCGGAGAGTAATTGATGTCAGAAAATCGTGAGTTATCAGGAAGTATCGATTGATATCGGATCAGAGGAGCTCTAGAACAACAGATGCTCCGATATCAGATCGATAATGGTAGGTTAGCAGTGGAAGAAGAACAACGGACGGTTGTAGATCGAAAGTGCAGCAGTTACCAGCAATAATCAAGATGAATGCTCAATAGAACAATTCACCAATGTGGACAAAAATGTACTCTTGATAAAAATCAAAAAATGAGTACATGGGCATGAAGCTGAGCGCAATTCAGTGAGGCGCAGATATTTTAGAGCTTCAGTCTCTGTCTATTATCAACTATCTTCTTTATAGATAACTAACTGAAAGATATTATTTACAAGTCTTTCAGGTCAGTGCTTTCTACCGCCCTTTTAAATAGTAAAGACTATGTACAAGTAAGTGAACTACCATAACGTCTTTTGACAAAACTTGGATCGACTTTTTCTTGATGAGAAAGTCAATGAAGTCGGGCAAGTCGACAAAGTCAAGTTGTCGATGGAGTTAGTGTTGAAGTCGGGTATTTCGATGTTGGGCACTTCGGTGTTGAGTACTTCGATGTCGGGCACTACTTCCATGTCGGACACTTCGATGTCGAGTTTATACATGAGAGTAGTTGAAGTCGATGACTTCGATGATTTTGAATGGAGTAAGTTGGTGAAGTCAATGTTAATGGAGTAAATTGAGTATATACATGAGAGAAGTCGAAGACTTTGATGTCAATGAGTTGATGAAGTTAAAGTCGATGTTGATGAAGTCGAAGACTTCGATGTCGATGGAGCTGAATGAAGTAAATTGGTTATATACATGGAGAAGTCGAAGTTGATGAAATCGATGACTTCGAGACTTCGAAGTCGATGTAGTTGGACTTCGACAGATTTTTCAAGATGCTTATTACTTGATGCATTTGGGTTTGAGCATTGAAATCTAACACTCCCCCATAGCGGATCCTGAAAAACTTCGATCTTCAGATTTAACATATCGTTAAACATGAGATGGTGCTCCTTTGATAGAGCTTTCGTGAAGTAATCTGCTGCCATAAGATCTGTCTTGCAGTTAAACAATGACACTTCCTTGCTTTACACTTTTTCTCTAAGGTAGGTATCAACAATGACACTTCCTTGCTTTACACTTTTTTTCTAAGGTAGTGATACCTAGTTTTGATATGTTTGCTTCGAGAATGAAATCTCGAATTTAGAGATAGTGCAATTGTGCTTTGATTGTCAATATAGATTCTCGTTGGATGTGGCTGAGCAAGGTCGATATCTTCGAGAAGGAAGAAATTGAACAATGTACCACCATATAAACAATAGATAATTAAAACTAGGCTATGTTAAATATTCCTTCTGTGAATTGAAAAGTTTAATTGTTTCAACTTTTTAGAATTCAAAAGCGTGTGTGTTTGAAAACACACACTTTCACACACTTGTGGGTTTACAAGGTCAAGTGCTTTTCAACTTTTACAATGCAAACATGTGAAGCAAAATAGTGTATGTGTTTGAAAACACAAATATTTAAAAAGTAGAGTGCTCTTTATTTTAGATTCATATTTTATGTGAAAAAAGGTAAAGGAGACATGAATGATGATATGATTATTAGATGTGAAATTCACGGCTAATAAATGCATTCACTTTTTTAACCCGTTTAATGGCTTCAATGCTTAGCCTTATCAACTATGACTCAAAAGATTGTATTTCAAAAAGCTTTTAGTATTTTGAAACATAGTACTGGATACCTATTCAGTCATAGCAAAACACCTAAGAATCAAACATTCACATCCAATTTTGGTGGCTTCAATGCCTAGTTTTAATAAGAGATTTGTTCATTGATCATGAAGATTATATCTTTAACAAATCAAAATTTCAAAAGAAAAATATGTTGGAAAAAAGGATTTGGGCCTAATTTTCATTATAATCTAAACCAAATTGATTCAAACCAAAAATATATGGAATCTGTTGTGCTACTAATGTCAACACCAAGGTGGTCATGCCCTATAGCTTGAAAATTAAAAAACTTTAATACGTTTCCATACTACTTGGGAGTCCCCTATTCCGCCTGAGAACTTGACACTCCATTTTTTGGTGGTCTTATCTATATTGAACTTGCATAACTGGGAACTAAATATGAACATTCACCTTGATTAAACTTGCATAACTGGGAACTAAATATGAACATTCACCTTGATTAAGTTTTAGCCATCATGCTAAACAAGTCAAGATCCACATACAACAACTCCATATACATATTCACATTAGCTATATGCTTTTTGGTATTGTTAAACACTTGAGATCACATAAGAGAATCGAACCTAGGTACATTAGGTATATGCAACTTGGTTTCCAAGGGGGGCTTGAACTTGGGACCAAATAAACCTTGGATGCCAAGCTAACCACCTAACTTCTAAGCGAACCTCGTTAAATGGGCACATTAGGTGTAAAGGAGATTAGGAGGGATAAGTTTTTCAACATGTTTTTGATCCCACATTATACAAGCCTACAAGGCTCAAATGAAAGAGATAAAACACCATAATCAAACCCTATGAGTGTCAAATGTCTTAAGATCAATGATAAAATTCCTTCTAAATCTGAAGCTGGGATGTAAAATGCCTATTCCATAACACACAGAATTGAGGTTTAAAATGGGATTTCCTTCATAGCTGAGCTAATCAATAACCTTTTAGTCTTAAAGATGCTGCACAACTGTCACTAAGCACATGCGACTCTCAGTTGACAAAGTGAGTAAAAATTGCAGCAAGATTCAAGATAACGATGGAGTCAGAACAAGAAAATTAAAGGAGCAAAAGATTTGCTTGTAAGTATGTCAGAATACCGGGCAATACGTGAGCACTCAGGGCCTTCGTGTCGCGCGCCTGTATCAGGATTCAGGAATAGGTCATTTTCATCTCAGAGAACAGTACACTAATGAGGTGTCATTGTAGGTCAGATGGTTAAAAGGAAGCTTTCCTCGCAGCCTGCCTGATTCCAGCTACCTTATAGGTCAGATTCACAACTTTACTGATTACTCCCAAAGAAATCCAGAAAAGGACCAAGCTCGGCATCTTCATCTTCTCTGCACACACAGGTTATAAGATTGAAGTCCCTGGCGCCGCTGCATCACGACTCACTCACGAGTACATAGAGCAGTAAAATTGAAGGAAGATGCGAGATCTGCCTGACAGCAGTTACGATGAATACGGTCATCCGTAGCGAGTAGTTACTCCCACCTTGCCTTAAGTAAAAGCACATTTTGGAAGCTTTTTGCATCAATTGAATTATGGATTCTCGAAAGTGGGCAAGACGACGAGAGAGGTTTGCACTGTGCACGATCCATGGAGCCAAAAACACGAAGAAAAACAAGAGGTGACGCCAAAAAGCAAAGGAGAGGGAGAGGGTGCACGATCCATGGAGCCAAAAACATGAAGAAAAACAAGAGGTGGTGCTGAAAAAGCTACAAAGAGTACTTGGAAAAGGATTTTAGAGAGACATTTCCCCCATGTTAAGCTTCTAGAG
The DNA here is from genome assembly GCA_029204225.1 of Diphasiastrum complanatum. Lineage (NCBI taxonomy): Eukaryota > Viridiplantae > Streptophyta > Lycopodiopsida > Lycopodiales > Lycopodiaceae > Diphasiastrum > Diphasiastrum complanatum. Next base: position 39,918,954 of record CM055103.1, read on the forward strand.
GTTTTATGTCTCATCTACCTTTCTCACTAGAATTACCGATCTTCCCACCAACTTAATTATTGACGTCTTTCATTTTTTCAATGGTAAATATCTGCAATAGCCTAGGTAGGTCAACATGGCATAATGCAGCGTATGGGTAAAGTTGTTGATTGTGACTGATGGAAAGCTTAAATCTCAAATGTTGTGTAGTGACATCTTAGGAGCTTGCTTTTCACTTGGCATTGCCCACATGGTGTTGTCAGGTTGTATATGTTGTGTATAACCACTACTAGTTGCATAACTCTATATAAAATAAATAAATTGGTAAGAAAATGAATAAAAGATACAAAAAAAAAAAGTCGTTGGTTTTGTAAGCTAACAAATGGGCTATTTAATTTTTCATTTTAGGGGGTTTTATGAAACATAATTTCTCAACTTTATGTTTGGCTTTGAATTTACGGATTGAAAAGCTCATGTTTTGTATGCGGCTTTATGGGCATAAACATTGTGGACAATTATGCATAAAGCATGCCAACTGTCATTGTTGCATCTACTCTTAAGAGACAAATATCATTGAACCACAAAACACTTAAAATAAAATTATAGGTCGTATTTGTGATGGGTAAAAGCCTATGGTCAAGCTTTATGTTTTTTGGGGCCTTAACCCTCATGCCCTTACCCTCAAGTATGGCCCTTGGGGCTCCACCATAATGAGCTTTTGAAGGACTTCAAATTTCATAAGGTCATGTCTCTTTCAATACTCATAATGTACCTTGAAAATTTAACAAAGTTTGTTCTACCACAAATTGAGCAGCAGCATACAATTTGCACACCAGACCTCAAGAGTCTCGGTACACCTCACGCACCCTAGGCTTGTAAGTTATTTGGTATTATGCAAAATAACACTTGTAGCTTTATTGAGAATATTGTTAATAATTTGGTGAAAAGAGCTTCAAAACTACTAGAAAGTTGGTGTTGGAAAGAGGTGATAATGCAATAACGACAAGTCGAAGCTTGTGAACAGCTTATTGAGCGTCGTGGAATGAGACTGCTTTCCTAATGCATGACTACGCCTCCCAATATTGAACAAAACATAATGACGAGTCACGTTCAATCTTTTAGCAACTAACTTTGAAATCATCAGAGTTAAAGTGATTACGTAGCCAAACAATGAAGAATTGAATTATTAGACAAAAGCAATATGAGATCACAGAGATTTTGACATAATACTGAACGCAATAAAGGATAGATTGATTCAGCAAAATGATGAGCACAAGACAATTGCAGAAAGAAACTGCGTATTCTAAGCTATATCTGAAAACTCTATCTGATCTGCACTTCCATTGATAAGCAGTAAGCGCTTATAGCAAAACTCTAAAAGAACTCTAAAGAACTGAGTTTGAATGCTCAAGAGTGTTCAAATTTTCTTGGAAATTTACTTGTAGAATCCACCTGTGAGTGATTTTCGTATCAACTACATTTCTATTGGCAGGTAATTCGGGTTTGTGATAAGAGATTAATACTCTTTATCCATAGCTTCTTTCCAGAGATCGGAATTGGGCTGACTGAGTGCCTCTTCGACAGTCGTTGGCTCTTGAACAAGGTAAGTTGCAGACTCGTCGATATACCTATTAGGTGGTCCGTTGACTCTTGTCAATCTTCTGGGTGATGATTGAAGTTGATCTTCATCATGTTGTAGTTGTTGAACTGCAACATCATCATCTTCAGCATCGATGTTGATAACTTGTTCGTCGGGAGTAGACAAGCTTGGACCTTCAATAGGAATAGTCGAATTTGGAATTTGAAAGTTTGATGTTCCGGAAGAGTCCGAAAATTCGACTATTGCCAATTCGACTAAGGTTCTATTTCTTCTCTCAGCAAGACCATTCGACTGAGGCAAATAGGAGGTAATGTATTGTTGCTCAATGTCGTTGCTAAGACAATACTTCTTGAATTCGGTAGAGATATATTCTTCCTCATTGTCAGACCTCGGTGCTTTAAATATTTTACTAGTTTGATTATTTGCATACTCTTTGAATTGTTGAAACTTGTTGAAAGCCTTCGATTTCTGCTTGATGAAACAAACAGCTGTTCTTCTCAAATATTCGTCAATGAAGGTAATAAAATACTTTGCATCTAACAACAATGGAGTTTGCATTGGACCACATATATCTGAATGAACAACATCTAACAAACCTTTTGTTGCATGCCTATGACTCGATTTAAAGAGAATCATAGTGTGCTTTCCAAGGATGCAGCTATGACAAACAAGGAGGTCGACTTTGTCGGATGGATAGTCGAGATCAAGTGCAAGGGATCGTTTAGACATGTATGGAACAGATGTATGATTCAAGTGTCCTAATCGATGATGTCATAGTAATGCTTTATTGACAAGAATAGAGATTTTCAAGGCTTGACTAGTATCACAATAACATTGCACCAATCTATATAAGTTTCCATGCCTCTTGTCGAGTGCAAGAATCTTACTTGTCCTATCGATAATTTGGCATTGATCAAACTTGAACTCTACCTTATGACATAAATCAGTGATTCTACTTATTGATAGCAGATTTGTGAAAAGTTCATGAACATACAAAACATTTAATGGTAGTTTGAATTGATCATGCTGTGATTTCAATCTCACAGTACCTTCACCTTTGAAAGTGTGAGTGCTATTGTCGCCAAGATGAATGTATCTTATTGGACTGTAAGGCGTATAGGAGTGAAAATGTTCAATGAATGATCATATGTTGAGTAGCTCTAGAATTCAGAAACCAAGAATTATCCAATAGTGCTTTTCGGTCTTTGACCATAAATGCTCCTTCGTCCATGTCGACGTCGGGAGGTGCTGTGACTGCATTCACCTGTTGATCACGTTGCTTGCTAGCATTCTTTGCTTTGAGAACCCTACAATCCTGGATCTCATGATTAGTGCTCTTGCAATACTTATAGAACATCTTCTTCCGCGACTGTGAATTTGATAATTGTTCTTGACTTTGAATCGATTTCTGATTTGATGCGGACTGCTTAGAGCTTTTATGCTTCTGTCGTTTTGAGCCTTTGTAGACATATAGAGCTTGAGATGATGAAGTCGACGAAGCTTCTTGACTTCTTTGATTATCTTCTTGCAGCAACATAGTGATAACTCTGGTAAGAGTCAAATCTGAGTGTGTCGACATGATCATCACCCAGTTCTTATATGTAGAGGGCAAGCTTGAAAGCAATGTCATGATTGCCTCTTTATCGTTTATGACTGATCCAACAACGGCCATATGTTACAAGAGGTTTCCAACGTATTTCTATGAATATAAAAGCTATAATTATCTTCATCATCGCTTGCTTTCTCTAACCAATCTTTATCATTGCATAGACTTTGGAGCGACCTGGGAGCGACCTTTGGAGTGATTTTGGACTAGATTCATTAGCTCTTCTTGTTTGTAGCTTTTCTTGCTTGTAGTTTGGTTTGTTTTGATTGTTAAAGTGTTACATTTCTTTAATAGCAAAGTTCTTCAAGAGGTTTCTATGTGTTCCTCTTTTAACTAATTGGTTGGAATCATAAGAATGTTTTTGCGCATTTTCTAGCATTGAGATTATACCATCAGATACTGGTAGCAAATGGCCAATCTATTCTCACATTAAAAAATTGTGATTCTCTCCATCCTAAAAAAGGTTTTCTTTATAACTCTCACCTATACGAGAATTATAAGGATGAAGAAAACGACCACCTTTTCCTACATGAGAACCAATTGACCATCTACTAGTTGTATTAGATGGTATAATCTTGATGCTACAAAATGTGCTCCTGTGTTCTTATCATTCTAGCTAGTTAGTGAAAAGCGGAACACGTATAAAAAGCCTCTTGAATATAATTGTTCTAAAATCGTAAGATTCTTGATGTTGAAAAAATATAATCCTTTGACACCATTCTTTTACATGTATCATACTTGAACATTCACTCAAACCAAGATACTCATGCATTGTCCACATTAGAATTCCATGAAGAGTGAAATTTCTATCTTGCAAAGGCCTTGATATGTCATACTCATTGACACCATTCCAAAGCCTGGACAATTCTGTAATCAATGGTTCTGCTTCACGACTTCGGATTGTTGGAATTCTATGCTCAGCCTCAAATCCATTCATTAATGAGCATCCTAAAAGTTTTACAAAAACCCAGAAAAAGAAGGCTCAAATTTTGAGCAACATAGATTTTTCGACCCTAGATCGGATCAGATCGAGGCCAAAATTATCCAGACGTCTTTGACTCTAGATTGGGTTGAATCGGGTCTGGTTTTTCTGACCCTGAAAAATCCGATTCTGACTGTATTTTCGACCCATTATACATTAGAGAAAATTTGGCCTTGGAAAGGGCCCTATAAGGATTGCCACATAGCATGACAATTTTTTGGCAATGTAAAAGACTAAAATTAAATCTTTTTCTGCCCGCAATCCTGCCCACACAGTCTTCGATGATTAGCTATTATGTGCGAGGTACAGTTTGTGATTGAAAAAAATCATAACTTTTGAACGGCAGCTCATTAGAGGAGTTTTGAGCTCCAAAAGGACCCTTTAAGAATTCGTGCAAGATGTAGTTTATATTATTAAAATATTATAGCACTAATATTTTTGACTTGCCGTAACTTTTTAATCGTAGCTCAAAAGTATGTCATCTAACATGTCATTGGAAAGCCCTTGTTGAGCGCTTTCTAATGCACCAAACTCCGCTAAATTTGAACTTACCACTAAAAAGTTATGCCATTTTTAGTGTGGAATCAAAATGTGAACTCAAAAAGTTACGTTACGTAGATTTCAAATTTGAGTGTTTTGATTGGTCCATGTGTAAGAAAAAATTGAGAAAAAATATAAAAAGAATCTTTACAAAGGATCTTTTTTGGATTTAGAACTCCTCTAATGCGGATTGAGACGATTACGGTGCCATTAGAAATCCCTCGACGAGAGCTTTTCAATGACACCCAAGATGACCCAGTTTTGAGCTACGGTGAATAAGTTATGGCCAGTCAAAGATTTGGTCGGTCAACTCTTGGTCAACCTGATATCTCTTTCAAGCGCAACTGACCGGAACAATAATTTGCACTTTCTTGGACTACGGTATCTGCACTTCCTCTATAGGCATGTCCAAACCGGGTCAACTGCACTTGAAAGAGATATCGGGTTGACCAAGAATTGACCTACCAAAACTTTAACTGGCCATAACTTCTTCACCGTAGCTCGGAATTGGGTCATGTTACTGTTGTTGAAAAGCTCTCGTCAAGGGCTTTCTAATGGCACTGTAATCGTCTCAATCCGAGTTGTCGTTCAAAAGTTACATTGTTTTTTTTGCTGAGTTGCATACTATACTACAAATAAAATGGCTTATTAACGGGCTGCCCCCGATGCAAAATTACAGTTCTTTTAGAAAGAAAAGAAATCAATTTAAAGGAGCTACGTTACATAGATTTCAAATTTGAGTGTTTTGATTGGACCATGTGGAAGAAACTTTTGAGAAAAAAAATAAAAAAATATCTTTTTGAAAGGCCCCTTTTGTGCTCAAATTTTCTCTAATGAATATTGATCCTTTGTATATTTTTCGATACTTTGTAAATTCGATATTGTCAACTGACCCAATGACTTCACGTTGACAGTCCGCCTACTTTGTAACTGTTTGAGACGGTTGTAATAACTGTAGAAAATATCAGTTATAGATATTTTGAGTAGTGTATCAAGTTAAGTATCTACATCAAAAAATTTCTTCAAGTATTTTGATAATCTTCTGATTTCAAAACATCTGATAATTGTATCTATCAATTCATTCAGATAGTTCTGTTACATGTGTTATCACACACAATGATCAAGGTTCTCACTCTGTAGCCAGCGTTACCACGCTCAACCAACTGAAGTTATCACTTCATGTGATTGTACTCATTGTTGATATTAATCAAAATACATTTTCAGTCCTACCACTGTCATTGTTCATTTGTGCATTTGTTGAATCCTTCGTTTGAATTATTTTTTTGTTGTTTGTTGTGCTTCCGATCCTAAATGAAACTTGCTCATCAGCTTCTGCTCATTCTCACTTATTTGCAACATGGTATCATGGCAGTTCAGTAATCTACATTTCTATTATGGATTATCAAGTCTTCTTTCTATCAAGACAACGTTCTAGCAAGCGCGCAGCCAACAATATTCTAAATTCGTTGTTTCTACCAATAGTTGCACTCAACCAGAATGGATCCATCTACTAGTTCTCCTCTGATCAACTTGATAGGAGTAACTACCATCTCTAAAAATTCAAAATGAAGGTCATGCTACTAGCCAAAGAATTGTGGGACATTGTTGATGGCACAAAGGTTAAATCAGAGGATGATGCAGTCACTATCACCAAATGGAAACCAAAAGATGGCAAGGCATTTGCCTACAATACTCTCAACCTCAGAGACATTCAAATTATTCACATAAGTGTTGTTCAGACTACTGGGATGCATGGGACATCCTAGAAACTCTCCATGGTATCAGAGATACCACATCCAAATTACATTTGAGAAGAAATTCTTCAACATAAAGATGTTTGAAGCAGAAAACAGTCTCAAGCCATCTCATCACTTTCAAAGCCTTTTTGGAGCAAATGTCTGCAATTGGCTCAGTCATTGAAGATTCTGATGTTGTTATGACTCTATTATCGAGTCTTCTTGAAGCCTATGAAAATTGGGTCCTGGCAATTTTGACCCAAGAGCACCTCACTCTTTGAAGAGTAATTTTGATGCTTCTACGAGAGGAAATCAGAAAATCTGCAACCTCCTCAGGCTCAGGGTTGGATCCTCAACTACTATATTCCAAAAGTCAGAAGTCTTGAAGGGACTGGGGCTGATTTGAGAACTGATTCTACTCTTCGAGTCTCTTGGCTCCTTCGCTCTACAACTCTTCTAAAGCTGTTAGCAACTTCGCGTCTTTCAGTTGCAGGTCCTGATTTGCCGTTTTGAGCTTGTCTGTCTGTTGTGCTAGCTGGTGCACCAACCAATGAAGATGGTATGATGTCTCAGCGATGCCACTTCAAGGACTCTTTGGATTTTTCGAACAAGCTGTCATAGGCTGGAAGGGAGGGGAACTCAATAGGAAGACGATGGTAAGTAGGAAAAGAAACTGAGAAGCTGCAGAATGATTTGGTAGTATCAACAATGGTGGTGGTGGTGGAAGTTAGAAATGTGACTGGTGCAATTGCCTCTTGAACTATCTCCAATCCCTCATCTACAAGATCGCCTTCATCGAGTGTATTCAAGAGTGTCTACATCGATGAAGTCATCTTGCTTCAAAGCAGAGGGGTCTTCAGCTTTCTCTTCATCCTTTGAGCTTTCTTAGACTTTGACTATTACTTGTGCCGCTTGATCTTGATCTTCTGCCCTTGTTTCTTGATCATGTTCAACTTCACCTATCTCTTTTGCTTTGTCATCTTGAGTGGAATCAGCTGCAATTATATTTTCTGCGCATGTAGTTGCAGACAGTTTCCTTTCTCGCTCCCCTAAAAATAGTTGGATGGCTACCACAAAATCAAGTGTCTGCTGGGCATGAGGGGGTGATGTAAGAATGTGAAGTGATCCTGATAGTGATTGGGATCTGGAGTGTCTAGCATGTGATTGTGACCCGGATGGTGACTGGGTTCGAGATCTTCAGGTTGGTGATTGGATTGGAGATTGTGTCTACTAGGTGGGAGGCAGAGTAGTTGAGGGTCTTTGTTGTCTACTATGTCTCGTCTAGAGGCTGCCTTCCTCTTCATCTTCATTTTCCTCACTACTGGATGAAACATCTTCGTACCCTGCCATCTTTTGCTTATGTTTCCTTGGAGTCAACTTCTTGGTCTTAGATGGTGGTGGGCTATCGGACTCCATCTCTAATTCAGCAGCTGGTTTGCTGGTGGTCATCTTCATCCTCTGCTTCTTTGGTGGTATGGTATCATCAAGTTGAGCGGCGTGTGGTGATGACCTGTCATGTCGCTTTTTGGTTCCAATGCTCATGAACTGTAGCAACTTGTTGGGAAAGGTGTGGTTGTAGCTTGGATGGTTTATAGCCTCGGCTTGCCGCATCATCTCTGGGAGCCAAAGCAAGCTTTAAGTCGATAGAAGACTGAATTTGAGTGAGATCAAAAAAGATATAACCAAGGAGGTAACTGGGGCTTGCTTTTGTAAGGCATTGATGAGTTGTCTAGAGATGAATAATGCCCAAAACTGTACATGTTTTGTTAGCCCCTCATAGGGATTCTCCCAGGTATGGCAAAAGTCTGAAGGATCCTCAGCAGATGTGCCTTCCGCGTGTAGGTGTAATTTGGTGATGTAGCATAGGCAACTCCCAGTTCCTTGCATTTGATGGCTTTGAGAAGGATGTCATCCTTGTTCCACTTG